>OZ005651.1:22358049-22813049 GCA_963930645.1 Salticus scenicus | reverse complement strand
TCTCTCATATAACGCAATGCTTTGGAATATTTTGAGTGCCACTGTACATAAATCAGTGGGGATATTTACTCTATTTTCTACAAGAAAAATCCAATAATGATCTTGAATAATGTACTTTAATTTCATTAAGATATGTGTACAGTAAAGATATAAAAATATGGTTTATAGAAATACCTCTCATAGAACACAATGCTTTGAAATACTTTCGGATGTCCCTGTACACAAACACATGTTATTCAAATTTGATATTTTTTAAAATCCAAATCATAAACAATTACATATTTTTGTCACTCGCTTTATAAGAGAACGAAGAATAACACACAAATCTTCTCGAGAAGGATGTCTGTACTGTTTAAATACTGTTACATACTTGAGGGTTCGCAAGTTGCCCGAGAATGAAAGGCGAAACTTGAAAAAATTCAGTAATTTAATCACAGAGAGTTCCAAAAATGTACAGGTCTGTAAATATATATATAGGGGAGACCAGTGTGCCTAGAGCCGCTTTTTTTCAATGCCCAAAAACAGAGCCCTTGACCTGTTTAAAATTACCAAACTGATATGTACATATCTTTAGGACTAATTACTTCCAATTGGAATTAATATAAATACCTAAAGTAATGAATTCCGACAAATAGAAGGTTGTTAAAAAAACTTCACTCGTGACCCTAGGTACAACACCCTCATTGTACCTGGGGCCAGACCTCATTGTACCTAGGGCCATTCTCACAAATTTAGATTTCACTTTGTAATGAATAGAAAATAAGCATATAATCATGTATTTTATAAAAGAAACAATATCAAGTAATATGTTTATTTATCATATAATAATTATCATGTTGCCTTAGTTTAAAACACGAAATTTTTCACTATTTTATTCGTTGGGATATTTTAACAGAATGCTTTTTTTTTTTTTTTTTTTTTCTGGGGTGTTTCTTGGATTTCTAGATCTCTCTGGTTTCCGGTCACATCTTTCCTTTGATGTGGGAGGCTTTGCTTTAGGTAAAGCTTTTGCTTAGGTTCGTACCTGTTAAAGCATAACACACGAAAATATGTTAGATATTGAAGTTTTCGAAATTTCAAAAAGACACGAAACATAGACATCCAATTCTATCATTGTTGGTTCACTTTCTTCCTGGAAAATCTCCCGGATAGGATTTGCCAACGCTTTCAGCAACGTCATGTATAGTGATTGGTTTACCAGGATTTTCCAGCATCCAATTACTACAGGCTGTATTGCGTTTCTTACCATTTTCTCGACCGCTGACGTAGATTCCCGTCATTTGAAAATATGAAACTCCACCAGTGGGCGTTTCTTTTGCAATTTGTATGTTATTTGTTTCTAAAAAATATACACAATATTCATATTTGTACAATCAGTATACTACGGATGCAAATACTTTGATTAGAGAGAGAGTATGATTATAATGCATATCCATTTGTAATATAAATGTTAATACCGAAAATTTTGTTTTGAAAAACCGTAACTTATGAGAAAAACTTCCAGATGCGGACTTTACTGTCAAAAAGACAAAAACATGTGGTCACGAAAGTGTTAAAAGGTCCAAACACACTGGCCCTAGGTACAAGGCAGCGGTGTGGCCCTAGGTACAAGTTTTGGTAACTTCATTCAAAATGCCTTCCACTAAAACATCCACATGCAGAGAGGACTAATTAAATATCTCATTTATTACTCAATATAACAAGCAAAATTATACACTAGAAATGAAAGAAAAATATTTCACTTGCCTTTGCCAAATAGCAAAAAAGATGAGCAGCAAAATTTTACTTCAAACCATGTAAATTCGTTTTCTCCATGTAACTTGTCAAAACTCTCTCCTCAAAAGTTCCAAAGTAGTTGTAAAAGTAGCAATTGGTGTTGTTACTCGCCCAATTGAGTATTAAAACTTAAAATTAAATATTATTCAAATAAAGTGGGGTCGCCTTAGGTACATGATGGCCCTAGGTACACGGGTCTCCCCTACCAAGTATGAGCTTCAAATCATCAAGTAAACACAGCTTATACAACAGCCGCACAGTGGGGTATTTAATGAATCTGGCTGGCCAAAAGTCGATTTCAAATATTACAACGCAGGTGTAAAAATATGGGCGTGTGATAAAGATAAATAAATGGGGAATCGTGTGATACCACTTTTTTCTCGTATAATCAAACCGGGAATCCTCAATATGAGTTGAAATTCGAATGTTTCGTTCAGCAGATTATTGCTCATTAGTTGCCAACTGCAATGTTACCTTTTAGAATGTGAATTATTTTAATTTAGGAATTGTATGAAATTTAATTGCTATGGAAAAGGACGAGGCAGATAAGTGTGTAAAGGTTTTTATTATTTTAATTGAGGAAAAAATATGTTTTATACTTGTAAAGGAAATTTAAAATAATGCATTTTTTCTCTCTTACTTTTATACTATATTTTGAAAATTCGAAGGTTTAGTTTTATTTCCCTGTCTTTCCCTGCAATGATTTTTCTTCTAGCAAAAAATATAGACCTTTATCTTGTTATTTTTGTAAAAATTAGTTCCGCTTTCTTCTGCTTTTTAAAATAAAGGCTGTTCGAAAAATGCAGGTCTAATTTTTTTTTCAATGCATTTCAAGTGGCTAGTTATAAAGCTTCAAAATTTTTACATTTTATAATCTTTGCTGCAAAGCAAATTCTTAGAGATAATAATAAAGTGATCACATATGTATATTTTAAGCCATTTTCATTTGAATAAAGTAAAGTATTATTTGTTTTAAAGCTAGATTAATTTGAGGCATTTATTAAATTTAGATTTTGCTTTTGCTTTTGCATTTTTCAAAAATTCGGAATAATTAATTGTATTTCTTAAAAAAATATTTTTCTGTTGAGTAGAGACATCTTTCTTAATGTTTAAATTTGCGCAATTTTTAGAAAAAAAGAACTGCAAAAAAAAAAAAATTGACGACCACATAACATTTATGTTTTATTCATTTATTTTCATTTGTACTATACCTTTATTTTGATCTAGGACCATCAAATGCCAAAATAATTACTCACAGAGAATTATTTAACATTATTCTGTAGTAAAATGCATTGAATGTAAACAAAAAATTATATCTTGAAAATTACTCTTTTCAAATCATTGTTTTTTTTTTATAAAGATGAAATAAGAAAATCTATCAAAGTTTCTCACGTTTTAAATTTAAAATAAAGAGCAGATGAATTAACGTCTAATATTAAGCAGATATATTTATAGAAAAGAATAAGGATTGGATAGAAGATTTGAAATTCCTAGATGTGTAAAGCATTCTGAGAGACCAGTAAGGGATTTCACAGAATGAAGTGAAAGATATAAGCAAGAAAAGCGGAAACTCTACGTACTCCACAGACGTTGATGTGCTCACATATGCCAAACAAAATAAGTTGGAAACTTTTGTAAAAAGATGTGCTGCTTTCATACTCGAAGAAGTTACTTTTACTCCAAAAGAAGAAGAAAAAAAATGTCAAAACACATGTGAAAACGTACACAAATATCACCATTGCAAGCCATGTCATTATAGGCTATTTTTTCAAGAAACCAACACCATAGGTTCCAGACTTCCATACCATAGGTTCCAGAGAGCCTTCATACAAGAAAGTTTTTATAAATATTTTCAGTTTATGCAATCACAGAATATATGCTTAAAAGATTCCTTTATAAAAATATTGTTGACAAATCTGATTTAAAAATAAGTTTGGCGGCTATGCAATACAGAATAATAAGAAGTACTCAAAGAAAAAAGTCCTTCATATATTGTTTTGAAGCGTGTTAAAATGGACTGTTATCCTGAAAAGAAAAAGTCATTTATAATAAAAGAAATTTGTGCTGATATTGATATAAGGGATTTAGTTCAGTTTAAAGCGTCATGATTAATTCAAGCGACCACAGAGTTCACGTGAAAAAATTTACGGAATATGCAGAGAAAACAACAGAACTCTATTAGGAATATCCTTCACAGTAAAAAATAGTTACTTAAAAATGAGCTAAATTGTCTTAAAATAGCTCCGAAACAATATATACTTAAATTTGAGAACCCATGTGCTCATTTTTTAAGTATATTGACTTGCTCAAAAATGGGGTTGACCAATAAGAATCCCGATATCTCCATGTTTGACATGTCAATATACTGAAAAATGAGAACACGGGTTTTCAAATTTAAGTTGTTTCGGAGCAATTTTGAGGCAATTTAGCTCCTTTTTAAGAAACCAATTTTAACAGTGTTGGTATCGTATCCAATATCACCCACAATGCACAAAATAATAGACAACCCCACTGTAATCCAGCAAGCTATATTACCAGTTAGCAATTGTTTGAAGAAACAGCCGAATTACGCACTATTTATTTTCGCTTATTTCGAAAAAAAAAAAAAAATGTGCACGAAAAATTTTAAGACTTTGACTTTTTTTTAATCCTGATGTTCTTAATAGATTACGTTTGAGTTCAGATTTAGTGTTATCTGGAATGAGATCCGCAATACAAAAAAAGTCAAATTCTTAAAAAAAAAAAAAAAAAAACTCTAAAGAGTTATTACCGATTGCATCTTCTACAAGCATTTATGATATATAGAATTTCAATTAAAAAACAACAGATATCTCTTTAATGTGCAGTGATGATGAAATTTTCCCTTACTTATTTATTAATTGTAGGAATAATTATTTTTATTATTATCAATTTTATATGAATATTTTTATTTCTTATATGCTTCTATTTATGATATCTTAAATGATATGTATTATTTGAGTTTATATTATATTTATTACTTTAGAGTATATATATTTGAAGTATTTATTGTTTTACAGTAAATAAACATTCCAAATAACCTTTTTATTTTTATTTTTATTTTTATTTTTATTTTATTTTATTTTTTTATTTTTTTATTTATTCTTTTTTTTTATTTTATTTTATTTTATTTTTTTTTTTGAATAAAAATATTAATATGCATTAAAAATAATAGTTTCGTGACTAAATAATTGATTTAAATTGGTTTTCAACAAAAAAATAATTTTGGCCAGCCAGATTCGCCAAATACCCCACTGTGAGCCGTTAACAGCAAAACCACAGTACAAACTGTATAGCAATAACACATAAAGCAGGTCTCATTTAAAGCGGCTCTAAGCGATGCAACATTGGCAGAAACTGATCTCAGACTGACCCGATTTCGCGCGTTTAACTTCCTTTTATACTGTTCTATCGGAACAGGATATTTCGATAAAAATGTAGAAAGTCGGCAACCAATGAGATTTCAGCTTCCATATTTGGTATATCCCTTATAAGGATTTTCTAGCCAAATTCGCCAAAAAAAATCGCCAAGTGGGGAAAAAGTCGCCAAATGTGACGCTAAATCCATTACCTGCCTTATTGGGGCATTTTAATTAGTTTTTAAGGGAAATTTAGGCTATTTTAAAGCTAAAACGACTAGAAATACACAAAATTAGCATTTTATCAACTTACTAAGCCTCTTTGAAAGAATGCATACAAAAATAAATTCATCTATTTACAATTCCGTAACACTACCCCCCTTCCCAAGGACTGCACGTCCCGGGCAGTGCAACCCTTGGTCAAGAGGCGAAACTTAAAAATTACACAATCTAAAATACAAAAACTACGTTGCATATAACGATAAAATAGAAATATAGATTGCAAAATCAAGTGACAAATATCTACAAAATTTACAAATATGTACCAATATTTATATACAAATACACTAAGCGACAAAAAAAAAAAAAAAAAAAAAAAAAAAAAAAGCCGCATTTGAATATTTTTCTTTTCACGTTCTACAATCGCCAATTTTATTGTTTAAAAAGCAAATTTTCGAACAGATTTTATTATGTTGTTCTCCACTTATACTCTAGCATTGAATCCAGTGCTAAAAATAAAATGCAATTGTCAGAAAAACTGTAATTTTAGAAATTATTTCAAAAATGGTAAGAATAAGGCAGTTAACGATGGCACAAAAAGTATTAATTTTTGAACGAAAATCAAAAAATATTTTTATACGTGAGATGACAAAATAATTAAATCTTAACGAAATATTGATAAAATGGTTTTTAGCAAAATATAAATTTTTTGGCAGTTTAAACTGGGAATTTGGTTTTAGGCGGTCATGTTGCTCGTCTATGTAAGATAACCGCAAGTTAAAAAGCGAATGTTTACAAAATCGATTTGTATCATGTTCATAACTTAAAAAAGATTTAAAAAAGTGTATGGTAAATTATTTTCTTCAAAAACAAAGCGGGTTAAAGAATAGAAGATCTGCGAAAAAGCCATTATTAAGGAAAAGAATTAGAAAAAACAATACTTTAGTTGACCAAAATTTAAAAACATTAAATAAATTGTTAGGCTGAACTGGTTTTCTCTGAGGAATCAAGTTTTCTTTATTTCGAGCAGATGAAAAAAGCTATGATGAGGAAGAAAATGTGACCGACATAATGAAAATCGCACTCTTAAAGCAGTGACACATTCTCCGTACATTATGGTACGGAAGTGCATACTCTTTCAAAGAATCAGACAAATTTTCATGCTCAGGGATCAATTAACTCAAAACAACACACGGTGATTATAAAAGTGGCGCCTGACCGACTATTTTGGAGGTATTTCAGGCTTTTCTTCAAGCAGCATTTGAAGATGATAATGCATCTTTCTGTACGGCGCCTGTGGTACGTCAATTTGAGTCAAATTGTCAAAATTACCTATCCATTACCATGAGCACCTATAATTCTGTAAGTAGTAACATGATTTTTACTCTGAGTTCAATACCACAAATAATATCGTAGAATTTCTTCTTTATTAGACTTGGGAACAGTTCTAATCTCAATTCGCTCAAAAATGTTTAGTCATAAAAAGGCGCGGGAAGAGAAAGGAGGATTCGAAATTTGCAACCTACAACTTTGCAAGAACTATAAAAGTTATTTACAATATTTAGCTCAGTGAAATTTTTGAGATTTATATTTAAAAAAAGGGTATAATACTATGCCACTGAGCATTACAGAAGTAATTCCATATAAAGATGGAATTAACCCAATGAAAAATACATATTTTTATTAAAAAATTGCTTCGATCTAGCAAATAAATAGTTTTAATTCTTATACAGGGTGAGTTTCACATAATCTGCCAAACGAAAGGAGGTGATAGAACAGCCCATGGGGAGCATAAAACACAATAGAAACCCTCTCCTATCTCTAACCGTTTCCGAGTTATGGTAGATAGAAGAAAAATCTGTTTTTTTCCATCCCGTCTGAAAAAAACCCAAATTTGTGAGCTTTCTGAAAAACTTACACGCAAAATAGCTATATTTGGAAAGGGCAGAAACAATCCTATCGGGTGACACCATTTACATCAGGATACCTTAATTTGACGACGAGCTACAAGCGCTAAAACATTGGCGAAGTTTAAAATCGAGTTGTCGCCAAATTCTTTAACCGGCAATTCTGCAAACACCCTTCAAGCTACAATCGGTCAAATCTGCCAAAAACTTCTCCATTCCACAAGCTTTAGAATGAATCCACAATAAACCATATCGATGTTCCAGTTCAGGAGAAATTTAGCCTTTTGTTTGCAATACATCACTGAAAACGGCGTTCGTCGAAATTCGGAAAACGAAACGATTGTGAGTAAATGGAACGTATGCAAATTCGTGACTGTCTGCATATGGACTCTTAGTGATATGCAGATCTATTCCAACCTTCTTGCGCACGCATCCCACTCGCGGGTACAAAAGGCGAGTCAATCTGTAACAGCTCATTAGCTCGTCAGCTTCTTTTACGTCTTATGCTGCTTCTTGCTTTAGCATTTTCTGGACTTTTCCTGAGCTCGGCCGATTCTTTTCACGCTGCTGTTACATCTACTTGGTCTCTCTTAGTTTATACTTAGTATGTTTTCCTACATTGGCACGAATTAACCAAGTTGGTTCTTATTCCGTTGCACTTTTTTTCTTCTACCTTTGTAAATTAATTTTGAAATTTTATCCCTTTTTGTTTACCCTTCTGACTTTTATTTTCAATTGAAGTTATCACAGGGATCAAATTGTCATACTTTCGAACCTGTAAACAGATATGCCTAGTTTTACAAATGAAGAATACGCAGATATGCATTTTGTGTATGGATTTTGCGATGGTAACTCTCGGAGAGCCGAAGAAGAGTACCGTCTACGTTATCCACAGTGGGTCGAGAGTGGGTCGTTTGTTACGATGTACGAAAGGGGCCATGGTCACCGCTCCGCCACCGCTGCAGAGTCCGTACTCGACCGAGTGGAGGAAAATCTAAATAGGAGTTCATGCATACTTGCGAGAGAAGGTGAAATCTCCCAAAGTAAAGTGATAAATGTTTTGCGCAAAAACCAGTATCATCCATACCACTTCACACCGGTACAAGAATTACGCCGCTCAGATTTCCAAAAGCGGGTAACATTCTGCCTCTGGCTTTTGGAGCGAGATATTGAGGAGCACCATTTCCTTAGAACGATACTGTGAACAGATGAGTCACTTTTCACTCGGGATGGCATGTTAAATTTACATAACTGGCATTACTACGCTGAACAAAATCCTTTTGTAACACGAAACTCATCGTTTCAGACGCGATTTAGCTTAAATGTTTGGCTCGGAGTGGTTGGCGATCGCTTGATAGGTCCACATGTGTTCCAAGGTCATATGAGAAGCAACACATATTTGGTATTTCTGGAACATCATCTTCCAGGATTACTTGATATCATTCCTGTACCCCAACGAGCGCAAATCATTTTCCAACACGATGGGGCCCCTGCACATTCTTCCAATGACGTTCGGGACTTCTTGACTCATCAGTATCCGCGATGGATTGGTCGTAATTGACCAATTCCTGGGCCACCTAGATCGCCAGATCTCACTCCATTGGACTTCTATGTTTAGGGTTTCCTGAAGCAAGAAGTTTACCGCACAGAAGTTGCCAGTTTGCAAGATTTAAGCAGCCGGCTCGATGATGCAATAATGAAACTGATGGATGAGCTTTCGCTAAGCGCTACTGTGGTTTCCGTTCGTAAGCGGGCAAGGACATGTATCAGGTATGGGGATGACCAATTTCAGCAGCGGCACTAAATTTCACACATCCTTTCGAATGCATACGTGCTTTAATCATAAACGTTAGATACGACTTTTTTTTTGCATATTCCTTTGTGAAAGACGGGAGAAACGTCATACTTCTTTTGTTTCCATTCCATTGTGTTTGTAAAATTAATACAACTGCTACTTTTCTTGTATGTCTTCTAAAATATTCTTTTTTGCATCTAAAAAACAGTGGGCTGAAGGCGGACATGAAATGAGGAACGACAATGGCACCCCGTGAGTCTCCTTCTCGAGAAACGTCGAGTCAGTGATGAATGTTTTTGAAACAAAAGGCTAAATTTCGCCTGAACTAGAACACCGATATGGTTTATTGTGAGCTCATTCTAAAGCTTGTGGAATGAAGAAGTTTTTGGTAAATTTGACCGATTGTAGCTTGATCGGTGTTTGCAGAATTCCAGGTTAAAAAATTTGGCGACAACTTGATTTTAAACTTCGCCAATGTTTTAGCGCTTGTAGCTCGTCGTCAAATTAAGGTATCCTGATGTAAATGGTGTGACCCGATAGGATTGTTTCTGCCCTTTCCAAATATAGCTATTTTGCGTGTAAGGATTTTACTCATGCGCATATTCAACAAATATTTACATTTTAAATTTGAGCATTACCGCTACATGTGGTACTTGGATAGCCTGTCATAGTGCACCACCTTCGGTTTTGATGAAGATCCGTACAACTACATCATTTAGCATTTGTAAGACTGTGTACGGTCCGTCCCAGTAGCACTGCAATTTTGGAGAGAGCCCTTTGCCTCGAACAGGATTCCACAAGCAGACCTTGTCTACTTCCTGGAAACTCTTGTTGGGTAGCATTTAAATCGCACCTTGTCTCCATTTTCTCCGTTGGCATATGAATCCGTTTCCGAGCAAAGTTGTGTACGTCTCCAAATCGTGCCTGGAGATCTTTGATGTACTCCTCGGGTGATAAAGGCGCATCTGGTGGACAACCAAACAGGAAATCACATGGGAGACGAAGTTCGCGTATAAACAGCATCTGAGCAGGAGTATAGCCGGTGGTCTCATGGACAGCACTTCGATAAGCCAGCAGGAACAATGGCAACTTCGTCCCAATCTTGCTGCTTCATTTATACTAGAAGAGAGAGGTTATTCAGGATGGTACGGTTAAACCGCTCGACCATGCCGTCCAACTGGGAATGTAAGGGTGTTGTCTGGGTTTTGTCTATGCCGAGTAATTGACACAGTCCTTTCAAAACAGCAGATGTAAAGTTCGTACCTCTGTCGGTATGAAGTTGTACGGCATGCCATATCTTGACACCCATTGCTGCACTAGGACCTCTGCGATTGTGCATGCCTCTTGATCGGGAATGGTATATGTCTCAGACCACTTGGTGAAATAATCCATCACGACGAGGATGTACATATTTCACTGGAGGTCCGTGGCAAAGGACCCAAGCTGTCGAGTGCAATCGGTTCAAATGGAGCTCCCTCATTATGACGTTATAGTCTTAATCGGCTTCATTTTTTAAAGCCTATGCGTGCCGTACAAGCATCACAGGATTTACACCATTTTTCCACGTCCTCCCTTGCCTTGAATCAGTAAACGCGTTTTCGGACTTTCTGCAGAGTCTTCATCACCCCAAAATGGCCTCCGGTTGGGCTACTATGCAGCTGCTATAGAACATCTGGAATTTTCGATCTTGGTAATACAATCTCCCACCTAAAGCTTTTCCCATCATCAGATTCCCATTTTCTGCATTGTACGCCGTTTTTGATATGAAGAGAGTCCCAAAGAGCCCTATACCTCTTCGTAATGGGGCTAAATCTGGAAATGTCCTGCCAGGTAGGTTTTTGCTGGTCGTTTCCTTCAGCTGCAATATTGGCTTTGTGTCAGGATCTTCCAACTGGGCTTGTCTAAGTTTCTGTTCACTCCACTGGTCAAGTATCGGTCAAGTTGAGACTGTAGCTTGGCAGGCAACCGGATGTATATGCTGGTATTTCTGTTCGGCTCTAGCAGTACCTGCAGCTTTCGGAGCAGAGCTTCCGTGACAAGGCTTCTGCATTACCATGTAAAGTCCCTTTATGATGACGAATCTCGAAGTCATACTCCTGAAGGCGTTGTATCCACCTGGCAATCTGACCTTCCGTGTTCTTGAACTGGAGCAGCCACGTTAAAGATGCGTGGTCAGTCCGGAGCAGGAATCTTCTGCCATAGAGGTAATGATGGAAATGTTCTATGGCTTTTACAATGGCGAGTAGCTCTTTCCTGGTGGTACAATATATTTACTCTGGTTTAGACTCCAATAGGCAATGACACGTTCTTGACCATCAGTTTCCTGCGACAGAACAGCACCGACACTTTCATGTCTGGCATCTGTATCAAGTATGAATTGTTTGTCGGGCTGTGGATACGTCAAAATAGGCGATGATGTTAAAGCCTCTGTAAGTCTCCTCGTGAACGATTTTTCGCATTCATCTGTCCACAGGAACTTCTGTTTGGCTTCCGTCAGCTTCTGGAGTGGTTTGGCAATATTCGAGAAACCCTTCACGAACTTCCTGTAGTAAGTGCGTAATTCCAGGAAACTTCGTAGCTGGTGTACATTTTCAGGGCGACTCCACTTCTCGACTGCAGAGATCTTCTCGGGATCAGTCCTCACACCTTCAGCAGAGATGATATGGCCTAGTTAGCTCACTTCAAGGCGGAAGAAGTTACACTTTCCAGGATTCAATTTGAGGTTAGCCATTCTGAGTTTCTCCAGCACTTTTTGAATGTTTCGTAGATGGTCTTCAAAGGTGCGCCCCACAATGAAAATATCATCCAAATACACCAGACAAGCTTCATAGGAAAGTCCTTTTAGCACTGTCTCCATCAGGCTCTCGAAGGCGGCAGGTGCATTACATAATCCAAATGGTATAACTTTAAATTGCCACACTCCTGTCCCATGGTGAGTGTAGTCTTCTCACGATCGTCAGGATGTAATTCTACTCGCCAGTAACCGCTCTTCAGATCCAAAGTCGAGAACCATTCATTGCCAGCAAGTGTGTCTAAGGTGTCGTCAATTCTGGGAAGACGGTAAATGTCTTTCTTCGTGACGTCATTCAAACGACGATAATCCACGCAAAATCTTGTTGAACCATCCTTTTTCCGCACCAGTACTATGGGAGAGGCCCAAGGACACGTTGATGGCTCGATGACGTCATTGCACTGCATTTCATTTAGAAGTTCAGTTACATCTTCATGTTTAATAAATGGAAGTCTACTTGGATGTTGTTTGATTGGAGGATAATTTCCTGTATCAATTCTGTGCTGGGTGATCTTCGTTCTCCTGACATCTTCAAGTGTTTCAGAAAAAAGGTCTTTAAATTCATGGAGTAGCTTCTTCGTACCACACCTCTGTTCATTTCCTAATTCTGCATTCTTGAGTAATTCTGTTGTTAATAATTCAGAAGACTTGGATTCAAAGATTCAAAGACGGAAGGAGGCCGCTCACCACTATGCAGCGGTTTTGAGCGATTTCAACCTCTACAGAGGGGCTGTGACGACAAATGTCACATAACAATGTGAAATTCTGAAAGAGCCCGTTTCTAGAGGTTGAGTCTCCCCCGTTGTTTATTGCATAAACGTAAAAAAAATACAATTGCTGTCAGATATAAAATGCCACGCGACAGAAGGCAGCAGTTAATTAAAAAGACAAAATTTAGGCTTCTAATGGAGATTGCAACAGAGATTGAACAGGGGAGCAGCCCCGGCTCACCGCTCGAAGAGCGGTGTTGCAACAGAGATTAAAAACAGACATGATTATTGATGACGAATGTCTAATTTGAGTGTCTTATATAACGAGGAGTCCATGGTTATAGTCCGAAGATGAGCCGGGGATTAGCCCTTCGGGACAAGGGGCGCTGTAATGACTAGAAATGATTGAACTTGGAGAGGGATAGCGCAGAAATTGAGAGTCACGCCGGATTTAACCCATACCAACAATGGGCGTTAATTGATATATAACAGAGGTTGAAAACAGATATGATAGTTGGTGAGAACTGTCCTAAATGAAAGTCCTGTATTACTTTTTAGTCCATATGTTTTGTCTGAACTTTCGCCGGAAATTAACCCTTCGCGACAAGGGGCGCTTTTAAGTATGCAGAAACGCATTCATACTTTTATTGTTGCAGTGAAGTGATGACTGTAACACTCTTTGTATCACAAAACACTCTTGAACTAATGCTCGCATTTGTTCATTGGAAAATAGGCTTTAGCGATTGTAAACACGAAGAAAGAAGAGTATTATACTTGTAGTCAAATCCTTCATCTAAGTTGAAAGCAGCACAGAGGGGAAAAGTACCAGAGTGCATTTCACATACGTAGATTAAAACACACTCCCTTTCCCCCCCTTTATTTTTCTTTTTTGGAAGAGCCTTAAAACTAATTAAACGCCAATATCAATTAATAGTTTAAGAAGCTTTTCAGAAAATAGAGTATTTTAATTAATTAATTAATTCTGTTTGAGATATCAGTCAAAAGATTATAGATTCTTTTCAATTTGATTATAGGACGAGAAACAATATTCTCGAGCCATCCCTCAGGCTTAAGCGCAGGATTTCTAATGTGAACTGAACTATTAAGGGGCAACTGAAATAATAATGGTCCGGTGTGCCCTCCTCTCCACAAGAGCATAGGGGCGTGTGTCGGCAATGGAATCTATGAAGGTATTTCGGGAAGGTATTCCGAGAAGGAAAGTCGAACCTTGCAAAAATTCAGTAATTTATTCACAGAGAGTTCCAGAAAAGTACAGGTCTGTAAACCAAGTATCAGCTTCAATTCTTCCAGTAAACACAACTTAAGCAACAGTCGTTAACAGCAAAACCACAGTACAAACTGTATAGCAATAACACATAAAGCAAGTCTCATTCAAAGAGGCTCAAAGCAATACAACATTTTCAGAAGCTGATCTCAGACTGACCCGATTTGACGCATTTAACTTCCTTTTATACTGTTCTATCGGAACCGGATGTTTCGAGAAAAATCTAGAAAGTCGTCAACCAATGAGATTTCAGCTTCCATATTTGGTATATCCCTAATAAGGATTTTCTCGCCAAGGAGGGAAAAAGTCGAATTTGGCGCCAAATCCATTATATGCCTTACTGGAGCTTTTTAATGCGTTTTTAAAGGAATTTTAGGCTATTTTAATGCTAAAACGAGTAGAAATGCACAAGATTAGCATTTTATAAACTTACTAAGCATCTTTGAAATAATTTATACAAAAATAAATACAATTATTTACAATTCCGTAACAATACATTAATGTAATAAATAATCATACGTTCTTGTCATCATTATTTAATATTTCTTTTTCATTTTGGCAAAACCTATTTTAAAAGAATTATTTAAATTTATTTTAATTAAATACAGATCCTATGTTTGTCATATTAAGTAATCGAATAAATAAATAAATATTTCAAGCAATTGTTGAGAACATTCAAATTTATCAAATACCGAAGAAAAGAAAAAATATATATATTCATCATTGTATTCAAAATTTGATATATGTTTAAAATCCAAAGCTATATTAATTACACATTTTATCACACGCGTTATAGCGATACCATGAAATACTTAGTATGTTTAAATTTTCTCGAAAAGGAACTTATTTGTTTTTAACATATTTCTTTCCTATAACTGATAATGCGTTATTTACTCAGTCAACAAAGTATTATGAGTACTAACTTTTATTAGCCACAAAGAAAGACTTTTCTAAGTGTTTTATGCCAGGAATAATGTTTTTCTACAGATAAAGAAGTGAATTCTAAGCTAAAATATACACATATAAGTTTTAAATATATTACTGTAGATAGGTGCAAAACCGTCACTAGTTCTACAAAAGAAAAGGAGTTTAAGTTAATTACGTGTTTAATGATTCATAAAATGCTCTTATCTTCACATTGAACGATAAAAGCACTTCAAGAAAAAGTATGGATTTATATATATACACTAGTGGATCTGCAGATCAGGAGCCTCAACGTCCTGTTTGCATCACGCATTAGTCAACAGATCGGTTTTTTTTTTTTTCTTTATTATATAATATATATATATATATATATATTGATTCGATTGATTTGCTACATAAACATAAACGTATTGAGGGGGGGCTCCCGCCCCCCTCAACTTCCCGCTATATCCCTCTTTCTATAATTATCTGTATATATATATAATATATGTATATATATATATATATATGTATTCCTAATAACTGATTGTCTTGTATTAATTCCTTGCAATTCATTAATACTGGTACCGAATTTCATGCAAAATGATTAGGTAACATATCTGAATTATTTTGTGTAATCTAGTGAATGAATTACCACTTCTATGACTACACTTCTCAAATGAAAAACATTCTTTTAAAATTCTAATAAAATTTCATTATATTTAACGAGGTGTAACCATGTTAAAACATGCTTTTAAGAAATACCGACAGCGATAGTACGAAATTATTTTATGTATCCCAGAAAAGGAGCCACAGTAATTATATGCACTAAAAAGAAATACACCTATTTAATTAATTATAACTCATTTATATTTCAACCTAAATTGACATCATTTGGATGATTACAGCACGTCATGGAATTCTTTTGTGGGGTCCTGTAAATAAGTTATTTAGTCTATACATATCCTTTTTTTAGAGAAAACATGCTTTTAAGCATCTTTATAATGTACGTTAATTCCATTATGTTGAATGCAGCATAAACGCATTAAAGTGCACTTAAACATAAGTTTGATGTTAGGCTCTAATGTTACGAAATTCTTTTGTTTGCCTGCGTAAACGAACCATAATCATTATACACACCAGTAAAAACTATTCAGCTTATTATACGTTTTTCATGAATAATTGTTCGACATTTGACATTATTTTGGCTGATTACGTTACATTGACAGAATATTTTTGTATGGTCCTGTAATTAGGAAGCCCAAGAGCACATATTTTCTGTAGAAAACATAAGTTTAAGTATATCAGTTTAAGTATCTGTACTCTAATTTCATTTTGTTGATAGCAAAGTAATGATGTTAAAATGAGTTTAAACGAAATTCACCCCATATGCTGTAATGATAAGAATTTTGACGTGGCCCTGTATACAATCCAAAACAAATATAGACAAATATATATATAGCTATTTCTATACAGAGCCTGAATGGGTGTGCCAATTTGCAAGTTAATCGGAGGATTTTTGCGGCCGCTATTGCGGTACGTACAAATTCTGCCCATACACCGTAATGATAAGAAAAAATTTGGTGTGTCCCTGCACACGAACTACAAATGGAATACACACCCAAAACTATACAGCTAAAATTCTGTGTGGTTCATCAATATGTGTACCAGATTGCAAGTCAATAGTTTGATTTTTGCAATGGCTATCGCGGTACATACAAATTCTTCCCATAGGTCGTAATGATGAGAAAAACTTTGGCGTGTCCCTGTACACGAACTACAAATGGAATACACACCCAAAACTATATAGCTGATTCCGAGGGGCACATGAACATGTGTACCAAATACAAGTCAATAGCGGGATTCTTGCGGCCGCTATCGCGCAACAGACAGACAGACAAGAACACAGACAGAGCCCAAAACAGTTTTGAGTCTCAACAGAGGGCCTCCATGACGTTTCGGCAATAATGCTTATATATCTCTCCATAATTTTAAGACAATAATTAATATAAATTTTTAAAAAACTTATAAAAAAGCGACAAAAAAAAAAAAAAAAAAACTAATAACTATTAGGAAAATGTAAAATTTAATTTAATGTATAAAAATTATCGTATTTTATATATATAAATGTCTAAAATGGATTTGTAGATGAGGTATTGAGGTTACTATACTTTCATCGTGTAAGAGGAAGAGAAATGAATTTAAACAGTAACTTAGATTAAGATAATTAAATAAAACAAATTTAGTTAAAATTTGTCAGTTTAGTAAGTACATAATGAACACTAGTAGCTTGCGCAGTTTTAAACTATATTAATCTCCTTATATTATTAAAATCTGTACGCATCTGTCTGTCTGTCTGTGAGAAATGCCTTGTCATCGCTAAAGCTCCGGCGCTAATGGTCGCATCGACTCGAAACCGGTGTCGACAGACGCAGAATTTCTTCATCTCGACATCGCAATAATTCGCTAAGGTATGCGACCCTAATTATCGGAGATATTAATTAAAATGTCGACCCATGTCTACCGAAAAATGACCCAGAATTCATGATTAAATGCTTAAAAAGCGACATTTTTACGGAAAAAGTGGAAAATAAATTAGAAATATCAGTCGTATTGTTACAAACAAGATACCATTGGAAAGGGCTTTTTTTTCTCAATCCGATGGTGTAAACGGCTTATCGATCGGACAATTAGATTTTTTTTAAATTAACTAAACTAAAAAAAAATGGTGGCAACAAATCACAAGCATTTTAACTTGGCAGACGATCTTGAACGGAAAGAAAAAACATCTGGTGTTTAATGAGGTCACGTGTTTTTGTACTGTGATTAAAAATTGCAATTTTCTATTTTCTTCAATTTTTCAAAATTCGCACATTTCAATTAGTATACAATCTTAACATCACAAAACAAACTTGCAGTTAAAATTTCATCGATTTTGGTCAATAAACAAAAGATTTACATTTTAATTGCAAATTAAATTTTATCTTTACACGCCTGACATTTTATCTGTCGAAAGAGGATGCCAGTTTCAAAACGACACAAATACACTTAAGGTAAAAATATTTCTTTTTCTATTTACTTCCATTAACCAACAACCGTAGATAATGGAATTCGAAATTTCACCTGACTTACACGTTTTGAGGTGGCATGGCGCTGTAATAATTTCAAATTTCAATATTTAAAATTCTAATTATGTTTAATTTTTATTTTTAATATGTCATTCGATACACCTTTTAAAGTACGGTTACATTATCGAAAGGGGAATTCGAGATTTCACCTGATTTACACGTTTTGAGGTCTCCTGATTAGGTTTTCTTTTGCATCGCAATAGTGGAATTCGAGATTTCAGCTTATTTACACGTTTTGAGGTCTTCTGAATGGGTTTTCTTTTGTATCTCAGCTACTAATTAAACTGTCGAAAGTGGAATTAGAGATTTCACCTGATTTACACGTTTTGAGGTGTCCTGAATGGGTTTTCTTTTTTATCTCAGCTGCTAATTAAAATAATCTCATAAGTAATACATCATTTGAAAGCTTTGTTAATCTGGAATTGAATAGTAGATAACAGAAATTCGATATTTCGACATTTCTCCTGATTTAAACGTTTTGAGGTGTCCTGAATGGGTTTCTCTTTTGTCTCATTTACTAATTAAAAAAATTTCATAAGTAATGCATCATTTGAAAGCTCTGTTGAGTTGGAATCGAACAGTAGATTACAGAAATTTCTACCACCAGATGGCGCTGTAATATTTTTAAATTACAATATTTCTATTTCTAATCATGATTAATTTTTTTTAATGCGTCATTCGATACACATTTTAAAGTACTTTTACATTATCGAAAATGAATTCAAGATTTCACCAGATTTACACGTTTTGAGGTCTCCTGAATCAGTTTTCTTTTCTATCTCAACTACTAATTAAAATAATTTCATAAGTAATATATCATTAGAAAGCTTTGTTGATTTGGGATCGAACAGTGGAATACAGAAATTTCTACCGCTAGATGGCTCTGTAATATTTTCGAATTTCAATATTTCAAATTCTAATCATGATTAAATTATTTTTAATACATCATTCGAAAGATATTTTAAAGTTTTTTTACATTATCGAAAGTTTTCAGGAGATTTATACGTTTTGAGGCGTCCTGATTAGGTGTTCTTTTGCATCTCAGCTAATTGAGTAAGACCGTTCAAAATTGGTATACGTAGGTTTATTAGAAGGGGCTGAAAGGGTGGGGATGAAATAGGCGTGCACCGCGCGCGTATCCCCTAACTTGTGCATGCGCAACGCGCACGGGACTGCGCTGCCGAAGGCAGTGGGGACCCGGGACGACATTTTACCCTATCAGAAATTATTTTTTTTTAAATTTCTTTTCTTAAGACTAAAAGTTACTGTTAGTGATTCATTAATTATAGTGATTCATTTGAAAATACTGACCCGCTAGCGGGCGAAGCTCGCTAGTCTTATACTATTAAGTGAGCAATATTTGTATATATATATATGTATATTTCACTGTTCTCGAAAACGGTAGCTCGGACAGTTACGTGATTTAACATAAGGGTGCCCTCCGAAGGGTCATTGTGCACATCGAAGTCAGATTTTCGAATTTTTGATTAGTTTTATTTTAATTAATAAAAATATGAAAATAAAACTTCCCATTTCTATAATGACGCAGAATGGAGAATCTTAGGAGAGACTGGATTGATTTATTTGATTTTCATTGATTTGAGTGTATTTTACATTGAACTACAGCTACGTTATGAGGAATTACAAGAGATTTGATTGGTTTATTTGATTTTTATTGATTTGTGTGTATTTTACGTTAAACTAGAGCTACGTTATGAGGAATTACGAAAACTTTGATTGGTTTATTTGATTTTCATTTATTTGAGTGTATTTCACGTTGAACCAGAGCTACCCTAAGTTAAAATTCATGCTAGTACCAGCAACAAAAATATGCTAGTTATTGCTATGTATTGCTATGTCTGCTAGATTTTCATGCTATTATATGCTTTATAATGCTAGCCAGCATCGAATGCTATATTAGCTAGCTAACACGGCAAAAGCATGACATGCTATGTACAAGCATTGTATGCTTATTTGTTGTTTAAGCTTCTTCCAAAGCATGGAGAGGTATGTACCTTAACAAGCTATTGTATGCTTTTTCATGCTTGCCAGCATAACATGCTATGTAGATAGCTTAGGTAGAAATAGCATGACATGCTATATCCCAGTAAGAAGTGCTAACTTGCTGCACAAGCTTCTTCTAATCATGGCAAGGTATGTACCTTAATAAGCTATTATATGCTTTTTCATGCTTGCCAGCATAACATGCTATGTAGGTAGCTTAGGAAAAAATAGCATGACATGCTATTTCCCAGTAAGAAAAGCTAACTTGCTGCACAAGCTTCTTCCAATCATGGCAAGGTATGTACCTTAATAAGCTATTATATGCTTTTTCATGCTTGCCAGCATAACATGCTATGTAGGTAGCTTAGGTAGAAATAGCATGACATGCTATATCCCAGTAAGAAGTGCTAACTTGCTGCACAAGCTTCTTCCAATCATGGCAAGGTATGTACCTTAATAAGCAATTATATGTTTTTTCATGCTTGCCAGCATAACATGCTATGTAGGTAGCTTAGGTAGAAATAGCATGGCATGCTATATCCCAGTAAGAAGTGCTAACTTGCTGAATAAGCTTCTTCCAATCATGGCAAGGTATGTACCTTAATAAGCTATTATATGCTTGCTAGCATAATATGCTGTGTAGGCAGCTTAGGCAGAAATAGCATGGCATGCTATATTCCAGTAAGAAATACTAACTTGCTGCACAAGCTTCTTCCAATCATGGCAAGGTATGTACCTTAACGAGCTATTATATACTTCTCTATGCTTGCCAGCATAATGTGCTACGTAGGCAGCTTAAGTAGAACTAGCATGGCATGCTATATGCCAGTAAGAAGTGCTAATTTGCTGCACAAGCTTCTTCCAATCATGGGGAAAAAGGTACCACAGTGAGCAATCGTGTGCTTGTAAATGCTTGCTAGCATAATATGCTATGTAAGCAGCTTATGTAGAAACAAGATTATGTGGTGCTATGTGCCAGTAAGATGTGCTAATTTGCTACACAAGCTTCTTCCAATCATGGCAAGGTAGGTACCACAATGAACAATTTTGTGCTTGTTAATGCTTGTCAGTATCAAATGCAATGTACCAAAGTTAAGCAGGAAGATGTATTAATTTGTTTTGTATGATTGGAACAACCCCTGTAGCGTAGATATATTGCCCAACCATACTAAAAATGATCCGTAGAGATCAATACAAAAACTTATCGATATCAATAGAATTCTATTGGTATGAGTTTATTTCTATGGATGTCCCTACCGCTATCAATAGAAGCTATTGACATCTGTAACCTATTGGTTATATCCTCAACTGATATCAGTAGACCTTTACAGACATTATTAGAAATTTGATCAGTAGGTTGCCGATATAAATAGAGTTTTATTGATACGAATTGATATCTATGGATTTCCCTACCTTTATCAATAGAAGCTATTGACATCTGCCACCTATTAATTATATCCTCAATCGATATCAATAGATCTTTACAGACATCAGTAGAAATTCGATCGGTAGGCTATTGATCCCAATTGGTATCTGTAGAAAAAATGATATTTGCAAATTTTGCTCGTTTTTTTCCAAATCTCGATAAAAAAAAATTAAAATGTTTAAAAATATGTATTTCCCGTTTCAAAGCATGTTTTAAACGCAATGACGTATTCCTCTAAAAAACATTATTTTTCATGCTCCCTCAAGGATCCCCCTTGGGGGGGGGAAATCACGTTCAGTATTACAAAATTTATATCTGCGACGTTTTGATCGAAATTTTAAAATATTCTATTTTTTTCATTGACATTTTAATATAAAAACTGATTTAAAAAATTTCAGCATTCAAAGAAAATTGGTTTTGAGGCATATGCATTAGGTTTGCAAAATTGATTAATTTTTTCCAAGTCCCAGAAAAAGAAAATGGTTCAAATATTTAAAAATATGTATCTCCCGTTTCAGTGCATACAAAATGTGATGCTAAACATCTTTTTAGAGGTTCTGAAGTATTCCTCCAAAGAACATATTTCTTTTATCCCCCCCCCCTCCAGACGGTATTCCCTATCATCAATTGGAGGGGGAAATGACGCTAGTAACTCAAAATTTACAGTTGGTAGAAAAATTATTGAAGCACAAACTTAGATTTCTCATATATATATATGTATAGTTTGGTTGCTAATTTTTATCATCAGCTTACAGCATAAAAAGAGCGTAAGGCTAAGATCATGACGCGACAAATATTGAACTCAAATGTATTACTCGAAAAAAATCTATAACATTGTTTTAAATTAACATAGATCTATGGTTCAACCATTCGTTTCAAAGGTATTGACGAGTTTTTTTGAAATATATCCATACTGAATATTTATACCAAATGGGGGCTATTTCCTCTCAGGGGATGTTCTAACATGCACATACTTTTTCCTCATAGTTTACAACTACAATTATCAGTAATTCCCATTAATCTCACAATCAATTCATAAAAAGTAATTCTCATTACCTACATATTTATACGAAATTTTGTTCTGTACTACACCCTAGCACACAGTCACATATTTTCTAAAAATGGTCAAACCGTATTAAGGATGGATGGTTGGGTTTTACGTCGCACTAGTGCTGCGCAGATGGGCAATTGGCGACGGTCTGGGACACACCCCTAGAGGTGGTTCGGAGACATGCCATCACAATTTTGATCCTCCACGGAAGGGATAGCTCTCCAGCTTCGGTAACCCCCAGAGGTATAACTTTTTATGGGAGCATGGAGGACATTGCGGCCATGACAGATTTTACGTGCACCAGCAACCGGTGATGTACACGACGGTCTCTGGCCGGCTCGAGTACCGAACCCGCAATCTTCCAATTACGAGGCCGGCACTCTACCGACTGGGCTACCGCGGCCCAGGTATTAAGGACCTCACAAAACATGTAAATCCATTTAAAACTAGAGTTCAAAAACTTTCACGAATTCATCATTTTTTTCTTAGAAATACAGAAGAAAGTATAAATAGTTAAATCGTGCTTGAGACTTATCAAAACATGTGAATCCATTAAAAACGAAGAGTTGAAAATTTTTACTGATCTTCTTTTGAAGAAAGTAAAAAAAAAAAAAACTTAAGAAGTTTTTTGAAACATTGTAAAATTAGTTTGTTATGGTCATCACAAAACTGTTTTCTGTATTTTCCATTACAAATTGTAAAAGTATTACATATTGAAATTATTTTCCTTCGAAATTGGGGATAGCGATAGTCCTCGGAAAATGAAGACATTTGGTTACCTTATCAATGAATGACTGAAAAATATTTACCCCATAGTGTAAGGTGACCATACGTCCTCGAAAATCGAGGACTGCCCTCGAATTTTGACTTTTTTTATTTTTTGTCTCCAAAAATTCTTTGATTACTGGGGGAGACTAAATGTCCCCAAATTTAAATATTTGCAAGTATTTCTTTCAAAATCGTAGTCCATTCCATGGAGGATCAAAATTGTGACGGCATGTTTCCAGATCACCTCTAGGGTTGAATCCCAGACCGTTGCCAAATGCCCATTAAGCACTAGTGAGACGGAAAACCCATCCATTCCAATCCAATCAAAATTGCAGTGTAATGCACAAGTACACGTACAGTGTCTAGAATATACAGTTAAGACTACTATATTATATAGTAGTCTTATATACAGTGGGGCAAGCGCTTATAATCGAATGCTTAAAATACTGCTAAAATAATTAAGCTTCCTAGATGGCGCTTCGATCGATTTTTTTGCTCAAACCGAAGAGCTGATTGGATTTTCCTTGTTTCGTCTGCTCAATCACGTCATCTAAGAACATAATTAACAAATAGGAAGTCTGGGTTTTGATTTCGTGACACTAACTTCGATTACAGTAATTTTTTTAGTACAATTTTATTTCCCGCTTTCCACACTGTTAATTCTATACGTTGAAGCACAAATAATTGGATAATCTTGGAAATCAACGAAACTTTGAAATAAAGACCCTCATACTTCATGAGCAGAGAAAGAATCATGCACTACTAATTAGTATATACAGTCGGCTGCAAAATTATTCGAGCACTAGCAATAATCCTTGCCAAAAAAAAGTACACTTAATACAGCTTTGTTAAATAAATCCTTGTCGAGTCATGTTCTTAATCAGTCTAAGAACATGATTCGACAAGGATTTACTTAGCAAAACAGTCTTAAGTGTACTTTTTAAATATAGGAATTATTGGCTAGTGCTCGAATAATTTTGCAGCCGACTGTAAATTCTATCTTGCCCGATTTATGTTAAGTGAAAAATAAAATTTATGTTATGAAATTTTCACAAAAATGGCAGTTATATGATTACCACAAATTGCATTGATACATTGATAGCAGAGAAAAAGAAATGATTTTCTTGTAGTTATGTAATCGGGAATAATTTCTGCATTTCTGGGAGTGGGGATTCTGAAGATTAAAATGAAATGCTGTTATTTTGTGTTCTCTCCTATCATCATAATAAAGTGTAAATGGGTTCTATAGACTTGATTATTTTAATAAAGCTGGGATAGTTTAAGGGAGGCATACTATTGTAACAATCGCAGCTATCGTAGATCACAAGTCGGATCGTACACTCCGCAGCAAAAGTATCCGAGCACTAGCAATAATTCCCGTCTTAAAAATACACATTTAATACTGCTTCGTTAAATAAATCCTTGTTGAATCTCGTTCTTAGTCTGTCTAAGAACATGATACGACAAGGACAATAGTATGCCTCCCTAACTTGCATAAACATATCGCAGGCTCAGCAATTTGTCATAGAAAAAAGTGTTTCAAAGCATTTTGTTATGTATAAATCAGAGTTCTTTTTATTAATTATGCCTAGCATATAGCTATTAGTCTTTTATATCCCCGAAAAAGTCCCGAAATAGAGTTTTCAATGTCCTTGAAATTTATTTCGATTTGGGGACAAACGGTAATTTGTTAAATCAGTGTTTGAAAATATGGTCACCTTATCATAGAGCTTAAGCGCAATATACCAAAGAATATTACATTAAATCTTAAAAAAAAAAATGAAATTGCGACGTCATAAAAGGCTCTATTTTAAAATTAAAAATATGATTTTTTATTAATATTGGTTAATTTTTTTAGTATGAGAAAACAGGTATGGCAACGTAGCGCTTGTTTGTTTACAACACGGATCAAGAACAAGATTCGAGCAAGATGGATGCTGCCATGTGAGGAAAACGTGGATGTTCCGATTAGGATTACTATTTTAATTATCGAGGTAAGTTCATAAATAAAACATTTGTTACATTTTAATACGTTTTCGTTTTTGTCATTCTCCAGTACATTTAATTTTGGACATAGCTGTAGGAAAACAATTATAATTAAAATTTTTGGTATGTTTACCAAATCGTCCTTTAGCGTTATTCTGAATGCTTGTCTGAATGGATTATATTTAAGTAGCATCGAAATGTGTTCAAATGTGTATGTTTAAAATAAGTCAAAATTATTTATTTCATAATAAAAGTTCATGAAATTTATCTTTTCGCTGTACGATATTTATTGTTTGTACGGTATTGATTGCTGTACTTCATAGCTATAACAATTTATCGATTAAAAAGGAAAAACAAAAACTTAACTGTGGTATGGAAAGCATAATAAAACATTTTAAAGGATAATTTAACATAAAATCTAACAAAAAATACAGGAATTTTCACCTGGATGTCTTCAAATGAATAAAATAAAAAGGTAATTTAAAATAAAACTAATATATCCTAATATAAACATATTGTTACTTAATGCTTAGCAAATATCATTTGAAAAAAGAAAAAAAAAATTATACAATCAAAAGAATTGATAATTCCATTACTATTTTAATATTTTCCCCTTACTCTATTACTTTTTTTTTTTTTTTTTTTTTAAGAGGGGGGGGGGGGTACAATTGGTAGTTAAATTGAAGGGTTCTGATTTTTTTTTTTTTTTTTTTTTTTTTCTTCTTCTTTTTAATTTTTTAAACATGTTAAAAAAAAAAAAAAAAAAAAAAAAAAAAAATCATTATTTAAAAAATATTATGTGGACTGATGTTAAATAATATAAATTAGTATGAAAGTGAAAGGTAGACTAATAAAAGATCATAAATTTGAAAATATGTTCTTTTCTAAATAATGGGAGAAGTAAACAATAATTGATCTTTTCATTTATTTTATCTGTTATTAGATGAGATTAAATTAGGGCGTTTTATTTACAAGTCATTTAATCATTCCGAGATTACAAAGTAATGTTACAGATAGTTTGTTTTTACTGAATCTCTCAACCGTTTCTTGAAATTATGTTCCTATATTTGTATACGAAGTGGCTAATCGTACCGTCGGTGCAATTTTGTACAGGCTATTCGGACCATCTTTTCCAAGGAGAATAAGTTAGCACTGATAAGAGTGAAATTTAGACATAATACAATGTGTCTCGTCCCCATGCAGGAAAAATTATCTTTTTACTTTTTTTTAAGTGTGGGAGTGTGGTAGAGATTAATTATTTTCACAGAAATTGGAACAACTATAGTATTTCCCCTCAGCTAGATTTGGCGATTTTTCGTTGGCGATTATGGGTAAATTCTACTTTTGAAGTGGTTGCCATGGATTTCTAACGTAAACAAAACCGAAATATGTTTTTCAGATGGCATCATTAAAATAATTCATTGAACTTATTTCTAATAATAACAAAACAAATATGTATTTAAAATTGACTTACCTTCTTGATGTTTATGAATTTCGTTATGCTTTTACATTCCATACAGTTATTCAGTTTAAATGCTATTTTATATTCACCGGTAAAATATGATTATATAAATTAGAATTTCGTTTAACATTTTTAACAAAAGGAAAAAATTATTTTTAATGTACATATATGTACATTTATTTATATATATATATAAAAAAAAAAAAAAAAGGAACAGCTTTACTATACGGCACCCATTGCTTATTGCCGTTGCCGATGTTTTCATCACGTGGTATGATGGTGTTTTGATTCAGTTTGTGAGTCGGTACTGCGAATTGTTTCACAACGTCGTGAATCGAATCAAAATGTTATGAAACAATACTTTTCATCACTATGAAACATTTTTTTTATGTTTCACTATGTTTTCTGCTGTTTGCTCGCTTCGCGAGCATTAAAACCGAAAAAAACATCACTGGATGCCCCTAATTCGTGGAGCATGAATCATTAAAAGCATGAAAATTCATGGAGCAGCGGTCACTATGTTTTCTGCTGTTTGCTCGCTTCGCGAGCATTAAAACCAAAAAAAAAACATCACTGGACGCCCCTAATTCGTGGAGCATGAATCAGTAAAAGCATGAAAATTCATAGAGCCTCGGTCACTATGTTTTCTGCTGTTTGCTCGCTTCGCGAGCATTAAAACCGAAAAAAACATCACTGGATGCCCCTAATTCGTGGAGCATGAATCATTAAAAGCATGAAAATTCATGGAGCAGCGGTCACTATGTTTTCTGCTGTTTGCTCGCTTCGCGAGCATTAAAACCAAAAAAAAAACATCACTGGACGCCCCTAATTCGTGGAGCATGAATCAGTAAAAGCATGAAAATTCATAGAGCCTCGGTCACTATGTTTTCTGCTGTTTGCTCGCTTCGCGAGCATTAAAACCGAAAAAAACATCACTGGATGCCCCTAATTCGTGGAGCATGAATCATTAAAAGCATGAAAATTCATGGAGCAGCGGTCACTATGTTTTCTGCTGTTTGCTCGCTTCGCGAGCCTTAAAACCAAAAAAAACATCACTGGACGCCCCTAATTCGTGGAGCATGAATCAGTAAAAGCATGAAAATTCATGGAGCCGCGGTCACTATGTTTTCTGCTGTTTGCTCGCTTCGCGAGCATTAAAACAAAAAGAAACATCACTGGACGCGCCTAAATCGTGGAGCATGAATCAGTAAAAGCATGAAGATTCATAGAGCCTCGGTCACTTTGTTTTCTGCTGTTCGCTCGCTTCGCGAGCATTAAAACAAAAATAAACAAAAAAAAAAAACATCACTGTATACCCCTAATTAGCGATGCATGAATCAGTGAATGTTACGTTTCGATACAACAGAAAAAAGTATCGATACTCTGATTCGGGTCTCGAATCACCGTCATATCACGCGATCAAAACATCGGCAACGGCAGTAAACAGCATGCAGGTTGCCATATTGTATTGCAAACAATCCAGAACGACATCGTTATCGCTCAAACCGGCGCCAACGAAAAATCGCCAAATCTAGCTGAGGGGAAATACTATAGTTGTACCTAAAAATAAAAAATGCAACATGAAACAGATCTTAGTAAATGAGTATTTTTAATCTTTGAAAAAATCTTCGCAATATGTGTTATGAATATACATAAATATGAATAAATGTATAACATATGAATAAATCTGTATATTCAACTACATAGATGCAATTGGTTTTTTATTTCTTTTCCTTCTTTAAAAAAAAAAATTAAACCATTCCAATATAATTCGATACAAACCAAACCCAATTTTCTATACAAATATATGTATGATTTTTCTGAAAATGACATTTGTACTTATTTTGTAATGTTTTCTAACAGCAATGTTGAAATATATATGAATTGTAGATCAATCGCATTATACACTTTCAAAATGCTAAAAGTTTGAATTTGTAGTTGAAACAAGCAAAATCATTAGTATATTACAGAGAAAATTGAAGATCAAACAAACAAAATCATTATTATGACCAGCGTAACAAGGAAGCGGTCTGAATAGCCCCCCCACTAATCGCACCGATGGTCCGAATAGCAACGGCCTATTTGTATAAGAAAATTCTTATATTTTCATATTTGAATGCTTTGACCCCTGCATTATTAATTTTCTACTTGATATTTCGCAAATTATTTTATAAATTTACAAATGGGGTATCATTTAAAAAAAATCTGAATTAAACTCTGGTGTATAGCTACTGTAATCTGAATTTGAAAACTCGCCCAATTCTTAGCAATTACTTTTGCAACTTATAGCGTATTGTTTCAATTTTTTTTATTCAAGTGTTTAATTCATCTGAGAAAAATATTCAAAAAAATTTAAAACAATTTAAAAATACACTATTTGACAAATGCTATTTCAAAATATCTTTCTTGTAGTAGGGTAAATTTAATCTCATACGGCAAGAAGCGATAAACATTCCAAACATAGATTGTGTCATTGCATAGGATTATAATTTGTCAGGCCCCACAAACTATAATTAATTACAAATTAATTATAATTAACTATGACAAATTATAATTAATTTTCATTTTTAGAAAATTAAGTTCCAAGCTAATGTAAGAATAAAAACTTGTTGTGTAATTTAGTGAATGTTTTTCGTAATTAGCAACAACTTTTTAAATTCTCAAGAAATAGCATCCAAATCCAAGATACATAGGTGCCAATCTTCGTTATTTTCAACGGAGACTTCACACTGGAAAGCTTTTATAAATATTTCCCTTTTAATTGTATTTATACGTCGAAAATATATGTGACAGATTCCTTTTTAAAATATCGATGTATAAATCTGATTTAAAGATTAGTAATGTTGACACCTATGAAGATACCAATCGATATCTACAGGTTGCTCTGTAGGTGCCACTTGTTTGTCTGTTACGAGTTTACAGTTCGAGTAATCTGTATGGGTTATTGTAGTTGATATTCAAGGCTCACTACTAACAGCAGTAACCTGAGCAATCCAGGCCCCCTAAATTGTTCATTTGGTGTAATTTTTTTCTAATGTTTTCATATCAAACTATACTGAAAATTCTTGCATGTTTGATTTGTAGCATTATGCATAGCTCATTTTAATTATGAATATTATATATTTGATGTTATTGTTTAGATACAGAAAAAGAGCTGGAGATATTTTAGATTTAAGTGCTGAAGGAAAGAGAAGAACGAAAATTAGAAGGATGTTTTCCAAAAGAAAGGTATGTGTACTATTTATTAAAATTAAATACAAAGTTAGCACAATTTCACTGCTAACTGACAAAATTTATGTAATTTTAAAGCTTGAAATTTTTCTTTTACTCCCTGTGGCAGAATTTTTTCCTGCTTTCTGCGACAAACCTCACTAGAGCTAATTTCTTTCTGTAAGATATTCAATTATAAGTAGTGTGCAAGTGCATTACTAACCAGAAATAATAATAAATAGATAAATTATTATTTAAATGATAAGTGAAATAAATATAGATTATAAATATAATTATTTTCGAATTCATATTAACTTACTGCCCACATATATTATATTCTACTTAAAAAAAAAAAAAAAAAAAAAAAAAGAATCCAGTTTTCCTGTATTTAAAACTTGGTTTATGTTAAAATTCCTAAGTAACTTTGGAATTTTAGAATTTCATAAATATTAATATAAATAAACATACAAAATATTAAATATGTATACACATGCTTTGTATATATTTCTGATGTCTGAAACCAGTATATTTACTTAAATTTTTATTAATTATCATCAATAAATTGTTTTAAGATTCGTTAATTTATAAACAGCATAATACTTAGATGTTAACTTATATATGGCAGATATTATTAATTCACATTTCTAACCAGATTCAAGCACATTTATAGATTCTGAATCTTGACGATATAGGTTTTTGACAGATGACGTTTCTGACAGGTTTTTGACGGTTCAAACCCTTGTCATGTCAAAAACCCAACCCTGATTTTATTTATATGCTAATGGATAAAATCTATGCCTTTTGCAAAGCTGAATTCCAAAATATTGAAAATCTTGCTGCTAATTGATGACTGTCACACTTTTGTCGAAAGTCACACATCAGAAATTATGAATACTTTTGCAAATGAAATTAAAAGTACCAGGCTATTTCTCCAATAATTGTCCAACATTTATGTTTTTTCGCAACTAAACTACAGTAAAACCTCTCTAAGTTGGACACCTACGGTTCCAAGAAAAAGTGTCCAACTTAGAGAGGTGTCCAACTTAAAGGGGTTAGATATAATGTTAATGGATACATTCCGTTCCGAGAAAAAGCGTCCAACTTATAGGGGTGTCCAACTTGAGAGGTTTCACTGTATTATTTTCTTGCTAATCGATAATAATTTCACTTTGTTTTTTCAAAACTGATTCTTGAAATACAGATTGCCATGCGTTCTGCAATCGGCCATAATCGACTAAATAATTTGCTGTGATTTAGCTACTAATCGATGAAAATTACATTATTTTGACAGCTGAAGTCAAAATTTTATGTTTAATATGTTATTATTTACCCTAATTCATAAAGGTTGTAATACTTTAAAAGCTGATTTTTGTAAATTGTGATGTCTTTATAACTGATAGTGAAAATATGTAATGCTTTATCCGATAATTAATGAAATTTAGATTTAATTGGAATTAATTGCTGATATAGGCATTATTTCGATGCTAATTGGTGAAATTCTTGTTTTTTATTTTTATTTTTTCTGCAATGATTTGCAATACAGTCGAACCTTGTTAATGTGAATCTCAAGAGAGATACATTTGTTTGTTTTCAGTAGTTCATGTTATCACTAACTAATCTTTATATAACTAAACTAATCTTCAACTTGACAGGAAATGTAGAAACAGTTCATGTTAAGAGTAATTCACGCTAACAGTGTTCACGTTAACGAGGTTCGACTGTATATGCAATAATTTTATGGCCATTTACTGAAATGTGGAATTTTAAAATTGTAAAAATTTATGTAATTGCAGTAAATTTACGTAATTGCAACTAATTGTTAAAATAGATGTTATTTTGCTAAAAACATGTAATTATTTAGCCTCCATAATCAGGGTTGAAAAAAACCCAGCCCAGTAGGTTTTATCAGGGTTTTTTGGGTTTTATCAGAGTTTTCAGGAATATTTTCTTCCTTCTTTTTTTTTACTTTAAGTATATCATTCATAATAAAATAATTTATGAAAGTAAATATTAATAATTCATTAAAATTAAACAAAATTAATTTATAAAATTTCTAAAGTCTTTTTGAATTTAATTTTAAAATTTCTAAAGTATTTTTATAATTAATGGTTGTTCTTTTAATATTCTAAAATTCTGTTTATTTGCCCTTTACAACAAAAAATTGGATTTTAATAATTATTTAGTGTTGCTTTATTAAATTTTTTGTAGTCGTTAGATTCTCATAAAATATTTTTAATTATTGTTCCCAGGGTTGGTCCAGGTTTTTATTTTTGGGGCCCATTTTTGTGAAAAACAAATTATTTTTATGAAATTTTTATTTATTTTTGTGAAAAAAAGAATTGTTGCTTGAAACCTTTCATTTTAACAGTTACTCTATCTAATGTTTATCATCAAGTTAATAGCATTTTATAAAACAAGTATAGACGCTCATTAAAAATAATACTGTAAATATGGAAAAATTTTACAAAAGTATTTTTATTATAAAACAAAATTTTGTGAAGGGCTGTTTTTATAAATCTGAATTTTGTGAAGGGACCCATTTTAACCCTCGCTTTCCCAAGATGGGGTCATTTTGATCCCATTTTGTAGTTGAAATTTAGTTAACCCTGCCTCATTCAAAAAGTGCACTAATTCGCCAAAGATAGCAAACATAATTTGTGGAATGTTGCAATTTCTAAACGATACAGAAAGGTGCGGTGCTGGTGATTTTCGCCAAACCTGCCAAGCGGCGCCTGAAAGCAATTTTTCTGCTGTAACACGTTGATCTTGGGAAAGCGAGGGTTAAGGATATAAATTTTGTGAAGGGGCCCTTTTTAGAGATTTGAATTTTGTCAAGGGGCAGCAAAAGGGTCCCAATTTTTGCCGGGATCGACCCCTGGTTCCTCTACATTACCTAACAGTGTTGCACTGTTAAAGTTTTCAGAATTTTTTAAAAATTTGATTTTGATTTATATTTTACATTCCCTGAATCCCACAGTTTTATTTGTAATTTGTATTAATAAACAACTCTTATTTTGCTTATATATATATATATATATTTAAAAAATTATTATTTTAAATATACCTTATTTAAAATCCTTTAAAGTTTGATCTGATATATTTTGGCGTCCCTAACAAGATCATCTTCAGAGCTCGAAATGACAAACTACAGCTGGGCGGTATGTTTACTTTTCTTCTCTTCTTCTTCATCCTTTTCTTCACTTCGCTTCGTTTGCTGAAACAGGTGCTGCCATTCTGGTGGAATTATACTCTGTTCGATGTCATTAACAGAATTGTTAGATGTTAAGATTTCAAGGGTTTCTCTTGTTAGGGCAAATGGTGTGAATTATAAGGGGCTATTTTTTGATAATTAATGGAATTAGTGTTAATATTTTTAATATTGTTAGTCCTTGAACATGCAGTAGAGTGTTTATTATATTTGAGGTCGGCGAGTGTTCAGAGATACGTTTTTTAATTTTGCGTTTTGTTATTCCAATGTGTAGTTGGCATTATTTTTATCATGAAACTGAAAATTGATTTTATAAATTCCTGCGGTGTGTTTAAAATGAATTGGATCTTTTTCATTTCATATGCGTTGGTATATACAGTCGGACCCGCTTAAATGAATAGCTACCGTTCCATCTATATTAATTCGATTAAGCGGAGTATTTGATTATTCGGGAAGACTAGAAACGCAAATACATGTTTAACTAGAGTGATTTTATGCTTAAATGAAAAGATAAATGATCGATACCTCTTTCTTATTTAAATATTTAACTAAGTTAAAATATTATAGTAATTTATATATGCAATTAATGCTGGAATAAATACAAAATAAATAAAGTATACTTACAATTTTTATTTTTAATCCTCTCCCCCCCCCCCCCCCAAAAAAAAAATATATATATATATATATATATATATATATATATATATATATATGTATATATATATATATATATATATATATATATATATATATATATATATATGATTGATTATTTTGACATAGACTTATTATTTCAATTTCTATTTCTAAAGCACATAAATAGATTATAACCACTTCGATGAGATACAAAATTACGATGAATAATATTTAGGATTTTGTAACATCATCTGTTGTTGGAGGGGGATCTGCTTGTTTTTTTTTTTTATCACTTTAATTTAAAGATTTTATAGAAAGATTAAACTTTTTATCTCTTTCTGTTTCTCCATCTTTATCCACCATCTATGAATTCAAAAAGTCATCTGAAAACTTCAAAAATTTGTGATTTGTGTGAGATCATCTGTATTTTAATTTCTAATTTCATTATCAGTTGCTGATTTTATAAATTGTTTTATCACCAATTTTTATCACCTCGGCAGGAATACTGTCTCATGTTTAAAGAGCCTTAGTTATGTAAGGTTTTTTAAAAGAAGAACGTTCTCTCTCTCTCTCTTTTTTTTTTTTTTTTTTGAGAAAGAGAGGAAAAGTTAGCTCAGAAATAGAGAAATTTTATTTAAGAAACGTCGTTCGAGTGTTTATGCGATTAAGCGAGGTGGCATTGTAAAAAATATTTCTTTAAACGAGGAAATTTAACATTACTTCTATGGGGAAAAAAATTGTTCTATCACTTTATATTCTTATAAGCGGGGATATTCGATTATCCGTTACCCAATTAAGTGGGAACGACTGTATTTTTGTTTGGTTTAATCGGAATATTAATGTTATGTTTTTTGGCTTCATTTTTAATTTTTACAGAGGCACCTTTACAATAGGGGATCGCGGAAGTGAAAGATTGTTTTATTTTTTGAGCGTTTGGAATATGATTAAGGGTCATTCCATGGTCACGTGTGGGACATTTACACAGGCATTTTGCAGATAGATTCTATATTAGCAAACCTAGATATTTTTTTTAAAAGAAATTTGATGTGTTTTTTCTGAATTGCATATAACTCTGTATTTTTTAAGACTAATATGTTTTTGAAAAGTGTCAAAATACCCTATTTAAAGTCATTTAACCAAGTGTACCGTGTGGGACGGAACTGAAATGACAAAGATCTATTTTTTGATATAAATGAAGAATTTCAGTTAATTGAAATAAATTATTGCATTAAAATATTTTTTTTTTTGCAAAAAGTATGCATTTGTAAGTGATGTGCATTAGGTTTGATTATGTTACTAATAATATTAATTTTGTAATCATTTTTTAAAGTTTGCAATAGACTGTCACGTGTATGACATTTGTAAAAAATTGTGTGATGTCCCACATGTGACAGTAAACAAAAAAAAAAAATAATTTTCATCTTATTTTTTGTAACATTGTAGACTTTTATTAGTTAGCACTATAAAATATCTTTTTTTTTTTTTTCTTTTAATACAAATTAAGGCAGAATTTATCTTTTTTTTTTTTTTTTTTTTTTTTTTTTTAAAGGAATTTTTTTATGCAGTGTGATTAAATGAAATCTTGTAGTACACAACTTCTTTTTCTCTTACCTTTTTATTGAAGCATAAAATGACAAAGTAATACACACACAGAGGGGGGGGGGAAGAGAGAAGAAAAAAATACTTTGAATTTTTTCATTAAATTTAAATTGACCACAATATTGTCATCTGTCGGTGCAGAATTTTATCGTATGTGATGCAGTCAGTAGAAACTGGCCACTTGTACTTCCCAGATATCCCTCTTGCTTCTTGCATAACCAATATTTGAATCTCATTAGAAATTTCAGTGTATTATTTCTACTGGATATGATTTAAAATCAAACATAAGTCTCCTTTGCAAATATTCAAATTTTCAACATGACACTTTTCATTATTGAGGATTTTTTTGGTGTCATTTGCATTATATACTTGCAGTGGATTTTTGTTGATACTGTTGTATTCCTGGAACATTAGATGCTGTCTCCCAAGGGTTGTATGCTTTAATTTCCTTCTTTATTTGTTCTTCGGCTTAAAAAAAAAAAAAAAAAACCTACTTTGGTATTTTTCACAGAAATAGATGTAATTCAGCTTTTGTTGATTGAATGATGAGTCCACTCTGTGCCATTATTTTTTACCTAACAAGACGCTTCACGCGTATGATGCATTCATTTTTTTAGTACTTGGATCCAGGTTTGTATTGCTTAGGTAATTTTTTCGGAATGTATTTGAGTACTCATACTGTAAGGATTTTAGTTTCAATATAAAATTTACATGTATTTTACATTTTCACTTCTCTGATGGCGTATTTTTCATGAAGACGACAGTTTTAGGTCATAGGCTGAAAATTTTTGAGGAGCATATCAAATATAGGAATTTCCTCTCTAAATATAGAGAAAGCTTCTTTTAAAATCATTGTTAAATAATGCATTTGGACAACTTTCCTTTGTCCTTCTTTCCATACACAGATGCTATCTTTCATTCCTGCGATTAACCTTAAATATGAGTAATTTCAGAACACAATCTTAATATTAAATATTTATGACTCTTATCTGATATTTATCAATTTATATTAGAAAAAAAGATGAAGAAGAAGAAAAAAACTTAAGCATCCTTGAGTGTTTTATAAAAACTTCCCATTCATGATGTCACGTGTGGGACAAAAAGCAATCTCTAAAATTTCTCATTCTAGTGAAACCTACTTGAATTCAATAAATTATTCAAAGAACAGTTATTAATTTATGTGTAAAAATAAAACATTTAAGCATAATAACATTTCGTTGAGTTTTTATTGAAAAAAAAAAAAAACATATTTTCTGGCAGCACCTGTTTCAGCAAACGAAGCAAAGTGAAGAAAAGGATGAAGAAGAAGAGGAGAAAAGTAAACATACCGCCCAGCTGTAGTTTGTCATTTCGAGCTCTGAAGATGGCCCCATTTGGGATGCTGAAATATACTAGTTCAAACTTTTTAAGGATTTTAAATAAGGTATATTTAATATAATAATTTTTGATATCAATCCTTTTTAATTTTTAAATTGTATATTTTTTTATTCTGTTTTAATAAGATAATTATAATTTTTTTTATGGGGGATTTTTTAGGATTTTTTTTTCTACAGAGCAGTTTTAGAAACTCCAACATTTCTAAAAATTCTTTGTTCATGTTATAATAATGTATATAATATTTGTTTTATGCTATTTATATGTTTATTGTAAGTTAGATAAAAGTGGAATTTTATATAAGGATTTTGAAAAAAACCCACCCAGTTTTTTTCAGGTCTGGCAAAATCAAGCCAAATCTGTCCATAATTCAATAATATTCTTTTTTTGTGTATTTGATTACTGAAATTGTCATTTTTCGCTACTGGTTTCCAAATACATAATTCTCTTCTCTCATGCGATTTTTTTTTTTTATATTTTTATGAAGAATTGTTTTAAAACTACAAATTTTTGTGAAATAGTCGTTTTCAAATCCGAAATTTTCTTAGAATTACTGCTGCACTATAAAAATTGAGGCATAACATATTCGATTATCCCAGTGTTACAGAAAATATTCTTTTCTTTCTCCAATGGTAAGTACTTCGTCAATAAAGTTCAAAGTTTTCCGTGATTTTCTCCGAAACTTGCATGAATGTGGACTGAAATACCTTAGTAAATTTCCCATGGATAACATTCTTTGTAGGTCGGATTTTTCTGTGATTTTCTCCGAAATTCTTGTGAATACGGACTAAGACACCTTGGAAAATCTTCCACAATGGACAGGCTTCTTTCAGTATTTCAGAAATTGTCATAACAAATTGTTGATTATATATAGATAAACTAAGTGATTGTAATAGACAGATAAATAATATGCCATAGAACTTTGTTTATCTAAGGTAATGTGGACCGATGGAACCTCAGATAATCAAAAACTCAGGTTAAATGGACTATATTGTAAATCGAGGGAAAATATACAGTAACACTTAAAATGAATGGAAACACAACCAATGAAGTAAAAGAATATACCTATTACACATTTAAATGTAATCAGTTAAAAATGCAATACAATACATGCATACATGAATTATAAAAAAAAAAAAGTACTGTGCTCTCAAAGTCGAAGTTCTTTATGCCATTTTTTAAGGGTCACACCTCAACTGGGATGTGGCACTTTTTAGATTACCTTGGTTAATCAGAGCTTGGATAACCGAGGCTCTGCTGTATATATATAAATTTAAAACTTTTTATGAATAAAAAAAAAAAAAAAAAAATTAAAACAGCATTTATGTAATTTTGTATTTGCTGGTTTTTATTGAGCTTATGTATATATTTAATAAGTACAAAACTATGAATAAAAAACATAAAATGCAAGAAATTGTAACAATATTTTCTGGTCAAAAGAAGGCACGACCTTACGCCCCCATAACAGAAAATGTGAGATTACATCACAGTTTTTTTTTTTTTTTTTTTTTCTTTTACAGGCTGCAGATTTTTTTCAAAACAGTATTGTGCAGAGATTCCAAATGTCCCGAATTTGGTAGGAAAGATTGAAAATCGCCATCTTTCTCCATCTATAGCATAAATATCAATGTTTATTTTAAACTCGCTTTATTAGGTTCTAGAAACTGTGAATAGATAGAATTGTTCAATATCTTTCACTGATTTTTAACTTTTTATGGTACTCTCCCCCCCCCCCCAAACAATCAGTGATCAAATGCCTTCTGAAATCTGTGATTTCTAATTGTTTTCCCCCCACATCATAAATGTCAATGTTCTTTTTAAACTTACCTAATTAGATTCTAGAGCCTATGAAGAAGTAGAATTGTTCAATATCCCTCACTCATATAATATTTTACCCCCCCCCTCTCTGCTAATGATCAAATGCCCTGCAGAAGTGTTGCGATTTCTAATCTTTCTTCATCCACAGTGTAAATGTCTATAACATAGCTGCCAAGTTTTATGCCCCGGGCATAAAATTTACGGTTTTTTCACATTTTTTACGCTTTTATGCCTAGATTGCTATTTTTACTCTTTTTCTACTGATTTTCATTTTTTTTTTTTTTTTTTTTTTTTTTGTTTATTTGTTTAAGTATTCGATTAAATTTAATAAAAAAAAAGTTAAAAATAAAAAAAAACTCATCTTAAAAAAAAAGTATCTAAAAAGTATGATTTTTGCTGCTAATGCTTAGTAAACAAAGATCGCAATGTATTTGATCAATTGATTGATTCTGAGTTGATGCTTCTATAACTATCGTTGGTCCCCATTTATTAGTTGAAGCACGCTCCGTTTCCACGTCATCGCTTCAGAGGCATGGTGTGTGTTTTTCCTCCTCACCAGACATGCTCGGTTCACCTCAACCCTTGCGCATCTTGCAGAAACGGAAGCATGGGAAACGTGGGTGATGTTCGTTTTGTTATTATGTTTGTGCTTACAATTGTCACACGCTTTTGAAAATTTTGATGATGGCTGAAAAGAAATCTTATCAACTGTTTAAAGATAGCTATAGAACTGAATTTCGATGTATAAGAGCATCTAGTCAGGGTGAAAAGTTTGCATATTGCATTTATTGTCAATCCAGTTTTACAATTTCTCATAGCGGCAAATACCATACAACCAAACACATTGGAAAGAAAAAAAATGTCTATATTATGCAAAATCAGCTAATATTAGCAAAAAGAATAAAATACATTACTACTTCAAGGAAGATAATCAATTGTATTTACTATATTCTGAGAAAGTGTTTAAAAAACAAATTCTTTCAACAAATGTAGTTTTTACATTGTATTTTAATAAATGAAGCTTTTAAATTTATTTTTCCTTTCCGTTTTTTTTTTTTTTTTTTTTTTTTTTTTCTTCTTTTTTTGAGTTTGTAAATGTAATAACTAATTAAATTGAAAAATAGTTATCTGAAATATTTAAAAATAATTACTGTATCTGATACTTCTAAGCAGTTTGAAAACTATTTTTAAAATAAATCTAATGTGAAATTCAGACTAATTGCATCACTGTGTGAATATATTAAATTTGTAAGTATAGTAAATAATTATGAATGATAGCTAAACTTTACATTATATTACTTTTTATCAAATGTTAATGTATTTAAAAAGTAAATTAGTGATTTTTTTTTTTTTTTAAATACTTTTAAAATCTTATATGCCAAAACAGAAAAAATCCCATTTGCTTCTTTTTTCTTTTTTTTTTTTTTGATGGGGGTGGGGGGATGTGCAAATTTTTTTGTTCGTGCACTGTTTTACTCCTTGGAATTTTCTCAGTTTGTCAGGTATGCAATAATCTTTTTAAACTTGCTTTATGAGATTCTAGAAAATATAAAGAAGTAGAATTGTTCAATATCTTTCACTTGCTTATTTTTTTTTTTTTTTTGTGTGTGTTTCCCACCCACTCCCAACAGTCGGCAATCACATGCCACCTGTAATACTTGCAATTTCTAATTTTTCTCCATCTGCAACATAATTGCAAAAATGTCTTTTTAAACTTACCTAATTCGATTCCAGAGCTCATGAAGAAGTAGAATTATTCAACATCACTCACTCATATATTTTATTCCCTCTCGGAAGAAAGTTCTGATAGGTGATAATGTTTTCACGGATGTTTAATATCTCTACAATTCTTTTTCTAATTTATAAAGTAGATTATAGTCACCTAAACAAACCTCAAAATGTCGGCGAATTATAGCATATGACTCATTTATTTGTTTCAGAGGGGGGAATGGATCGATTGGCTCATCATTACTTTCATTTTCATATTTTTCTTGCGAGGAAGATGTGAAAATTTCTTTGTCATCGTCTGTCATCTCGTTTCCATCCAATTCTTTAAATTGCACGAGCTCTGCCTAAGTGAATTTCAGCTGTCTGAAATCACCTATCCCGAAGTCTTCAAAATACCAAATTTCACTGTGCTCAAAATCATTAATTACTTTTTCATTATCCCATATTTCACATTCGATATTTTCCAATTTTGCTTTTTTCAACAACAATAAGCAATTTTTAATTACTTTTAGAAAAGGAAATCTTGTATTTTTTGATTAAGAACACATTTTTTAATAAGGAAGACTGTTCAAACTTTATTCGAATAACCGAGGACGGTATGTGAAAAATATTTGTTTAAATGGGGAAATTTAACATTGTTCCTGTGAGACTGATTTTGGTTCTAACGAATTTTATTCGAATAAGCGCGTATTCAATTATTCATTACCCAATTAAGTGGGTATGACTGTATATATATGTATATACTAGCAGGCTTTGCCCGCTTCGCTGATCAGTATATTTAAATTATTTCTTTTTAATTGAATAATTGAAACTTTTCAATAAATATATTTCAATTGCCGACTATTTTCATCACAGCTTTATTATGGGACCTCCTTGGCAATATTAAATATTTTTTGAACTTCTCGAATCTGTACAACAAAACTCATTAAAACGAATATTCTCTAATACAGTCCAATAGTAAAGTTAATTCTTCGAATATTCTGGAAATAGTCGAAGGTGTTACTCATGCAGCAAAAGTCACTATTCGATGAATGTTCTGGAACAGTCTAAAAAGCAGTTACTTGTCCCACTGGAGTAAAGACAATAACATCAAATACTCCAGAGCAGAAATCTTTGCTAGCTCACAAAAAATATCCAGTCGCTTAGAGCTCAATCCCTAAAGTGCACTCACTCAGAAGAAGTCTCTGAATCGCAGTGACTACATACTCTCTCGCAGAAATCAACTCACTCCTATTTATAACTTTTGAAGATGATTCCATCCAGAATCCTGTTAGATATTGTCCATGTTTTATTTTATTCTCTCATTTTTATATTTTTTAACTCGCGTGATGTATTTTTATTATTGTAAAAAAAAGAAAAGATTTGAGATGATGCTCGTGTGCGTGCATCTAGTTTCTTTTTCTCAGTATTCAAATTTTTCAGTGGAATAAAAGCAGCAAATAGATTTTGTTGTTATTGAAATTTATTTAGTTTTATAGAAAGCTTAGGAGTTTAAAATAACTTCTTCTGTATGCTTTAAGTTTATTTGGCGTCTGCAATTATATTTAGTAAGCTAGAGAGTTAAAATAACTTTTTGTACGCTTAAATAACAAATCCCATGGAAAGATTGAGATCTGTGCTCCCGTGTGTTGGAGAGCTTCAGGAATTCTAAACTACCATTTTTCACCAAATTTGGTCGCGCACTCATCAAGTTTGTCACCAAGGCTGACCCCACTGAAAGTGAATGAACTGCCCTTTTATTTTCACTTTGCCTGTAAAACTACTTTCATTGCAACAGTACAATTGATGCAGGGCAAAGAATTAATCCCTTATAACAATATGCTATGAACACTATTTCTGCCTCATTTTAGACAACTAATGTTTTTATGGTTACATATATTTCCCATTAAATGTATTTTTATTTATTTATTTAAATATTAATTTGAATTTATCAAATATTTCTGCCCAACGGCATACAAGTGGAATCACACATATCAGTTCGTTTATTTGTGTGATAAATTATCGTAGTGATTGGTATATGAAAAATAAATAAATAAATAAACATTATCGTGCTACACAACTTTATTAACTTTCTCCCTTGGCGGCTTTTGAATTTTTGGCGCCATATTAGCAATGGATATATGTATATATATTTTTAAAATAATTTCTTGTATAAAAGGGGGAGCCCTATTTTGCTGATACTTTTATCAGACACCTTTTCGTTTATTTATAAGAATTCTTCATATTCTGTTTATATTTTTATTAGTTTTTTGACTTAAAATAGTGCTTGCTGAAATAAATTTTTCATTTTTAAAACTGCATTTCTTTTTCTATAAAATTATCTACTGAGATAAAAATAGATCATTTGTGTGGCTACTATTTTAGTTTGTCATTTTTGTCTTTTTGTAATATTTTATAATTTATTTATATTTTTGATGCTTTACTTAGATTAAAATGGCTGTTGCTAAATTAAACTTCTTGGCGAAAAACATTCGGTATATTTCAACGCCAAAATTAAAAAAAATAGCCCTGTAGGATCTATAAGTAAAACTGATAAAATAAATTTATAATTCATAGAATTTATTGTAGTAAAGAAACGCTATGCAGTCGAATGTGACATCATGGACAGGGTTTTTTTTTTTTTTTTTTTTTTTTTATAACAACTTGACAATAAAAATAGTAGTTAAAAAAAATGTTTTAGAACAACATGTAATATTATCATAAAGTATATTAGCACTTTATCAATGTGCAAAAAATTTTCAAATTGATAATGACGTCAACTTTTCAAAGATGCATAATTTAATATTTTATAATTTTTTATATTACAGGGATTAATCCAGCTTTATAAAAATGGTATTTATAAAATAATTTGTGAAAACATCAAGTAAGTTTGTGAAAATTAATGATACTTCAGAACAATTAACTAAAATACGTAAAGCATTTTTTTTTTTTTTTTTTTTTTTTTTTTTAAATACATTTAAAAAATAAAATGAGGCAGTTGTAAAAATAAATATCTATATGGGCGAGTTAAGTTGTTTCTTATATGTAAGATAAGTAGGTGTTTACTTAGATATTTATCATTGTCTCCAGTAAATATTCAAATTGAGGGTATTTTTCTGTGTTCGATACAGTGAAGCTTATAAAATATTTTAGTGTGCAGTTATATTGCTGAGAATTGACTTTGTGAAGGTACCTCTTTGCTGAAAGTTGAATTTGTGAAGGTACCTCATTGCTAAAAATTGACTTTGTGAAAGTGCCTCAGTGCGGCACTAAATTTGTTCTGGATTAACCTCTGTATTATAATTTTGGTTCAATAGAAGTTCACCACCTATCTTCTAAAAATCCACAGATGGTTTTAACATCAGGAACAAAACTCTGATTCATTTCAAGGTTTAAGAAAAGTTGCTAGATTATATTCATCCTGTATTTCCCTTTGATACAGTTTATTACGCCCATATCTAAAGGTTGAATTTTTCATGTAGCATTTGATGAAAATGACATTATGTAATGTTTTTAAGCTGAATGCTTGTGTTTATGGGCAGCACAGTTATCAAACTAATCATTGTACAAGCTAGCAAAATGCACATGCTCTAAAGTAGTAGAAACAAGTATTTCTGAATGATGAGAGAGGAACAAACAGAAATACATATCCAATTGTGCATTTATTCAAAGAAAATACATAGGAAAAGTGAAGCTTTAGTTTTAACTTTAAAAGTTTGTTTAAACTTATTCAAATGGAAAAACTTTGCAATATCCTATACTAATGTTTTCAGTTGTTTATTGTAACTAGTCTCAGACTTTATTAAAGCATAGTAGATTCAAAGGGAGCAATAAAAGTTTGTACTAATCTATACTTTGTTACATCCAATCTTGTTTTAAGTGGACTTGTTTAAAAAATTTATTTTGGGAGGGGGGGCTGTTTGTTTTAAACTGTGCCAACACTGTTTAAAGAATGTTGTTTAATGACTAAAGCTTTGGATATATAGCACTTAATTTACAAACTGTAAATTTCAAATATACTTTTTCAGTCAGTTTTCCTTTTTATATACAGTGGGGAATCAAATTATTAGATTTTTTTTTTTTTTTTTGACATTTTTTTAAATACTAGATTCATACATATATATATATATATATATATATATATATATTTCTTGTTTCATTTTCATTCCAGGTCAAATGAGAGAATATCTACTGAAAAGAGGGAAAGACATATGTGGAAGTGAGGCTGAAATAAAAAGTTACAATCGATATGTGTACCTGATAAAATTCAAGATATATGCAATATGTTTAAATGTGGGAATAGCTGAAGCTTGTAATAAATATGTTTAAAGTGTGTTTTTGACTTTTCCTTAATAAATGGAAAAAAAAAGAAATCATAATAAATCATTTTTAAATAATTTGCTTTGTCCTTTTCTATCCTTACCCATTTTGGGTACTTACCTTGGTATTTATTTTTCAGTGAGTTCTATTCATATATAAAGTATCTATGAATAGTATATAGTATGATATTATGTATATATATATAGAGTTTTAAGGTAAATTTAAGAAAAAAATTGAAAGTTTTTACAGAATTTATTTTTTATTTTATAAAGGCTAAAAAAAATGTATATTAATCTGAAAATAATAATGCAGTATTACATCATACATTTTTCGCAAATTATTTGATTTAAATAACAGTACTTTTTGAATAATATATTTGAAGAATTTTATAAAGTCATTTTATTTAAATTAATAAGAACTTTATTTTTTTAAATGAGAAAGAGCTGGTAATAATCACAAAAATTAAGATGCAATACTAGGGCTGATTGATACTAATTTAAATATCTTAAAACTTATGGCAATACTTGCAACTCATTTCTAAAATAACATTCAGGAAAGAAACATTTTGGTTAAAACTTAAAATAGTTATAATTATTTTTAAAAGGAATATAAATTATATATAAAAAAAAAAAAAAAAAAAATCAAATGTTCAAAACTAACTAAATTAAAATTTTTTTTTACTGTACCATTGTACAACACTTATTTTTTAAAGTTTTTTGAAAAATAATTCAAAGAATCCTTAAGGCTGCTCTCAAATAAAAAACTCACAATTTTTTGAGATGATATAAAGGCTGTTTTCAATGATTGAAAAAAGAAAAAAATGTAGATATCATTTTTAAACAGTAGAAAATAGAATAATGTTTGATGTTTTTAGAAATATTTTATTTTTTTATTTTAATTATCTTCTAGTATAGCTCCGTACCATTTTAATTTGTAAACTCTTAATAATTGAGATATTTTTGTAGTAATAAAGAAATATATATGCAGTGGAGAGTCAAATATCTGCACAGCTCAGGACCAGATGTTGTGCATTTGGCGGATTTTGGAGCCCATAAAAAATCATTTTCAATTTGAATAATAAAACCAGAATATTAATCAAATTAAACATATACAAGTGAATAATAACACAATTTCACTTGTATATTAAATTATTAGGTATATAAGAATAACACTGAACATTAAATATATATATAAAGAAAACAATAAATGAAAAATGAAAAAATATTCGTCAAATTTAGACAAAATCTGTTCACATGCAGTTTGTTTTAAACTACACTTGAACATGCACACATACATCGAGATTTTTTATTTATTTATTTATTTATTTATTTTTTTTTTTTTTTTTGTAAATAGTTATCAATTCTTATTTTGTAACTCAAAGTTATTTTTCAAAGTATTTAACTGAATTATTCCGTAAACTATGTATTTATCAGATAGCATTTTAAAAAATTAATTTATTGTTTTTCTCATTGATAATGATCATCATAATAATCATAATTTTCTTTTTTCTTTGGATTAATTTAATATATTGTTGATAATTTCTTTATCAAAAACTTGGTTCTTGCAGTTTATCATATTTTTATTATTGTAATTATAAAATGCAAGCACAAAGTCTGCATTCAGGATCCTTTACAAAAATTCTGCTTTGCAGTTTTGTAACTTAAATTTCATTGTTTGTATCTGAAAAGCTGTGCAAATTTCAGACTTTGACGGATTTTAGATCGGCAGATTTCTAGCTCTTTCTGTCTATATATATTTTTTCTTTCTTTTTCTTTTTTTACTTTAAGTACGTCAAAGTTGGCAATTTAGTTGATGATTTTCGTCCCTTTTTTGTGATGTGAAAGTTTACCAATTAGAGTTTTGAGAAGTATTGTATTTAGAGAAAAAAGTTAAACTTATTTCCCGTTTTAGGCATTTCAATGCAGAATTGCCACGCTATCTGGAAATCCTGGAACAGTCAGGGAATTTGAAAATTGACCATGAAAGTCAGGGAAAAGTCAAGGAATTTTAATATTTTAGCCAGAATCTGGAAAAGTCAGGGAATTTCATACAATGATTGCCAAAAAAAATTAGATTTTCCTTCAATGTAGAGTCATTTTTCTTGTTTTTTTCTTAGTTTTTGCCATTTTTTAAAAACAAGACCTCTTAGAAAGACCCCCGCATGGAGGGCAATCTGTCCTTAGGTCAAAGTAATATGTAACTTTTGTGTTTTCAAGTTTTACCATAATTATTTTGCCCTCAATGCAACCAATGCACAATATGTGGCTAGACTGGAATTTTCTTAGAACACGTCTGGAAAACCTGGAAAAGTCAGGGAATTTCATTCTCCTATTTGAGTGGTAACCCTGTCAATGGTAATGTCAGAAAAAGTCATACATTGTCATCAAAAATTAGTTCTGTGAATCTGTTGAAAATTTTACATTATTTACCACAATGTTATCCATTTAAGAACAGCTTTAAAAATGCTTCTCACCATTTCCCACCAATTTCAGAATACCGTGTTAATGAGTGGGTAAGGTAAAAGTAAGATAACTAATCTTCCATTTTAACATCCTTGTAGCATAAAATTTACTTATAGTAATATTAGCATAAAAATTGAATGGTTAACTGTTCACTAATCAAAATAAGAATTCATTTGTAGCACAACACTCTAAGAAATCACTATTAGAAGCTTTGCAGGTGCCATCTATATGAAATAAACAGAGTTGATTATTTGCATTCCATTATAAGTACCATTCCTTGCATCCCTTTTTATTTTTTGAATATATATATATAATTAGATAAAAATTGATTACTGATTTAACTTTCAAAAATACCCAGTTTTGTGGTATTCACACAGGCCTTAGGTAAATACCCTAAATTTGGCTAGTATAAATAAAATTAAAAGCAACTGCTGGTTGAAAAATAATGTTATAATAACAAAAAGTAACAGATGGTAGGAAAGTCCTGCTATAATAGCAAAAATTAAAAGCAACTGATGGTAGAAAAGTAATGCTAGAATAGCAATAAAAAAGCATCTATTGGATGTGAATTACTGCTAGAATAGCCGAAAGTGCAAGCAAGTGGTGGTCTTGATTGCTGCTAGGCCAGCAACTTATTCAAGCAACACAAATTGGATTATGTATGCTGGACAAGCAATAAAAGTAAGCCAATACACACCATGATATGCTGGTAATTCTGGTAGAACCAGCAAATATTAATGCTAGTTTTATGCTATTTTACTTGTTGGGATACGGCATCTAATGCTAGTCCAGCAAACAAATACCAGCATGCAAAGCTGAATTATGTATGCTGGACAAGCAATAAAAGTGGGCCAAAACACACCATGACAAGCTGGTAATTCTGGTAGAACCAGCAAATATTAATGCTAGTTTTATGCTATTTTACTTGCTGGGATACAGCATCCAATGCTAGTCCACCAAACAAATACCAGCATGAAAAGCTGGATTATGTATGCTGGACAAGCAATAAAAGTGGGCCAAAACACACCATGACAAGCTGGTAATTCTGGTAGAACCAGCAAATATTAATGCTAGTTTTATGCTATTTTACTTGCTGGGATACAGCATCCAATGCTAGTCCACCAAACAAATACCAGCATGAAAAGCTGGATTATATATGCTGGACAAGCAATAAAAGTGTGCCAAAACACACCATGACAAGCTGGTAATTTTAGTGGCTATAGCAAATATTAATGCTAGTTTTATGCTATTTTACTTGCTGGGATACAGCATTTAATGCTAGTCTAGCAAAGAAACAAAGCATCTGTTGGTTGTGAATTTCTGCTAGAATAGCAAAAAGTGCAAGCAAGCAGTGGTCGTGATGGCTGCTAGACCAGCAAAATATTCAAGCTACACAAGCTGGAATATGTATGCTGGACAAGCATATAAAGTGTGCCAAAACACACCATGACTTGCTGATAGTTCTGGTGGAACTAGCAAATATTTATGGTAGTTTTATGCTATTTTACTAGCTGGGATGAAGCATGTAGTGCTTGCCTAGCAAACAAATACCAGCATGAATTTCGACTTGGGACGTTATGAGGAATTACCAGTGATTTGACTAGTTTATTTAATTTTCATTGATTTGAGTGTATTTTACGATGAACTAGAGCTACGTTTTGAGGAATTACAAAAGATTTGATTGGTTTATTAGATTTTTATTGATTTGAGTGTAATTTACGTTGAACTAGAGCTACATTATGAGGAATTACGAGAGATTTGATTGGTTTATTTGATTTTAATTGATTTGAGTTTAATTCACAATGAACTAGAGCTACGCTTTGAGGAATTACGAGAGATTTGATTGGTTTATTTGATTTGCATTAATTTGAGGTAGGGGTGTCCAGTGATATTTTTTTCGGTCTTAATATGCTTGAGAGTGATTGCTGCAAAAAACGAGTTTCGTGCGTTTTCAGATTCATGCACAACGAGGTAGGGGTATCCAGTGACTTTTTTTTTTTTTTTCGTTTTAACATGCGTGATAGTGAATGCCGCGGAATCGAATTAGGTGCGTTTTTAGATTCTTGCACAGCGAGGTAAGGGTGTCCAGTGATGTTTTTCTGGTTTTAACATGCGTGATAGTGATTGCCGCGGTTCGTGCGTTTTAAGATTCATGCACAACGAGGTAGGGGTGTCCCAATGATGTTTTTTGGTTTTAACATGCGTGACAGTGATTGCCGCGGAACCGAGTTTCGTGTGTTCTGAGATTCATGCACAGCGAGATAGGGGTGTCCAGTGATGATTTTTGATTTTAAAATGCTTGATACTGATTGGCGCGGAACCGAGTTTCGTGTGTTCTGAGATTCATGCACAGCGATGTGGGGCTGTCCAGAGATTTTTTTTTTTTTTGGGGGGGGGGGTTATGTGTGTGAAGCGTACATACGTGCGTTATAGTGATTGCTGCGAAATTGACTTACGTCCGTTCTCTGATTCGACCATTCATCGAATAGTAACTTTTACTGTACGAGTAACAGCTTCAACTGTTTTCAGAATATTCGAAGAATTAACAATTCTATTTGACTGTTTCCGAAATCATTCGTTTTAATAATAGTTTTGTTGCACAGATTCGAGAAGTTAAAAAAAAAAAAAAAAAAAAAAAATGTTTGATATTGTCAAGGACATCCCACGCTAAAACTGTGAAGAAAATAGTCGCCAATCGAAATATATTTATTTAAACGTTTCAATTATTCAATTAAAAAGAAATCCTTTAAATATAGTGCCCAGCGAAGCGGGCGAAGCCTACTAGTATAAATTATATATACATTCTAAAAATTAAAAAGGATATAAATGAAAACATATTTTAGTGTTTCAAGCAGTTCTATTTGTAAATACTTAGAATCACAATTTATGATTTTTCATTTCGTTTTATTCAAAACTAACAGACTTCGCCTGCATGAATTCTCAAAATTCCATATAATTATTAATAAAGAAAAAAATCATTGAAATCAGTCAAAATCTCAATGAAATTTCCCATTGCCTTTGTAGTGGTTTTCCCGGCCACAACATGACAAATATGGATCACCACTGAATCAGCAACATCTTACCCTTTTTTTTTACGCCCTCCTTACCACGAGTAAAGTTAGAATTATCACAAAATCCAATGGAATTGCATATTGCGTACACACCAAAGCTCGCCATTCTGAGGTAATTTGGAACCGAGTTACGTTCTGAAACTTATTTTTTGCTCCGCCCGCACAAAGGGAGGGGGAGTGTGTAATTTCACAAAATCGCATTGTAATTGCGTGTTGGGTACAGCCGACACATAAAAAAATCTCCTTCCTGAGATAATTTGGAACAGAGTTACATTTTAAAACATATCCCCCCCCCGCTTTCAAAAGGGGAAGGTTGCAGACTTTCACAAAATCCACTTACACTATGTGTTGGATACATATAATGTTCCACACATCAAAAGTAGCCTATTTAAGGTAATTTTGAGAAGAGTTACGCATGTTTTTTGACCTCCCATCCCCAAGAGGGATGTAGGGAGAAGTTTCGCAAAATCTATTTGTAATGTGTATTGGGTACGTTTAATCAATCGCCCAATAAAAAATCACTTTGCTGAAATTATTTGGGCAGAGTTTTTCTTAAAAACGGGCTTTTCATACCCCCCGGAAAAATCTCATAGTTTCGTTTGTGTTGGGTACGCTTAACAAACCTACACATAAAAAGTAATCTTAATGAGATAATTCAAACAAAGTTACGTTTGAAAACGTGTTTATTGTCCTCACCCCAAAGGAATGAAAAAAGGATTTCGCAAATACCGTTACAATACGTTTTAAATACATATAAACAAGCCATACACCAAAACTCGTGGCCAAAATTCCTATAGATTTCCTTGGATGAATTTAGCGCTAAAAGGAGGAGGGGCCCCGAATTTGCACACTTGTCCCCTCACACCACCCTGAATTCGAAAATTACAAAAAAAAATAATTATGGAGTTTCTGAAATATCTTCAAAAAAACACACGGACGGTTTCAACACTTTGTACTACTATTGGTAGAGTTCTACTCAAAAGTGAGGATTTTCTTAAATTTGTCCCCGAAAAGTATCCCCCTCCCACCCTTAAAAATAAAAAATTCCAAAATAACAGAAATTAGTTTTTTGTACTGAAGTCTACTCTCTCCTTGTGCAACGTCTTTACTGTGATGCAATTTGGAGCCGAGTTATGCTTACAAGCATGTTTTTGTCTCTTTGCAAAAGGAGGAGAGGGAACGGGGGAAATTTCGCAGAATCCCCTCTTAGTGGGTCAGAGGATCCTAAAACCAACCTACACAACAAAATGTGTGCCTCTGTATCCCATAGAATCACCATGGCTGTGTTCAGTCAGTAAATGAATATATGAATCAGTGAGTTAGTCAGTTTACTCTTTTATACATATAGAAAATGAAACATTTAATAAAGTAGTAAATAATTCTCCGTTAACTGTCAATCAAAGCTGTAGTTATAAAATTTTTAAACTGGAGATAGAAAGGGATCATTTTTGAAATTTTGTTTAACACACGACCTGCAGTTGGTTTTATGTTGCTAGATTTTATTGTTTTATTTTTCTGCTTTATTTAGAAATATAACTCTTTAATATCGGAGAAAAATTAAAAATTTACAAATTTTATATTTTACATTCTTTGCTGAAGAAATAAAAGTTTCAAATAGATTTTATGCATTTTATACAACTAGCTATTTATCTAAGGTTGTGCTATAGCTATATCATTTTTCTTTTACAAATTTTATTTATATGATAATACCTGTATTCAATGTGTTGAATTAAATAAAGACCTAAAAACATTTTTATCTTTTCACATTTGACCTTTTTTTTTTTTTAATTTTTAATATTTATTTCTTTTTTTATTTAAAGAAATGTGAATGCTGCTTCAAATAAATGAGAATAATTTGGAAACTGTTTTTCGTAATTCGTTATTTAAAGTAATGATTTTTTTGCAATAAAATGAAGGAAATATTTAAATTTAAATATTTAGATACATAATATCGTCTAAATATCACAATAATTTTCTTTCTTAGATTCAGCGTAATAGTAACAGAAAGATATAAGACAAATGGCAAAGTATAAAACATAATTGTAAATATCCTAGTACATATGTGATTTCAGTTGTTTGGTTGGTTAGTTGTAGGGTTTAAGGCCGATTGACTACGCTAGTGCCGTAGGCCTATGGATGGAATGCCCTCCATGGGGGCTTTATTAGGTGTCCTAGACCATATTTACGCTAGTTTCAGAGAAAACCACAGAAAATTCTGAAAGGCTAGTTCCACAAGCGCGACCTGGAATCGAACCCGGCACTTCCCATCTACCAGATTTGAGCGCAGAACCGATCGGTCGCTGGTGGTTCAAATGTGATTTCGAAACTCTTGAAAAACGAAATAATTTAACATTTTAAATAAATGCACGGAAAATGGATTCTGTAAAGTTTTAGTAACTTTCAAATAAAAATTAACATGGGATGCCATGTATTTATTTAAAATATGCAGAATGAATATTGAATAATCTACCTCGATTGTACAAATGTAATACTGTGTACGTGAGATCAGCGCCAGTATCTCCCTCTATTGTTGCTTTTTAGTACTAATTTTTTTCTTTGCGAAATCACCTCCTCATATCTTCTACAGTTTCTAGATGAAATTTGGTTTAATTTGATTTAAGAATTGTTGCTGTAAATGCTTCGAAACCGTGAAAGTTATTTTATTGCCACCCTGTAATTATTTGAACAGCTAAATTTCAAACTTCTCTATAAAATAATTCAATATTCTTACTTCAGTGTGTTTTTATATTGACAATTTGACATTAATAGAAAATGTATTATGAAATGAATTATATTATGCTTTATAGTCAATGCATTATAGGGTTTATGTGAAAAACTCACATAGTCTCATCGATTTGTGTTGATGTCAAAAGAGAATTGCACTGTACTTCATAAAAATCTATTTTTTTTTTTTTTTTTTTTTTTTTAAATAAATAGTAAATTAATCTTTCATAGAGGTACCTTTACTATCGCAAAAATCTGTTATCTAAAGGTGTGTTAAAAGTGCAATTGTCTTTTGGCATAGTATGATAAAAGCAGCAATATAGAGCAATACTTTATAACCAAGTTACATTTAGAAGATAATTGAAATAATTTGAAAATATTTCCGACATTTTATTGAATTATTTCGATATTCAACTAATCATTTTATGCTATTATGTCGGGGAGAGGGGTTAAGGCTCCTAGAGTCCCAGCCCTGGATGGGATACCTTCCATGGAAATTCTTTTATTAAGGATATTCGCAGCCCATAGTTTCAGAAAAAATCAGGGAAATCTTCAAACGGCAAGGCAGACAAGTGGGACCTGGGATCGAACCCGACACATCCCGTCAACCAATTTAGAGAGCAGACCACTTAGTCATTGACGAGGCAGGTACTTCATAAACACTGTCTTATACAGTTAATTATCAAATTATCTTAAAATTCTTTTTGTCATAATTATCATATGCACAATTAAAAATTAATTAATATATACACTTACATCACTACAAATATTTAATATGTTTTTTTTCCTGATATTATTAGTATTATGCATATTAAAAAAATTCAAATTTTATGAAAATGGTATTGAATTTTGGTGAAACCTTGTACTTCTTTAGTAAAAACTTGCTAAATATTTCACAGTAACAATATGTTTTAATTATAATGTATAAAATGTATGATTAAATTATAATGGTATGCGTGCAATTCTTTCACAGATAAATATAATTATTGTAGAGTGTCTATGTAAACATGTGTGTAAATCACACATCAGATTTTTTTTCCTTTTATTTGCAGGGGATTGAAAATACAGTTTGTTATATTAAATGTGTTATTGATCTAGTAGCTATTTTCGTATATAAGCATTCACATATAAAATGCATAGTAAAATATATTTTTTACCTTCCCAAAGTTAAAACACATTTCATGTAATAAATTTTAACCTATATTCCAAAGAGTCTAAAATTAAAAGCATTTTTATTCCTTAATCTTTACCTACATGATGAAAAAGAAAATTTGAAAATGACACCTTATCGTAAAGCTCGTTTTAGAAAACAGCTGAAAAATATCTCATTAAATCATTGATATCTGTATGAATTTTCATGATATTCAACTGAAATTTTTATAAGGTACTCTATATAGTTGAGCATTAAACTATGCTAAAGTTTTTTTGCTACAATCCACGCAGGCGTAGTAATAAATTATTTACTATAACTATCCATATGTCTTTAAATATTAAATGTATTTCCTTTAACTATAGTATAATGATTTAGACATATATTTTCATGTTTTCTGAGTTTCACGAAATTTTGATAAAATCCGTTAGAGTTTTAAATAAAAACTTTCGAAAAACTTTTCCTTTTGTTAATAAAATATTTATAACTCTTTAAATATTCGTGCTATCGTTACAAAACTGTATGCACATATAAAATATAACTATTATAAACACAGTTAAAATTTGCAAAGGAATTGACGCACTTCAAGATACGGGGTAATCACAAATATTTCTCCTATTATTGAATTTGTTGTTCACCCCTAAGTGCCTTCGTGACAAAATGTTAGCTGAAAAATATGAGGAAAGACATTTATTTATTTATTTGAAGAAAAGCACACTACAGGAACATCCAATTACAGTGTTGCCTGAATAAAACTATAATACAATACATCAAACATAGACAAAAAATAAATAAATAACAAAAATACATGTTATGATTCATAACACGTATTTTTATTATTTATTTATTTTTAAACAATTTATTTATTTTTGTATTTTTATTATTTATTTTTTGAACTTTTAAATTTATGAATTTAAAAGTTCAAAACACCTAGCCTTAAAAACAGTAAAAGACATGTTAGAAATATCCAAATTCAATGAAAGCTCATTAAAAATTTTGTAAACTTTATATAACGAAAATTACCAATATAATTATATTTTACAAACTGAGTGACAAATAAATGATGATTTCTAAGAGGCTTGGTTGACACATTAATCTGAATACAGTTAAGAATATCACTGTAATCAATCATATTATTAATAACTATAAAAATATATTAAACAAAAAAGGTCACGACGAGATTTTAAACTAGGATGATTAAAATTAGCTCGCAGATACTAGGAAGAAATAACCTCAGTATAATTAAAATTACTTTTAAAATATAAATAACGTGCAAATTTAGTTTGAACTTGCTCTAGAATTTAAATTTTATTATCATAAATAGGATCCCAAATAAGACTACAATACTCCAGATTGGAGCAAACCATACTGAAGTATAGGACTTTTAACGCAAGCTAATTGGAAAAATATTTAGTTTTATGCTTAAGAAACCCAAGTTTTTTATATGCTTTAGAAATAATGCTATCCATGTGGAGTGAAAAGTCAAGTTTGACATAAAAAGCAACACCCAAATCAATTACAGAATCAGATCGAAATAAAGGAAGATTATTAATTTGATAAAAATACATTAAAGCTTGAGAACTACGAGAATAACTCAGAATACTATATTTTTTAATATTCCGGTATAATTTGTTATCAATGCACCACTGATACAAACGATCAAGATCACATAGTAAAAGAGCAGCATCAGTAACAGAATATATTTGCAATAATAATTTAAAACCACTAACAAACAATAGATATTCAGAAAATTTCAAAATAAAACACAGACCATTAATAAACAAAATAAAAAGCAGGGGACACAATTTAGATCCTTGGGGCACTCCTGAAATATTAGTAAATTTATCAGAAATAGTACCATTAAAGTATATAAATAACATTCTATTACTTAAGTAGGAAAATATCCAATCAGCAAGATTAATATGAAAACCCATACCAACCAATTTCCCAAAAAGAATCCCAAAGTCAATTGTGTCAAAAGCCTTGGAAAAATCAGTGTAAATGACATCAAGTTGATACCCATTTTCTAACGAAGAAATAATTTTGCTAGTTAAACAAAATAAATTGGTAAGCGTAGACCTTTTAGAAATAAAACCATGTTGAGATAATGAAACTAAATATTTTACCTGCTGAAAAACCTTATCAAGGAAAGCGGTAGCATTCCGCCCCCTCCAAGCTAAAACAAATATTAAGAAAAACAAATGAAATTTACAAAGTAGGAAAGTCAATGGTGAAACGCTACAAGTGTATATTATGTCGACATAGCATCTCGGACTTTTCGACTACCTGTATCTCAGCTTCCTGATCCCCAAGACCTATAATTTTTTGCACAGACCTTGAGCATACCCTTAAGACAAAACATGCAAGTTTGCATGTCGTTCTGAATTAAGGGGGCCTGAGTTATATAAATTTGAAAACCCAAAATTTGCCGGTTATATTCTTCTTCTCCTTCTTCTAGTTATTGTTAAGATTGACAGCGAGTGAGCCTAGAGTTCTGCAGCTAATGAGCTGAAAATTTATATGGACATTCCTTCTGACTTGTACTAGTGCCTTTTGCAATCAAAAAATTTTTTCGGAAATATACAGGGAAGTTATTTTCAATTTTGTGATATTTAATCCAAAAATTTTGTGAATTAGTCAAGAGATGGCGCTCGTTTTCAATGAATTTAATTTTTAATTATGAAATTACAAGAAATAAAAATGACATAAGTGGCTTTAAGTAGAATTTAAAGGAATATATACAATGTAAATTCATTCGAATGTCAATACGAAACACACGCATCATATAAATATATATTCATAAACATGGATTCCTTAAGAATTACACACTCACATAATATATACGCATTAGACAAACATATTGTTGCGCACTCGGGGCTTGTGAATTTTCTGTGAATGAAAGACGAACATTGCAGAGGTTTAAAAATTTATTTATGAATATTTCGAAAGATTACATGTCTGTTAAACATAGTATCAACTAGAGTTTCACCTGAACGCGCAGCTTAAATAACATCTGACAACATAAAAATCACAGCACAAACGATTCCATAATCATAATATACAGAAATAGGCTGCAATTCAATGGTAGAGACTTAGTCAAGCAGAACTTTCTATTCCGTAAAGTCTTAGGGAGAAACTCACTTCAGTGGTCGGAACGGGACCCCTTTTATAGCCTGCCATTAATCCATAATTCGCCAAAATAGTTGTCAAGTAGCGAAAATGTCGCCAAATTCGTCGTCAGGTCCATTACGTGCCCTGATAAAGCGTGTTTTTAACGGAGAAGGAGCTTTTTAAGAGCGGAAACAAGTTAGAAATGCGGAAAATTGACATTTTATAATCTGACTAAGTCTCTTAGATAGAAATCACATAAAAATAACTAGAACTATTTAGATATTTGTAACACTATATTTACATCTATGCACAACACACACGATTTTTATTGATCTATTACACAAATATATTTATTATACATGCGTATTATACTTTTTAAAGCATGTACACAACCTGCAAAAAGAAGTGATATCTTATAAAAAAAATGCTATTGTAAAAGTCACCCGGCCCAGCAAAAAAATGTACCTTTCTTAGGCATACGTATTGTATTTATAAAAGCACATACAAAACCTGCAAAAAAAAGTGATATCTCATTAAAAAAAAAAAAAAAAAAAAAAAAAAAAAAAAAATACTATTGTAAAAGTCACCCCTCCCAGCAAAATCTCTTATCTTTCTTAAGCAGCCAAAAAAAAAAAAGGATTGATATCAAATTTCGCCGCCGCTATTGAATCCCAGGAACTTAATGAAAATCTGCCAATAACACTGCATGTATCTTTCTAATAAATCCGAATCTCTTTCAATATTCTTGTTATCTGTGTTAGTTTTTTGGCTGCATTGTAAAGTTATAATTTAAAGTATTTTTACAGCGGAGTGCGCAATAATATTTTAATTTTTACTAACTAAATCTTTTATTAATTAAAACGTCTACATTAAAACGTCTAGGGGACGCCCTATTGAGTTCCCAGGATTCAATAGCGGCGGCGAAATTTGATGTCAATCGTTTTTTTTTTTTTTTTTTTTTTTTTGGCTGCTTAAGAAAAGTAAGAGTTTTTGCTGGGAGGGGTAACTTTTAAAATAGTATTGTTTTTTTATGAGATTATGCATTATAATTTCAAGCATTTTAAAAAAAGGACTCACGAGGGCAATGGGTCGATAATTTCTACAATCCCCTTTTTAAAACACAGGAATGATTTTAGTAAGCTTCCAAGCATCAGGAAAAGTATTCGTTTATGAGGAAAGATTAAATAAAATAAGAAGACCTAATGTTTTCCTTATTCCCAAATTTTAAGAACGAGTTACTGAATATTTCTTAAGATATCTGACTAAACGTTAAAAAATGCAACCGTTTCCATTATTTTGTCCAATTAATGCATATAAATAATATTCAAATAAAAATAAATTAATAAATATTAAAAAAAAAGAAAGAAAGAAAAAGAACCTGTTTATATAAAAGCGTTATGCGAAATCGATACTGTATAGACACATATTACAAAGATTCTTACATTTATTTTAAAAATATTGAAAGTCATAAAATGTTTCAAAATAATTTGTGTTTAAAATTTTGTATAATACTTAAAGAATCACTATTCATTTTTAAATTAATCATAGACCCAGTTAAAATAGATCCCTATTACATACGGTTATACATGCATATATGTGTGCGTGCCTGTGTCTGTGCATAATAATAATTTATTTCCATTCTGTAAAGATTTTAACATCATTTACAAAATGAAATGTAAATTATGTAATTTGAATTACATTGGAGAAACTTCAAACACTTTTCATTTTATGTATCAACCAACACAAATCGTAAATTATATCTTATTCTCTTTCTACAAACTACTATAACTATAGTTCAATTACAGCATTTTATAGTTCACAAATTTTATAATACAACCAACTGAAATAATAAGATAATTTAATAAAAATAAGATTTTTAAAGAATAGTAGGGGAGACCCGTGTACCTAGGGCCGCTTTATATCAATGCCCAAAAACAGAGCCCTTGACCTGTTTAAAATTATCAAACTGATATGTACATATCTTTAGGACTAATTACTTCCAATTGGGATTAATATAAATACCTAAAATAATAAATTCCGACAAATAGAAGGTTGTTAATAAAAACTTCACTCGTGGCCCTAGGTACAACACCCTCATTGTACCTGGGGCCAGACCTCATTGTACCTAGGGCCATTCTCCCAAATTTAGATTTCACTTTGTAATGAATAGAAAATAAGCATATAAACATGTATTTTATAAAAGAAACAATATCAAGTAATATATTTATTTATCATATAATAATTATCGTGTTGCCTTAATTTAAAACACGAAATTTTTCACTTTTTTTTTTCTTTGGGATATTCTAACAGAATGCTTTTTTTTTCTTTTTTTAGTTCCCCATCATACTATAGGTATGGGGAACTTAGGTAATCGTGAAAATTTTCGACCTCGGTTTTTTGACTTTTCTACACGTTTGCAGGTGTGAGAATTCCGAAAATGACAAAATTTGTATGGCGTCTGTCTGTAGGGTGTCTGTTAGTGTGTCAGTCCGTTAGTGTGTTAGTCCGTTAGTTTGTTAGTCTGTTTACACGATATCTCACGAACAAATGATCGCAGAAGGGTCTGTCCAGTTTTAAAATATTACTTTAGACACTGGCAAGAACCCTATTTATTTTCAACATTCGAATTAAAAAACTTCGTAAGTTATTCGAAATTTACGATTTTCTTAACATGGGAGAATAGGCCAAAATTTCACTTAAACTTGCATTAAATGAAAAATTTTTGCTGTAAAAATGTCAGACCAGTTTTAAAATATCCGTTTTGATGCCGTAATGAACATTAGTTAATATAAACATGCTAATTTAAAAATTTCGCAAGGTATTGAATATTTACGAATTTCTTAACATGGCAGAGTAGGACAAAATTTCACATAAACGTCAATTTTTAGGGATATTTTCATCGTAAAGATGTCAGATTACTTTAGAAATATTATTTAGGATACTGGCATAAATATTATTCACTCTGAATTTTCCAATATAAAAATTTCGTAAGTTATTAGAATTTTACGAATTTCTTATCATAACAGAATAGGGCAAAATTTTACATAAACATCAATCTTGACGGATATTTTCATCATGAAGGTGTCAGACCACTTTTGAAATATTATTTAGGATACTGACATGAATATCATAGAGTATAAATTTTCCAATTTAAAAAATTCGTAAGTTATGTTTAATTTACGATTTACTTTTAATGGCAGAGTAAGGCGAAATCGAGCATAAACGTCCATTTTTAGGATCATAAATATATCAGACAATTTGAAAATAACATTTATGATACTTGTATGAACATGATTGACTACAAATATTCTAATTGGAAAATTTCATAACTTATTCGAAATTTAAGATTTTATCAACATAGCAAAATGGGGTGATATTTCATATAAATACGCATTTTTGGGAAAGTTGCATTGGAAATAGTAGCATGAAAATAAACTACGAAATTGACCCCAATAAAATAAATTAATAGATTAGAATAAGATATCGAATAGAATGGTGGGTAGCCTATCAAGCGAGGATTTCGTTCTGTCACTGTGTCAAGCATTTGGCCAAAATCATTTCTCTTAACATGTATATAATATGTCCTGTGCAAGAAATTTATGAGAACATACATATGATGGGGAACTGAGCAAAGTCCACCTATGCCAACTAGTTTTTCTTCTGGAGTGTTTCTTGGATTTCTAGATCCCTCTGGTTTCCGGTCACATCTTTCCTTTGATGTGGGAGGCTTTGCTTTAGGTAAAGCTTTTGCTTAGGTTCGTACCTGTTAAAGCATAACACACGAAAAGATGTTAGATGTTGAAAGTTTCGAAATTTCAACAAGACACGAAACAGAGACATCCAATTCTATCATTGTTGGTTCACTTTCTTCCTGGAAAATCTTTTTTTTATTTATTTATTTATGGAGCGGGTCTTGGCTTTCAGTATCATTTGAACTTAAATATTCATCATCAGTGAATGTGTTTTGATTTATTGGCTATATGCCGGATACACGAAAGTCTGATAGAATGTTTACAGAAATAAAGGCCGACGGATAGGACTTGCCAACACTTTCAGCAACGTCATGTATAGTGATTGGTTTACCAAGGTTTTCCAGCATCCAATTACTACAGGCTGTATTGCGTTTCTTACCATTTTCTCGACCGCTGACGTAGATTCCCGTCATTTGAAAATATGAAACTCCACCAGTGGCCGTTTCTTTTGCAATATGTATGTTATTTGTTTCTAAAAAATATACACAATATTCATATTTGTACAATCAGTATACTACGGATGCAAATACTTTGATCAGAGAGAGAGTATGATTATAATGCATATCCATTTGTAATATAAATGTTAATACCGAAAATTTTGTTTTGAAAAACCGTAACTTATGTGAAAAACTTCCAGATGCGGACATTACTGTCAAAAAGACAAAAACATGTGGTCACGAAAGTGTTAAAAGGTCCAAACACACTGGCCCTAGGTACAAGTGTTGGTAACTTCATTCAAAATGCCTTCCACTAAAAAATCCACATGCAGAGAGGACTAATTAAATATCTCATTTATTACTCAATATAACAAGCAAAATTATACGCTAGAAATGAAAGAAAAATATTTGACTTGCCTTTGTCAAATAGCAAAAAGATGAGCAGCAAAATTTTACTTCAATCCATGTAAATTCGTTTTCTTCATGTAACTTGTCAAAACTCTCTCCTCAAAAGTTCCAAAGTAGTTGTAAAGGTAGCAATTGGTGTTTTTACTCGCCCAATTGAGTATTAAAACTTAAAATTAAATATTATTCAAATAAAGTGGGGTGGCCCTAGGTACAGTCGGGGGAAAAAAACGCAACACCCGCTGTAATTTTGTTATTAATTCACGCAGGAACATATAATAGACATAATTCAACAGGAAATTAAAAGCACTTTTTGAATATGTTGTCAAATTTTGAATCAGGGGCCATCTACATATTAAAATGAGCGCAAACTTTGATTTTTTCAATACCCAATTTTGACTTCATTTTGGAATTTCTGAGAGTCTGGCAGTGCGGAAAAGTATACTGTTTATATACTTTAACTTTTGTATTTATAGAGTTATAAACAAAAATGTGTTAGGGGGTTATCTGTAAATGTAGAAAAATAAAATTAAGATCCTATAAAATACACAAAATTTTAATGTTTCACACCGGAAATCTTTCAGGAAAAAAATAATTATAAAAATTAATAAAACGTTGTTTTTCTTCCAGTCCCTTAATTAACTTGAATTAAATTTTTAGATTTGTATATACTTCAGTACTTTTTTAGGTAATTTTAGGTCTATTTAAATACATTACACTTGTGATTAGTCCATACAGTACCCTTTGAAAAAAGTGCAATATTTTTCAAGTAAAAATGTCTATTATGGCTGTACTGATCACCAATAAAGCTTAAATGTTCTTTCGTAGATAGGTAACATAATATACGAAATGAAATAATATAGATATATATATATACAACAACGCATAAACTAAATCTTTTCGGATAAATTATTGTAAGGGTTCACAAAGTAAATATTAAACAATTTTAATCGCACTTACCAGTTTTGGGTCAGTTGAACTCTTTGGAACTGTACTTATAATTTCTATGAAAATATAATTTCTTAATTAACCGTTTCGCGACTGCTGACGTAGATTCACGTCATTTGAAAATCTGTAACTCTGTCAGTGGGCGTTTCTTTCGTAATTTGTGTGTTACATATTTCTTAAGTGCAGAGCTGCCAACCTAATCCGGCAAACTGTTAGTACCGCCCTTTTTTCTACACCACTTAATTTGTAGAGAATTTTTCTACTTAATTCATCATAGATACATTTGAAGAGAATTGCTCTAAAAATTAAGTGGTGTAGGAAAAAAGGCGTTTTTCAATAGGCGTTAACAATTTACCGGATTAGGTTGACAGCTCTGTAAGTGTGTACCCAGTGTTCATATTTTTGCAATAAAATATACTATGGATAGAAATATATTGATTAGAAAGAATATAATTATAATGTATATCCATTTGTAATATAATTGTGAATACAAAAAATTTGTTCTGAAATATTTTATTTTGAGATTATAACGCCCGAAGGCGGGTCTTACTGTTAAAAAGACAAAATCCTGCAGTCGCAAAAAGTTTTAAAATATATTTATAAAAGTTAAAATATGTTTTTAAAAATATATAAAGTTAAAATATATTAATAAAATTTTAAAGACTAAAGTGTCCTTAAAATAATAACCCTCCCCCCTAAAAATAAATAAATAAAATAAAATAAAGCAATATATGAAGCAAATGATTAAGCCTTTTTTAACTTTGACGGTAGTTAAGAAACGATTTTACAAGTCTGTCTTGCATTCCAATTCCATTCGTTTTTTTATATTTGACAATTTCACATTAAACCTATTTTTCTATTTAAAACAGTAAACCCCGCCTAATTAGTTAATTTTTTTTCTTCTATTGTTCGTTTAAAAGATTCAAAATTTATCGCCAATTAATCCATGAAGTAAATACCACTTGTGCATATTTTTGTCAACATAAAGTAAGGAGTTTAACAGGAATACTCAATGTCACATTTACTTTTCTTTTCTATATTGTTTTGCTTTGAAGAACGATGAAGGCGGGGCTTGTCTTCTTAAGAAAACAGGAATTCTTGATGCTATGTCCATACTTGCCAACCATCTCATTAATAACCGTACAATTGTTAACGCCCCCTGAAAAAACGCCCCTTTTCTCACACCACTATATTTTTAGAGTTATTCTCTCCAAATGTTGTTACAATTAAATAAGACTAAAATTACTCTAAAAAATTATTGGTATAAAAAAAAAGGCGGGTACTAAAAATTGTACGGTCATAATGAGATGGTTGGCAAGTATGTATGTCTAAAAATCATCATTTTTGTTTCATTTCTTTGCGTTTGACGTTGTTGTTATATATTTTGGCCCGTAAATAAAAAATAAAAATATTTTGTTTAATTTTCTTTGTTATTTTTTAAGATTTGATTCGTTATCTCATGCAAAACTTTATAACAGACGGCCCCCTAAACCCCTCCAAAAGAAAGATTTATTTATATCTCGAAAACTAATAACTGGAATGAGCTGCAAATTTGCACACCCATGTTTTTCAGCATTAGAATTCATTTTATGTAAAATTTAATATAGGTCATAATTCATAAATTTTATGAATATGAATTTATTAATATTTTTCAGAATTGAAAATATTTTTCAGAATCAAAAGTAATGATGGATTATGTTTGGGTTACTTCACTGTATCTCGTAAAAAAAAAAAAAGAAAAAAAAAAATATCCATCAAGTTATTTTTTGTGAAGATATTAATAAAAGTTTGAAATATGAATTTCACATTAGCACCTTCAAACTTTGAACGCTTATAACTCTGTGAAAAAATAAGTAAAATATACAACCAATATACTTTTTCGCGTTTTCGCGATCCAAGGAATTCAAATAAAAAATAAAAATGGGGCATTACCATTGAAAAAAATCAAAGTTGGTGCGCGTTTTAATATGTAGACGACCCCCAATTCAAAATTTCAATTCATTTTATGAAACTACTTACAATTCCCCGTCGAATGATACCTATTACATTTTTCTACATCGATTAGCAATGAAGTTACGTTGAGTATTGCGTTTTTTTTCCCTCCCCTATACATTTTAAGGAAAAAAAAAATTGAATTAAAATCCACGGAAAATATTCACTAGAGCAGTGAATGTAATATAAGTAAACAAAAGTCCTAGTATTTCTGTATACATGATTTATTTATTTTAATTTTCACGTGAAAATTGACATAACTAAGAAAAAAGGAAAATGAAATATATATTTTCAGCATTTATTTCTTGACACACTACACATGTTTACCTTCCTCCCCCTGCAAAATTGCCAAAATAGAGATTTTCTTAACGCGACTAAAAAAAAAAAAAAAAAAAAAAAAAAAATTCCAGATGATTGAACAGGAAAAAAAAAAAAAAAAACGTCCGCTAAAAATACTACAAGATCTCTTTTTCTCAGTAAATAATTTTCAGTTGTGTACAAATTTCCAAATGCAAATCATTGATATTAAAGAATCAGCAGTTTCTACTTTCTATTTCTTAAAGGCTTGCGTAGGTCATTGCCTATCGACAAAAGTAGTAAGTATCTCACGAAGTTTTGGTACAATTGGTATTTCTAAGGGGGAATGTCAGAAGAAAATACTTATTTTTCATTGAAAAGTAATATTTTTTAGTTAAATCGTGGAAAATAAAACACATATTTCTTCGTTGTAGTTGTGCATTGTAAGTAACTTCTTAAAATAATTACAGGGTGATTATAAATAATGTATAACAATAAAAAAATCTGTAAAAAAAAGAACGATTGCTCAGAATGACCTAAAATTTGAGCTGGATATACTTAAAGAAAGGGAAATCATGTGACATGCGAAAAGAAAAAGTAATAAAATCTTTTTGAAAAAAAAAAAAAAAAAAAAAAAAATAGAACCGACTCCAAAAAGCAGCTATTATTCAAACAACTAAAATAAAAGAATATGGGCATAAAATGAAACTGTAAATTGCGCCTAAAAGTATAAAATAATTTCCTTCGCCAAACAACCTATAACACTATAATTAATCATAATTTTGAAGTCGGCGCAAAATTAAATAAAATTTAATTATTTTTTAAAGGTTTGTTTTTAGATCGGTAGCTGTTGTCTCGAATGATCCATTTTCATGTTTCCTTTATTATTTTATCACTGTATACAATTGGCCCATTAGTAGCATCTACATAGAACAATGAACATTCTTCACAATGCGGTATTTATGTTTCTACGAAGTTAGAGTTTCCTTTGCAAATTTGGTATAACTTTGATAACTATCGTCCTTGGTGGCTTTTGGATTTGGCGATCAAAACGTAATGCAAAAATATACACGCAAGATGTATATTTTCATAGTATATATTGTACGAAGTATTGTTTCATATTATTGATTACTCCCTTAATATACCTTGTCAAAATAATCGAGATATCCCAAAGAAATTAAATATTTTTGCCAGATAACTTTGCGATTTTTCTTTCACCAAGGACGTCAGATACCAGCATCTATGCCAACTTTTGCTGCTTACGAAATTATATTTGTTTTCTTGAATCAAAGTACTTTTTGGCTAAGTTTTGCTGGCGACAATGTGAGATGTGTATTTTGAATAGGATTTGATTTTTGTATTTAATATGGGTATCAATTTTTATTTAATTTTGCGCCGACTTCAAAATTTATGATTAACTGTAGTGTTTGGCGAAGGAAATTATTTTATACTTTTAGGCGCAATTTACAGTTTCATTTTATGCCCATGTTCTTTTACTTTAGTTGTTTGAATAATAGTTGCTTTTTGGAGTCGGTTCTTTTTTTTTTACAAAAAGGTTTTATTTTTCTCTTTTCATTGAAAACTTATTCATATAGCAGAACATCAGAAGACGTTCGACGGCAGTTTCACAAATCACAGCTTTCAAGAAAAGCGACAGAACTAAAAAAAATTTATTTTCGGCAAGCTTAAAGGCAAAGGTAGATTCCTTTACGTTAATGTTGCAAAAGTGAAGAAATATTACATATGCATTAACACATATTTAGCCAATGGATTTGTTCCCACACATTGCATTATTTACATCGCTATTCTACTTTTAAGAAATTTAATTATCAACTACTACTATTCATTCTACTTAAAATTTTAGGCTAGATTTATTGGTCAGTAAATGTTTCAATTTTTTAAAATTCAGGCTCATAATCATTCAACAAATAAAAGCCATAAACATATACAATTTGGTGACAAAACTTGTGACTTAGCAATGAAATTTGAGATTTGTCGGCAAAATTTGATAGTTGACGACGGCATTTTAGACTTGGCGACGAAATTAGTTATTTGATGACAAAATTTGGCGAGCTTGGGAATGATGTCATGCTTGATGACGTCATTATAATTTCTTCCCACGCAAAAAACCTCATATCTCTTCCCAGACCAATATCTTGTTTCCACAAGATAAAAAGTCAAAGGAAGCTGTAATGTATTACTCTCAATTTCAATCGTAAATTTAATTTCTTGAGTAAACCGGTGTTCTAAACTATTCACCAGAAACGATATTTTAACAAGACTAACGTATTATTTTAATTTTATATTTTTAAATGATTAGTTAAAGCTGTTACCATGGTTTTTATATTTTCAGCTATCTTTTTTATTATCGTTTGCACGTGACGTAAGCATCAGATTATAAATTTAAGCAATTAAAGCTAAAGAAAATGTCGGTTTCATTACAATTGACGAAAAATCACTTTTTAACTTGTAACTTTTAAGCAATTGAAGTTATCAAAAAAGTTTAAATACAAAAATTGTTTTTTAGGGTACACTGTAAAAAAAAATTGTAAAATCTCGGTATTTGACCGTATAATTTTAGGGGAAATGACCGTTTTGCTACCTAAACGGTCATAATCCGTAAATTAATGTTTTGGAAGCATAATTTACGAAATGACCGTATAATTTTACGGGAAATGACCGTTTTACTAGCTAAACGGTCGTAGCCCGTAAATTGATGTTTCGAAAGTATAATTTTTTGAATTAAAAAAAAAAAAAACAACGTTAATCTACGCAAATTGCTCTTATCTTTCACCAAACCATTTTCTTATGAGAAAATCTCTTCAAATGCTATCATTTCAGTGACATCAAGAGAGAATTCCATTTTCAAACTGAAACTATGTTTGTTATTTATACTAATTGAATGTGTTTAATTATGCACGCATGACGCATAGAAACATCCATTGGTTTTAATAAGCTATTGTTTTCTAAATTTAATTAAAAAAATTTCCATCTGACTGAAACTGAGTAACTGATATAGATGAAATTGATTTTCTTTGTCTATTAACACAAAAACATTAAAAAAGAAAGCTAAAATGGTTTCTTGATTTGAAGCCAGATTTCTAAAACACAAACTACAATCTAATAATTGTTTTATTCACTAAGCGCCTTTTTTTATTTTATTTTATTTTATTTTATTTTTTTTTTTTAAGCATACAGCATTCTAATTGCTCTGAACCCTTTAGTTAAGCCTTAGAAAACGGAAACTTTTAATGTTGTTTCCACAATGCATTTTTTACAATATGTTAAAATAAAGTTTATTTCAATATGAAATGGATATGTAATTAACCATTTGAAGATAAGTCTTATGATTATTATGAATAATCTTCACTGTTAAAAACCAAAGCTGTTTTATCTGAATATGACCATCATATATCTACATTACATCATATAACAGGTTCTGCTCTCAAAATACTTCAGTCAATTTTTGATTCAATGGATTTGGATTTTGGGAATAAGGCCGATTTACTGCTATAGGTCCTAGGCCAGAGGGGGTTGTCCTCCGTGGGGATCTTTCTAAAGGGTCCTAGCCCGTATTTACTCAAGTTTCGAAGAAAACCACGGAAAACTCCGAACGGCTAGGCCGACGAGCGCGACTTGGGATCGAACCCGACACCTTATGTCTACCAGCTTTGAGCGCAGAACCGCTCGGCCGCTGGTGGGCTCCCTTCAGTGAAATACCGCTTTAAAAAAAAAGAAACACTTCTGCTATTCTAAAAAATGCAAATATGCCTAACACTACATAAACACAGTTTGAAATCGGCCTTATAATGAAAACCTGTTTGGATGAATAAGAATTAGGCTCTAGTTATTTCTTCTTTGCACCCACTACTGAAACCATAAAGATCGAAAACCGTGAAAAAAATCGTATTAATTGGAGATACAAATTCTCTGTATTTATGTAAAAGATTTATAATTATTATTCAAAGTTTATTCTGCGTCTCGGTTAATTTTCAGATATCACACATAGTTTTTAAAAGTTTCATTTTGTTTTTGAAAAAGGGTGAGAAATTCTCGCCCATTATTTAACTCTAATGAGAACCTTGAAATAAGACTACCTCTTTAGTGCTAGTGTTTACGAATAAAAAAGGCCCACCAGCGGCCGAGCGGTTCTGCGCTCAAAGCTGGTAGACGTGAGGTGCCGGGCTCGATCACAGGTCGCGCTCGTCGGCTTAGCTGTTCGGAGTTTTCCGTGGTTTCCTAAGAAACTTGTGTAAATACGGGCTAGGAACCCTCAGAAAGACCCCCCCCCCCAGAGGGCACTCTCCCCTCAGGCCTAGGACCTACAGCAGTCAATTGGCCTTATTCCCAAATCCAATCCAGTTCGTTTACAAATAAAAATGATTTCGAAAAGTAGTTATATTTTCTTTCACAAAATTCGGTATCGTAGTCTTTATAGCAAAAAAAAAAAAAAAAAAAAAAAAAAAAGAGCTTTTGTTTTTTCAATAGGAGAATTGGCTGACTTCTTAATTTTGTCAAAAATAGCAAATTTAGTTTTTAAAATAGTCTTAAATAAAACAATTTTTATGCATAATTTGAACGTTAACAATTTAATCACTGTAAAAAAATTCTGTAAAAATAAAGCACTTTTTTTTAACATAAATACAGCATAGGTAGCTGTAAATTTGTATAGCTAGTTCTGTAAAATTAATTGAAGATTTGTTACTTCACATTGAGCTGTAAATCGGTTTAAAAAATTTTCCAGAAGTCTTTTGATGCGTATGACAAGATTTATCAACTAGTCAGTTCTGATGTTGACTTTATCTGTTTTTGTGAAGAAAAGTGTCTGTGATCCCAACGGCGCGGTTGGCAAAGCGCTGGCATCTGACACAAGGGATTGCCAGTTCGAATCCCGGGCTATCCAAGACGGTTTGCTTCGGATGAAAGTTAATAGGCGTCACCAAGCGAAAGTTTCATACGGTCGTATTTTTCAAGACACGTGAAACAGCTGGTCGTTGAAAGCGGCTAGTGAGAGATAAAATTAATCAGTGACACCAAACTAAAAGTGGAGAGAGAGAGGTAATGAGTAGGGAAAGGAAATGAGAGAAACAAACTTTTGAACTTTAACGATACAGAAGCCGCTAATCTGCAGATTACCTAGTTAACATGCGTAAAATCTTGATTCCGCACTTTAAGGATCACCCAAGTTTATATATACATAAGCAAGAAAAAACAGTTGTTTGTCAATGTAAAAAAAAAAACTATGAGTCAAGGAATGTAAAATATAAATAAATAAAAGTAAAATGTTAAAAAATTCTGAAAACTTTAACAATACAACACTGTAATCATTGTAGTAAAACGATAATTAAGAATATTTTTAATTACATTTAATATGAAAATTATTAAATGTGAAAAATTTAATAAACTGGGATGAAACTACCAAACGAAAATTGCCAAAACCCCGAAGTGACTAATCAGTTAGTCGGTGTGTACAGGCTATTCAGACCATCTTTTCGAAGGAGAATAAGTTAGCACTCATAAGAGTAAAATTTAGAAATAATATAATGTGTCTCATCCCCGTGCATGAAAAATTATCTTTTTTACTTTTTTTTTTGAGTAAGGGAGTGGGGTAGAGATTAATTATTTTCACAGAAATTTTGTACTCTAAATGATGCTAAAATTCTTCATAAAAGGGCAATAATAAAGAGTTTGAAAATTGAATAATAAAAAAAAAAAAAAATGTAACATGAAAACAGATCTTAGTAAATGAGTATTTTTAATCTTTGAAAAAATCTTTGCAATATGTTTGTTTATGAATATGAATAAATGTATAACATGTGAATAAATCTGCATATTCAACTACATAGATGTCATTTGGGTTTTTCTTCGTTTTCCTTCTTTAAAAAAAAAAAAAAAAATTAAACCGTTTCAATTTAATTCGATGCAAACCAAACTAGTGCTGCACCGAGTAGCACTTTGGCCGAGTAACCGAGTACCGTGTACTCGGCCTTTTACTACTCGGCCGAATTCCGAGTAGCCGAGTACCGAATAGTTGTAAGAATGAACGAATAATTGATGTATATATGAAAAATTTTGCACATGTTAAAATTAAAAAAGGCCTTTTGAACACAAAATTAAGTTAAATGGCAAACAGCATGTTTTCATGAAATGTTTCAGAACTTTTGTAGTGTATAGTATACACAATTAGGTTCATTGTTATATTTGATATGCCCAGCTTAGTGGATTATTAAAACCATGATAATTGATAATTTCATTCTTTATTATATAGTCTTTCTCAGATGCAAACCATTCTTAGATAATTCTTAGAGAATATAGAAGTTCCTATACACTCAGGCTTAATTTAAGATGCATGAAAATTTACATATGAAATGAGAACATTAAAATAAATATTTTATCATTTTAAATATGATAGACTTCATTAATCTTCAAATTCTAGAAGAGTAAAAAAGATAGGTAGTTTTGGGCCATAATTTGCAAAACAACAAATTTGATTATTAAAATATATTCTTAATAACATTTCAGTGTATTTACCTTTTTCATAATTATTATTTTTAAAATTAAAAATCAATCTTTTCTTACAGCTTTAAATGTGTCTTACTTTTATTTGCACAAATATATAACTAATGTTTCATCTACTATTTTAGTATTATATAAGGGTTCTTTTTTCTAAAATATTTTTTTTTTTTTTTGTCTGTTTTACAGATACAATTTTATGTACTAAGTTTTTATTTAAAAAAATTGCATATTACACACATACAAGATGGTTATACTTAAATTCTTGTAACTAAAAGGGATAAGCTCATACCATGAATTGTCGCTATACCGAGTTTGGCGGCATACTCGCCCGTTTTAACTGCGAAAACTGTTTGCAGCAAAAGTTTAATGACTTTATATTTATATTTTCATAATTTTTACTTTCTTCTATATGTAATATAGAGAAAGTATTGGATTCGCGAAAATTTTTGACCTCCGTTTTTTGACGGATCTACACGTTTTGGGGTGTCCTGAACACGAATTGATATTTTTAAAAAAATGTCTGTCTGTCTGTCTGTCTGTGTGTGTGTGTCTGTGGTTTCGTATTTTCACCGTGTCTCACGAACCAATCAATGAAATTCAACCAAACTTGGTATATAGTTGGACCCTGGCGGGGCATTGTGCTGATTAGATTTGGGGATCAATAGCCCAGCAGGTGGCACTGTGATCACATTTGATGTAAATTTTTAACATGGCAGTATAGGACAAATTTTCGTATTTTTCACCGTATCTCACGAACCAATGAATGAAATTCAACCAAACTTAGTATATGGTTAGAACCTGACGGGGCATGGTGCAGATTAGATTTGGGGATTAATCGTGCAGCAGGTGGCGCTGTGATCACAAAATTTCGTATTTTTCACCGTATCTCACGAACCGATGAATGAAATTGAACCAAACTTGCTATATAGTTGGACCCTGACATGGAATGGTGCTGATTAGATTTTGGGATTAATCGCCCAGCAGATGGCGCTGTGATCGCATTTTATGTAAACTTTTAACATGGCAGTATAAGACAAATTTTCGTATAAATGTACATAATGAGCGTTATTTTAAACTTGTGATTGTAAAATTAATATGAATTATTGATGATAGTAGTAGTTAACTACGAAAAAAATTTTGTGCATGTGGGGGCACCGGTTCCCTTCCTGGGGGGGGGGGGTAAATTTTCAAGATGGGTATCTTTCGAAAGATCTCGTCAATACCTTTAAAACGAATGGTTGAACTATAAATCTGCGATAATTTAAAACAAAGTTATCGATTTTTTTTACTTTTAACAACAACAAAAAAAAAAAACTTTTTTCTTTTTTTTTTTTTTTTTTTTTTTTTTTTTAATACTGTTACTGGTTGAATATATATATATAGGAAAATATATAAGAAAGTCTTGCGGTGGCCACAACATGCTAGTTTAGTTTAGTTATTAATAAACAACTCTTATGAATGTTACATTTCTTTCAATAATATATAAAAATAATGAAATTCTTACAACTACTCGGTATTGGCCGAATACTTAGTCCAAATTCGGCCGAGTAACGAGTACTCGGCAAATTAGCCGAGTAGGCCGAGTACCGAGTATATACCAAGTATTCGCTACAGCTCTAAACCAAACCCAATTTTCTATACAAATGTATGTATGATTTTTCTGAAAATGACTTTTGTGCTTATTTTGTAATGTTTTCTAACAGAAATGTTGAAATAAACATGGATTGTAGATCAATCGCACTATACACTTTTAAAATGTTGAAATTTGAATTTGTAGTTGAAACCAGTAAAATCATTAGTACAGGGCGCGAAATTTCCGCTCGCCATTGGTGAGTGGAATTTTTACTGTGGCGGGTAAAAATTTGGTCTAGTTATAGATAGAATTCTTACACGATAAAGTGACTGAAAATATTCTTTTTATAGATTTATATATGGCAAAATATTTCCATCTTATAACCTCATATTTAACCTCTCCTTTTTCTCTTCTTTGAGTGTCGAGTCTGTGTGCGCGTTGCCCGACAATTGTCCCAGCCTGAGAAAGGAAAAATGCATAAAAGTACACGCATAAAAGTTTTAATCTCTAGGCAGTTTCGTTTCTCCCACTGTGATTTCTTTAAGCAGAGTGAGAATAGACAAGCAGAGAGCCTCTTTGCTAGGCTCCCACAATCCAAGAGAAAAAAAATGTGAAAGTTTGCCTATGCGCTATTGGCGCATGAAAATAAGCCCGAGCCCTTTTAAAGATACTGCCTATGTTTATTTTGTTGAATAATGATCAAAAAACTGTTAACATTTTCCAGTTTTTGCTGAAACGCCAAGAATTTACGCTTGTTATGATTTGTAAGCAACAATTTTATCGAACAAGTAATTCCGAAATGGCTATTTCAAATGACAACAATGAACAAGTTATACACATCAACATTCCATCTGATCATAAAAATAAAATGGACGAAAAAGACATTTCTGATGTAAAAAGTTAAATTTATGAATAGATAAATAAGGAAGCTTAATCTTGCATAATAAGATTTTCACAGGATGTTGATTGACAAAGTTTTTTTTTTTTTTTCTCTTCTTTTATTTTTTATTTTTTAATGACTCTTTGCTTTTATAGATATTTTAAACTTTTTTTTTTTTTTTTTTTTTTTGCAGATCTCAAATACAATGCATTATAATGATTTTTGATTATAGATGATTATGAGACATGATAATATATACGATACACTTTTAATATATATAATTTTAGACATGTTTGTAAAAGCATTTCAGATAGTTAGAAAAAATAAAAAACCCAAAATGCGTAAAACAGAAAAAAAAAAAAAAAAAAAAAAAAAAAAAAAGACAACCCTATTTTGCGGCGAGTATAACATTTTTGGGGGTGAGTGTAATCGGAGTTAAAATTTTAGTCCCTGCATTACTATATTACAGAGAAAATTCAAGATCAAACAAGCAAAATCATTATTATTACCAACACAACATAAAAGTGGTCCGAATAGCCTCCACACTAAATTCACTGATGGTCCAAATAGCAATGGCCACAAAAACCCTGAAAACTTATACCTGCATGCAGATAGGGCACACTTATTAGTGATATATTACATGGCTACTTATTATAAGTGATATTTGAAGAGTTCTTAATATATTTTAAAGAAACAACAACATTTTAATTAAACATTAAAAATGAGGAATTTCTGCAAAAACAATATAATTTAACATGAAATTCAGAGAAAACAAAATTTTCAAAAACCCTGAATTCAGGGATAGCACTTGAAACGTTTCACCCCTGAATAAAGCAACACTAAATAGTTATAAAAAAAATATAATTTTCTTATTAAAATACAATTTATATATATATCTGCAAGAAAAAACAGTTGTTTGTCAATGTAAAGAAAACTATGTGACTCGAGGAATGTAAAATATAAATAAATAAAAATAAAATGTGATGCATAACTTATTAATACAGCCGTTAGTTTCTGTAAACTAATGTAATTTTATTTTATATTTTATGATATATATAAACAAACACTTCTCTGAAAAAAAGAAGGGTAGTGCAAAAAATATATATTTTAACTTACAGTGTGACTCCCGAATGTCGGATTTTATAATTGGTGACTGAAATAATATTGTCTTAGTATGTGACAAAATATTTAATAAACACATACGTCAAACAATAATTTTTCAGTCTAGTTAATCATCAAAGAAGCCGTTAAACCATTAAAAATTTAACCCAGAATGCTTATCAATAAACTATTGCATTGATTTTGAAAAAAAAAAAAAATAATAAATAATAATAATAATAATAATAAAAACAACCCACGTATCATAACAAGCCACAAGCGGAGGGATACAGTGTGTAAACAAGCCAAACGAGCTAGCCCTAGTCTTTAGCAAGCGCCAAAATTTTGAATCTGGATAAAGTACGCATGCGCTCCAAAGACCATAGACCATAGTATAAATTCGTGTGCATGAGTGATTTAAACTATTTTGCTTTAAGTTTGTTTTTTATTTTATTATGAATAACGATAAAATAGAATATCTATAATTAAAAAATACTTCTTTTATTTTAAAAATATAATAAATATTTAAAACAAACAATGAAGTTTCTTTTTTACATTTAATTAAAAAAAAATCTAAATATTTTATTGACTGCATTCAGATTGAACCAACCAACTACAGCCTCAGAAAACCGAATGACGCCTGTTCTGAATTCTGAGAATATGCAGAAGGAAAACATGTATGGCGGAGGAAAAAATAGTTCGATTTTTAAGCTAAATTATTTAAGAAACAAGAGTTTTTTTGGGAAAAACGGGGAACATTATGCTTCTCAGACAAAATAAATTAATATCATATATCAATTTCATAAAATTTCTTCGAGCCGTTTTCGAGAAAAAAAAGTCACACGATAACACATTTTTCCTTTGAAGTCTTAAATTGCAACTCCAGATCTCAAAATATATACAATGTTAAAATGTGAAACTCTCATGATAGCATCAGGCAGAAGATAAAAGATTATTCTGAAAACATCAGATCAAAATATCTCTTATTTACTGAGATATTAAATGTCGGCGTTTTCAAATTCCTTCGATGTAAAACTAGCTGTATATATAGAGTGTCGCTGCTAAGCTTTGTTTGAGCTTTACTGCGCCACTCAAAAAACTGCCGTTTTTTATGATATATCGAGCTGGTGCATATTTTGAAACTTAATTTTTGTATTTTTTGATAAATTTATATGAAATTTCAGTACAACAAAAACTTTTTAACATATTGAAAACAGAAAAATAACAGTAATAAAAGATTATGCATGAATATTGAAACTATTGTGATTAAAATATAAAATTTCATGAAAAATGCTCAGTATTCCAAGGATGCATAATAAGTATGTCGAGTTGATGGATGTTTACAAACTTAATTTTCTTGTTTTTTGATAATTTTATATGAAATTTTGGTAAAATGCAATCACTATAACATATTGATAACAAAAAAAACAAATAAATAAATAAATAAATAAAATAAAATAAGTAAAGTAACAGTGATAAAAGTTCATGCATGAAAACTTCATATAAATTTATTAAAAAATGAGATAATTAAGTTTTAAAACATCCATCAGCTCAACTTACTTATTTTATACCCTCGGAGCGTTATTTTTATCAGAATCATCACTAACTTTTTCATAAATTCTTATACAATATATCTTACCTGCCCAATAATAAAGTTAATGTTATACAATTTATTTCTAAAATTAATTAAATAAACAACAGAGTGATTTCAAAAAATATTTTCACAGCTTCAATCTATTTAATATTACTAGCAGGCTTCGCTGGTCACTACATTTAAATGAATTTAAAAAAGAATCCATATTTTTTATACTGTTCTACAAATTAAAACTGAAAAGAAAATACATTGAAATTGCTTAAAAACTACGCTTCGGGCATTCGCTGACTTCGGCAGTGACTTCTTCACCACAACGTGTTGGTACTGGATAATTTAATTTAATTTATAGAAATGTCAATAATACATGAAAAACTGCATTAGTCATTTCCTTTTTGATAATATAATAAACAGAACGAAAAACGTATAGGATACTTTATATGGAGATAATTTGTATAAATAGATAAATTAAAAAAAAAAAAAAAAAAAAAAAGTGCTTTACCTTTTTTACCCACTTGCATTACAAAAATATTTAAAATAAAATTGAGAAAAATTGTGTAAAAATATTGAAAGAGCTTGGATCTTTTGGCGGAATTTGAAATTTGGCACTGAAGTAGCTCAGACGTTTCTCACCAAAATGTTTATTTATGCATTTGCGATACCCATATCAACTCATCGCCGAAATGACAAACTATTAAATTATAACTAATATTTGTTTTCATATTTTAATTAATTAAAAGAAAACTTTGCAATGTAATATCTTCAATAACTTGATGCATATAATGTCCACACAAAAATGAACAATTTTTAGAGCTCTTTAAAAAAAGTATAACATCTATGCAGCAGCATTTTAAAAAATTCATCAGTTTATACTAAAAAAAAAAATGGCCGACTTCCATCATCAAAGTAGTTAAATCTAGACCAATCAAAAATAGGAGTGGTCCACCCGGATGTGTTAATGGCAAAGTCTTATAGATTGTTATACAAGGTCTGAGAGATAATGTAAAAATTGTAAAATAATTTGTTGCATGATATTTAGTAATGAAGAAAGTTAGTATATATGGAAAAAAAAAAAAAAAAAAGAAAAAGATAAACTTACCAGAATCATGCTAATGTCACGCCTTGTCAATAAAATTTACATCACAGTATCTAAGATTTGGAAAAAAAAATGTGGTATACAAACATGAAAGCTCCTGGTGCATTTTTATAAGACTTAAAATTTCACTCATAACATTGAAAAGTTTATTTACGACTAGCAAATTGATTGCTGTAATTCCTATTTGGCTTAAAATTTAACAATACTGCGATGCAATAACAATAAATAATTTCAAGCTTATCCCCGAGTAGCCAGTTTTGACACTGATCAAACACACTATATATATATCTAATACTAACATATAAAATTGAAAACTCACTTCATAATATATTGTGCATTTTAGACAAATTCTCTCATTCTCTTATAAACGTTTTCTATACCATCATCTGTTATCAAGGTTTCAATACGATGAACGTTGTCAAACTAAATTTTAATTGAGAAAGTATAAATGAACAGTTTATGTTCATCCATTTAAATGAACAATATTATTACCATGTTTTTATTAGCTTCGATTCTTGTTTGTTTGTTTGTTTGTCCAGTACAAATCTTGCAATCGATTTTTAACTAACTTCCCGACTAGCTAGATATTTGAAACTTTCAAGACAGCTCAAAACACGGTGACAATACATATTTTTAATACTTTTAGTTAACTTTTTCAGGTCCCGATGCTGTGAAGGAGTTTTCACACATACATTCACTTTTAATCTATTTCCTTTGAAATTTTGAATAATTAAATTATTTCATTTTTCTTGAGAAAATTTCGTTTTAAAATTAATTTTATTTCATATTAGTTTTCCGAATAGTTTACTTTTTGATTCATAAAATAAAATAAATTAATTGTATTATATAGTTAATTACGTAAACCAGATTAAGATAAACCTTTTTAAATCAAAACTTCATTCATTTTGGAATTACATTAATAGAACCCATAAATTAAAGATTTCGTTTTTATTTAGATTTTAAATGTAATACTTTATTAATAAATTATCATTTGAGAGATATAAATTAGCTTAATATTCTTATAAATAAAAGTGTTCTCAGATTTTCCTAAACAAAAAGACTCTCAAATTATATGTATCTCAACACCGGATATAATAATTTATTTGTGTTTACGCAATATTAATGATTTCAGTTTAATAACGGTCATTCTCTACTCAACCTGATGCAATAGATTTTAAATGACTCATATAAAAGTAATTATCAATTTCCTGTTTCACAATACTCATAAATCACCTCATTCTCCTGGCTCTACAGAAGCGCGCCAACGATAGGGTTAATATTTTCCAACCGCCTCTCAAAATTTAAAAGTTTATATACATTTCAATTCACGAACAAAGAATAACACTTGGCGGTTATTTGGCGACTACAGGATTGTATGATTTGCAGGCTTGCCAGATTTGGCTGGGCAAGTCGTGCGCTTGCTGTACTCTCCCCTGACACTCAACGAAAAGATCTTGACTTGAGAATACGTAAAAAGGATACCTCTCTCTCACAGTATTTTTAATTGTAGCATATCCCCGAAATCCATTCAATAATATTTTCTAAATGTTTAAATAAATAAAATCTTTTTGTAAAAAAAATAGAACCGACTCCAAGAAATGGGTATGAAATGAAATAGTAAATTGCGCCTAAAAGTATAAAATAATTTCCTTCGCCAAACAACCTATAACACTACAATTAATCATAACTTTTGAAGTCGGCGCAAAATTCAATAAAATTTAATTAGTTTTTAAAGGCCTGTTTTTAGATCGGTAGCAACAAATGCTGTTGTCTCGAATGATCCATTTTCATGTTTCCTTTATTATTTTATCACTGTATACAATTGGTTTATTAGTAGCATCTACATAGAACAGTGAACATTCCTTACAATGCGGTATTTATGTTTCTACGAAGCTAGAGTTTCCTTTGCATATTTGGTATAACTTTGATAACTATCATACTTGGTGGCTTTTGGATTTGGCGATCAAAACATACACGCAAGATGTATATTTTCATAATATATATTGTACGATGTATTGTTTCATATTCTTGATTACTCTCTTAATATACCTTTTCAAACTAACCATGATATCGTAAAGAAATTAAATATTTTTGTCAGAAAATTTTGCGATTTCTCTTTCACCAAGGACGTCGGATACCAGGATCTTCGCCAACTTTTGCTGCTTACGAAATCTTATTTGTTTTCTTGAATCAAAGTTGTTTTCGGCTGCGTTTTGCAGGTGACAATGTGAGATGTGTATATTGAATAGGATTTGATTTTTGTATTGAATAAAGTTATCAATTTTTATTTAATTTTGCGCCGACTTCAAAAGTTATGATTAATTGTAGTGTTATAGGTTGTTTGGCGAAGGAAATTATTTTATACTTTTAGGCGCAATTTACTATTTCATTTCATACCCATTTCTTGGAGTCGGTTCTATTTTTTTTACAAAAAGATTTTATTTTTCTCTTTTCAGTGAAAATTTATTCATATAGCAGAACATCAAAAGACGTTCGAAGGCAGCTTCACAAATCACAACTTCCAAGAAAAGTGACATAACTCAAAAAATGGTTATGTCACTGAAAAATACATGAAATGCACCCAATGTGAACAAAAAAGTTACATCTCCATCTAGAAAGTTATCCACTCGAGAGACAGTTGTGCCAGTTTAATTCAAGTCAAGTTATTTTTAAGTTGATTTTTCTCAAATGCTGCATTTTTAAGTTGTGTCACTTTTCTTGCCTTTATCGGACATGAGCAAAAAACTATCTGTTGAATGAACATACGTTAAGTTAAAAAGTCTTTAGAAATGTAAAGGACGAATACTCTGTATTAGTGACCAAAAATTCTTTTAGGCATATATATTGAACTTTACACTGAATACGTGTCACCCGCTGTGCTGGAAATTGCGCAGCCTAAATTTCAAACAAAGAGCAAAATATGCATTGCAGCTGACGGAAAGAAGTTTCAACATCGATACTTACATACTGCTTTTACCAGTATAGCTGCATGCGCTCAGCAGCTAGAGTGAGAACAGACTTTTGTGAGTATCCTGTAATTTGTTTATATCTTAATGAAATCATAATGAAACCTATTTTAGGCTAAGATCAATACAACAAAAAAGTATTAAAATTAAATCATCTCTTACGAAGTTAAAAGCTAACAAATTTCAACAACAACAACAATGAGAAACATGGTTTGTATTGTGAACCTCTTCCTTTATGAAGTCGGTTTAAAACGTCTATGCGTTAATCGATGTGACCGCTTTTAATAACCATATTTTGAATTTTACATAGCATAAATGTCACCCGCTACGTTACAACATATACCCATAAGCTACAACAAATGTCGTTTAAGTGTGCACAAAATAGAAAATTGTGAACAAACAAAAGCACGTTTTAAGCGTTCTGTTTTTAGCATAAATGTCTAAACTATCTTTTCGTACTAAATCGATGATGCTCTGCAATTTTATAATTCACTTTTTTCCCTTGTCTTGAACCGTTTCCGAGATAGGAACGCTAACTCCACTGTTTTCCACCAGCATGTGACCGCTTGCAGTAACAGTACTTTGAACCACATAGTATACGTGTCATCTTCTACGCTGCAAAGTGTGCAACGTAGTTCAAGTGTGCACAATGTAGGAAATTGCGAACAGACAACTGCACGTTTTAAGCGTTCTATTTTTAGCAATAATGTCTAAAAACTGTCTTTTTGTAGTAAATCGATGATGCTCTACAACTTTGTAATTAATTTTTCTCCCATCTTGAACCGTTTTTGAGATTGGAGCGCTAATTCTGCTGTTTTTCACCAGATGGCGTTTTATTTTCTTTAGATTGCAAAAATATTACAATGGGATCTACATCAGACCAAGATCTTTACAACAAAACAAAAAGTATCAAATAACCGTATTTTGAACTATATAGCGCATGTCTCACCAGCTACGCTACAACGTGTGCAATGTAGCTCAAGTGTGCATAGTGTAAGAAATTGCGAACAAACAAATGCACGGTTTTAGCATTTTATTTTTTACATCAATGTTTAAACTATCTTTTCGTACTAAATCGATGATGCTCTGCAACTTTATAATTCACTTTTCCCCCCTGTCTTGAACCGTTTCCGAAATAGGAAAGCTAGCATGAATGACTAAACTATCTTTTTGTACTAAATCGATGCTACTTTTCAACTTTGTAATTCACTTTTTCCTTTAGAACTGTTTTCGAGATAGGGAACTAACTCCGCTATTTTACACCAGGTGGCGCAGCGGTTAAACCTTGTGCTGCATGGACCACTTTGCTATACTTACATACCATTTTTATCACTATAGCTGCAGCCGTTCAGCATTTAAAAGAGTTGGGACTGATTTTTTTGGGCACCCTGTATTTTCTTTAGATCGTTAAGATATTACAATGGGACCTATTGCAGACCAAGACCTTTTCAACAAAACAAAAATTATCAAAATCGGAGCATCCGTTTAGAAGTTATGAGCTAACAAACATAAAAAAAACATAGGGTTTGAATTGAGAACCTTTCTTCTTTTTTTGAAGTCGGTTAAAAAACGATAGTCACCTCCTGAATTTGCTTTCAAGTGTTTTATTTTGTATGGATTGATTTTGAACCTGACAACCACTAGTTTTATAAGATCACGTGCCGATTCATCAATAGTAACGACAAAACTTCTTTATATATATTTGGTTTACGTGCCAGTCGGGGATCCCTGCTTCAATATATGTGAGAGAGAGGGTATGTGCTTCTAAAATTTATTATTATTATTGCATTTTATCAAGCGTTGGACGTTGTATTACAACTTTTATTGGAACTCTTTTTGTTTTGAAAGGAACTTCTAACTATCATGCACTTTTCAAGTGAACGATAATAATTTCCTTCACCTTTTTTTTTTTTAAATATGGTTGTGATGAATCATATGACTCAAAGAACCGGCTTCTTTAATCCTGGATTCAGCGCTCTCAAATAGAAGTAGCTGCCATCGTCTTCCTTCTGCAGTAGAAAACTTTCCCGATGTGCCGCTGAAATTGTCCAGACACCTGACAGCTGCGACTGATTACTTTAAACAACATCAGCGTTCCGCACGCCTCTTTAGAATGAAGTCTTATCTGCTGCAAAACGTGTGAAATAGCGTAGCCTTTTTTCCGATGCACTGTAAGATGCTACAGAAAGCCGAACCGATATATTTTTATTTCAACGATTTCATTTTGTGTGGCATTCAGGAGTCAGCTATGGTTATTATCTGCTTTGCTATTAGGAGAGCTGATGTTTGTGCTTTCCCCATCTTTCAAGATATCAAAATAATTTACTGTTTAAAGGTGTAAAAAGAATTCACAGAAGTGATCTGCCTTTTGTCGTCTTTCCCTTTAATCACACCTTTCGACTGCGATCCACATTTGAAATCATAATCTCCTGTAATTGAGATTTTCGTCCATTTTTATTCGATAAACAAGAACAATTTTTGTCGCGCGTTGACAATTCATTAACTCTCACTCAAATATGACGTCGAATAAAAATATTTGCGATATTCTGTGACTAAAATTATTTTGAATTACAGGACAGAGGTAATACTGTATAATGTTTGTTTCTCTTGCGTCTTCTCATGGAGCAGGTAATGTGAGTACATTAATTTTTTTATTTCAGAATATAGAGCAATATAGACTGCGTAAATTTTTTCATTTGACTGTATTGAACATTTTTAAATATCTAGTGTACATATAACTATTAACTCCTTAGTAATTTTCGTTTCATTTATTTAAAATGTGTGTTTTAAATGAAGAATGACATATTCGTTTTTATTTATATATATATTTTTTTTCATAGCGTGTTTTAAAATTTTAACGAATATTATTTAAAACAGTTGTTTTAAAATATATTGGGGTGCATGATTACATTTATATCTTTGCAATATTTTACATCCATTTAATAAATTCAGTTATATATATATGTATTCATTGTGTATATTATGGTTTAAAATGTCAAATTTTTAAAGGATATTGAACAAGTTTTGGAACATTTTTAAGTGGTTTGAAATTACATAGTATGTGTACATGTATATATTTCAGTGTGTTTTATTTTATTTTTAAATACATATATATTTTTGAATATTACTCAAAGATAGAATTATTGACAGGATTTTTGAATATGTGGTCATTGTTTTAGTAGAATAATTCTAGGGTAATTTAATTTTTATCCTTGATTGTGCATGTTTACACAATTAATTTTATATTTTTGAAAATTTTACTTGGATTTACAACAATAGGTAGTTGAAGTTGCTTTTATGATGATAAGGTGGTTATAAAAATATTTTTTAATCCATAGTGGTTCAAGTATATGTAATGTTGATATTAAAAGCGGTTTATTTTAAAATTTTGGTTGAATTTACATTATTTAGTGGAATTTAAGGATAATTGAAAATAATAATAGTTTGAATTATGCTCTCATTTGAATATTAACAATGCTTATCATCACTGGTAGATATGAATACACATATATATTGTTTTTTTCTCTTTCTCTTCTTTCATATTTTGTGAAAGTGCCTAAGCAAAGGCAACTTGATAATAACTAGTGTAGTATTTCACCATTAAATTCTCAAAATTTTCTCACAAATACATTTTTTTCTTTTCCACAATTTTTTTTATGATCAGTCTGCTAGTGATGACATTCTTTTTCCTTAAATTGACAAATACATGTTGAGATGCTATTTTGAGTTTTGTTTATATGTTAAAATACTGTTATTTTATTTATATGATTTATAGTTTACTTGAGTTTCCTGAATATTCATACGAGGAACTTTGTTAAAAAAATAGCTTGATAGAAATACATATAAATATTTCTTTTTGATCTTCTTACTGGAAATTTTTGGTTAAGATAAAGAATTGATTATCAAGAGAATATTTAAAATTGACACTCATATTATATATTTATATCTCATTTTTATCATATACATATTTTTTTTTATTTTTTCACAAACTTGCTAGGGGGTCTTCTCATAATTCTAGTTATTGAATATTTTTTTTTCATTAATCTTATAAATTCTTAAATTTTAATGCAAATATTTCATTTTGTTAGTCAAAATTTAAGATAATTTTTTTTATTCTTGTGAAGTTGTTGTGTTTTGCAAAAAAAACTTGTGTACTTTGGGCTCCTGTGAGTGGCATGCACCTCCATGCACCTCATAGTGTTACATAAGTTTTTTTACTGTTTTGTCATTCGGTGTCCAGACAATATTTTCGGCTGGACCGATAAATATTTTTTTTATTTAAAGACAGTGAATGGCGAGACATTTTTTGTAAAGCATTGCAGTTTCTTTCAAAAGTTTCAATTAATTATTTTTGGCCTTATGATTAAAAATTTACTTTAATTAGATAAATTGCTTTTTGATACATCTTTAAAAGTAGTAATGGCAATGAATTATTTAAGGTAATATAGAGATTTATACAAAAACAAACACATAAAATTTAAAACTTGTCCCAATTCATGGTAACATATTTAATCATATGGGTTTGAAATTAAAAGGGAAATCATATGTCATTGTGTATTAGTTATTGAATTTTGTTTTCAAATAATGGTTTTGTTCACACACACACGAGAAAACAAATAAAGTTAAAGAGTCTTTATCACATTTTTTTTAATCAATGATGCAGAATGTTGATTATAAATTTCTTGCTCTTTTATATTATAAAAAAAAATAAAATAAAATAAATAATAAAAAAAATATTATTGCACTTGAACATATTTTTTTTATTTTCTTTGTATAGTGATTTTTTTTCAATTTGCAATCACTGTAAATCATTTTTAAGGATTCACATGAATGTGTAATTTTTCGAGATACAGATGTTTTGGTAACTGTACATATATACAGTTATATTTTATTTATTTTAGTACATACATAATACCACATACACAATTTATTACAAAAAAAAAAAAGTTTCATAAATAAGTTTCACAAATGCTTCATTTTTTCTGTTCAATATTATTGTCCATTCTTAATGTAAAATCCTTATTAAAAAAAAAAAAGGAACTATTCAATTTTATACACTATAATATAAATAGCTGTGGGGTAACCTTGCATGTAAATCTAGTCATTCTAGCCTTGCTATAGGGTTACTTTTGTTAAATGCACATGGGTGCACTTCACACACACATTTTTTCTTCTTACACAATTTTACTCTTACATACAATTATTTTACATTATGTTTTATTACCACTTTTTCACTCTTATATGTTATACAATATTTATTTTCTAGTTTTTTTTTTTTTTTTTTTTTTTTTTTTTTAAATATATGAGATGCACACAGATAGGAATTTTATATTCTCTATTATAACCAAATCATGGAAGTGATGTATGTATATATTTTTTTTTCTTTCGCCGTATCACAAAATACAATATTTTCAATTATGACTATTTTTAATATGAAATATCTACACATATTTACAATTTTTTTTTGAAATATTTACATGTTAAACTACCTTATATGCTAGCCGTGTATTTGAAATATTTCTGTTATTTACAAGAATTACACACACACATTTTTTCAACATATAATTAAATATTTCTCATCCTAGTACATTTTTGTTTGAGAACTTCCAGCATTTTTTTATTCTTTAAATGACACTTATGTTTTTATTTTATTTTTATTTATATTTTTTTTGCATGTATATGAAAAATTTTGTAAATCTGATTTGGATCATCAGTCTAAATTTATACATGGATTTTTTTTGTTTCACATACATTTTTCTTACTTACACAATGTTTAAAATTTTAGGAGAAAATTTTTTTCAAAAAAAAAAAAAAAAAAAAAAAAAAAAAAAAAGTTACACCACTTCAACAGAACACAGCCTATTAATTTTGGTATTCTTGTCCATCAAGTTTTTAAATTTTAGTAGTGATAATACAGAAATGCAATGATATTAAAATTACAATAAACAAAATCTATTTTATTTTCAGTATTTTTGTGCAATTTGAAATATTCATTTTTACCTGAACACTTGTTTATACTTTATGAGATTTGAAAGTTTATTTTTATTGTTTTAATCTCTAGGAAATATAACATTTAATTTACAACACATGTTTATACACAATCTTTAAATACTTCTACAAATGAAGTTTCATGTAAATCTATATTTATTTATAGTCTTGATTTAGCTATACTTTCATTTATTTTATATCACACACACAGTATAAGTTGCTCACACATATTTTTAATTAACTAAGAAAATTAATGTTTGTATTAGTACTTTTTTTTACTGATACAACACTATAAAATTCATGGAATGATTAACCACCTTATTCTAAGAACTTTGCTACATAAGAACAGAAGGTAAAGAATAATTGCCCTGTTTTCAATGAACACAGTGTATGTTGGTACATGCACATAAAAAAAATAAATAAATAAATAAATAAATAAAGGGATTTTTTTTTGTTTTTATGGAATAGTCACATTGCTTGTACTGCTTTATTATGTACTTGTTTAATATTAATCTAAACAGGTGCTTTATATTAGCATATTATTCAGCACATTTATTCAGTTTTATATGTTTAATGGTGTGCTATGTGACACTTCTTTGATCGACAGAAACTTTAAAAAAAATATATATATATAATAATAATAAGTGCACTTCCTGCTTGTAGCAATATTTTTGCTTTTATTTTACTGATCAGTTTATTATTATTTAATGTGTGCAGTTCCCCTATGTGGTCTAGCTGTACAAGATTTTCATTAAGCAGGTATATGCAGGATATACATGGCTATTTATGCTATGGATATAAAAAAAATGGATATAAAAAAAAAAAAATTCCTGCTTTTTATTATTTAAGGGCCCTTCTTTTCATTTTCTCATTGCCTGTTGGCTTTCTACATTTTGTAGATTATTATTTATATTTGGTCGACATTTTATTTTATATTTTTTTTTACACACAGATCTGTTTTTATAAAAAAAAATTCTTGAGGTGACTAAGGTAAAAAGAGAAAAATGATATTAATAATGGAAATTTTTTATGTTGTTTGAGAATAAACAAACAAAACTTTTAGCAAATAAATAAAACATAGAATTTTTCCTTGTATCATATTGAGTGTGTGCATTTGACTAACTCATTTATTTTTCAGAATGTAAATTTTTGCTGTGACATGTAAATTATCAACAAGACCTACAGATATTTTTTTTAAGGACCACAAGTATTACAATTTTTAATTTTCATTCTTTTAAATTTTGTATTTTATGAATGCTTATTTTAATTACCACCCTTGCATTTGGTGACGACTAAATGCAATGGTGAGGTTATGAGATGGTGGATTAGTTGGCTTGGTGGTTGGCCACCACTGGGTTAACAGTTGTTTATCTTACATCTCATGACAATGGGTATATTTTCTTTTCAAGATTAATATTTTATGCCTTATAATTTTAATAAAATATAAAGAAATAGAAATTTATATTTTTGGGTAAAAAAAAAAAAAAAAAAAAAAAAAAAGGGGGGGGGGGGTTTGTTGATATTAATTTTAATAATGTCATTTAATTAAACAGAAGTAACATGTTCATATTTTTTTTTTTACAAACTTAATAGGTTTTGATTTCTCCCCAAATGTTTATTTAGGGTAAATACAAATATAGATCTCATTATTACAAATTGATTTAAAATTTTTCTTGCAATTATTTAAAGCTTGTTGCAATCAATAACACTTACCTTTCTTTTATGATAAAAAAATGATATTTTATAGTATGTCAGTGCTTGTTCCATTTCTAGATCCTTAAATCTTTTGGCATGAGTTTTTCTCAATTTTTACAAAATTTTCTTCCATAGTCATTTTTCACATACACACACGACATAAATATGTCTTCTCAGAATGCTTGTTGTGACACTTATGTTTGCACAACCTGTAAGTCTCTTCTGACTTTTCTTACACTTTTCTCGGTATGTGATCTTGTCATGGCCTCACAAACCATTTGGCAATTTCACTGTCTGCTGAGATACACATTCCCTCTGGATTTGGGCAAGTACTTTTGATGTTCTCAATATTTTAAATTTTTCTTTTGGTTAATGAAGAATATGTGTTGATAAAATAGTAGTAATTCTATGAAATTTGATTAAAATTAAAAACTTTGTTCAATTATTTTCTTTTCTAAAAACATATAATTTTATGCTAAATAAATTTCTAAATTTATTAATCTGCATCACTCTTTATTTTATATATCGATATGAATATTAATTAGTTTTTCTTACAGAGGATTTTGTCAACCAAAGTCTAAATAAGTTACAAACATTGTTGTCACCTGATGTAATATTCAAATTTTTTTTTTACACTTTTCTATTGTCTGTGCACATCTAGTTATATTGTTGTTTTAATGCAAAAGATACATAATAATGTTCGCAAAATTTCAACACAATGATTTGATTCTCATTGTTAAGTAAACAAACTTTTTGATATTTTTTTTGTTTTGTGTAACATTATGATATTCATATTGCTGTAAAAATTAAGGGATATTTTATTGTTATTATGATATATATCATCTGTGTTAAGTGAGCGAGAGGTATTTTTTTTTTCTTTTTTTGGTTGTGGGGGAGGATATGTGTGAAGGAGTTTTCACACATACATTCACTTTTAATCTATTTCCTTTGAAATTTTGAATAATTAAATTATTTCATTTTTCATGAGAAAATTTCGTTTTAAAATTAATTTTATTTCATATTAGTTTTCCGAATAGTTTACTTTTTGATACATAAAATAAAATAAATTAATTGTATTATATAGTTAATTACGTAAACCAGATTAAGATAAACCTTTTTAAATCAAAACTTCATTCATTTTGGAATTACATTAATAGAACCCATAAATTAAAGATTTCGTTTTTATTTAGATTTTAAATGTAATACTTTATTAATAAATTATCATTTGAGAGATATAAATTAGCTTAACATTCTTATAAATAAAAGTGTTCTCAGATTTTCCTAAACAAAAAGACTCTCAAATTATATGTATTTCAACACCGGATATAATAATCTATTTGTGTTTACGCAATATTAATGATTTCAGTTTAATAACGGTCATTCTCTACTCAACCTGATGCAATAGATTTTAAATGACTCATATAAAAGTAATTATCTATTTCCTGTTTCACAATACTCATAAATCACCTCATTCTCTTGGCTCTACACAAGCGCGCCAACGATAGGGTTAATATTTTCCAACCGCCTCTCAAAATTTAAAAGTTTATATACATTTCAATTCACGAACAAAGAATAACACTTGGCGGTTATTTGCGACTACAGGATTGTATGATTTGCAGGCTTGCCAGATTTGGCTGGACAAGTCGTGCGCTTGCTGTACTCTCCCCTGACACTCGACGAAAAGATCTTGACTTGAGAATACGTAAAAAGGATACCTCTCTCTCACAGTATTTTTAATTGTAGCATATCCCCGAAATCCATTCAATAATATTTTCTAAATGTTTAAATAAAAAAACGATAGTCACCTCCTGAATTTGCTTTCAAGTGTTTTATTTTGTATGGATTGATTTTGAACCTGACAACCACTAGTTTTATAAGATCACGTGCCGATTCATCAATAGTAACGACAAAACTTCTTTATAGATGCCTTCGGCAACGTTTATATGATTCGACAGAAGATTTGTTTAACTAACATCCCGACTAGCTAGACATTTGAAACTTTTCAGAACACGGTGAAAATGCATTTTTTTAATACTTTTAGCCATTTGTTTCGGGTTCCTGCTGCCTTCGGCAGCATTATCAGTACAGGTCTTGCAATCGATTTTTCACTAACTTCCCGACTAGCTAGACATTTGAAACTTTCAGGATAGCTCAGAACACGGTGATAATACTTTTTTTAATACTTTTAGTCAAATGTTTCCGGTCCCTACTGCCTTCGGCAGCGTTTATATGATTCAACAGAAAATTTATTTAACTATTCCCGACAAGCGAGACATTTGAAACTTTCAGAATAGTTCAGAATACGGTGAAAATGCATTTTTTTAGTACTTTTAGCCAACTGTTTCGGGTTCCTACTGCCTTCAGCAGCGTTACCAGTACAAATCTTGGAATCGATTTTTCACTAACTTCCTGACTAGCTAGACATTTGAAACTTTCAGGATAGCTCAGAACACGGTGACAATACATTTTTTAATACTTTTAGTCAACTGTTTCAGGCTCCTACTGCATTCGGCTACATTTATATGATTCAACAGAAAATTTATTTAACTAACTTCCCGACTAGATAGACATTTGAAACTTCCAGAATAGATCAGAATACGGTGAAAATGCATTTTTAAAATATTTTTAAACAATTGCTGAGGGACCCTGCTGCCTTCGGCAGTGTTACCAGTACAAAGCTTGCAATCAATTTTTAACTAACTTCCAGGCTAGATAGCCATTTGAAACTTTTATAATAGCTCAAAACACGATAGCAATGAATTTTTTTAATACTTTTAACCAATTGCTCCGGGTTCCCGCTGCCTTCGGTAGCGTTTATACGATTCAACAGATAATTTAAAAACATGGTAAATAAAAAGTTCTTTTTATTTTGTAATTATTTTCATACTTAATTCTTATTTATCATTGTAATTCAAAATACAATATTGTCTGATTTTTTTTCTTATTTTATATTTTATAATTGAACATTGTTTATTATATTCGCTGCAAAATATTCAATGCGGACATGAATAACTCACAACATTTATAAAAGATAACGATATCTACAATCATTACATTTACTACTTCTGCAAACGAGTTAAAATAGTAGGTATAAATAACTTGCAATTTCTTTCTCCTAAGATTTTGGAGCTTTTCGCTTTTATTGTTTAGGAGGTATGAAAAATACGTTTCTCACAGAATTAATATGCAACACTGGCTTGGAAAATAGTCTAGTAACTAAGCCTAACACTATGAATATTTTACCTTCTATATTATTTAAACTTAGCACCGGAGGATATCACAAAGTTTATTATTACAATTATATTCTCCAATTTATATTAAAATTAGTGAGTATTTTGACTTTTTAAAAATCAAAATGCATTTATCATACAGATTAAGCCTAAACGTGCGAATCATAAAATAACAAATTTCCGAAGAAACATTCTTAACTGAAGTAAGTATGAAACACCAAACATATTTATAAATTTATAAAAAGTCAATACAATATCCTCTTTTATTTATTTATTTATTTATTTATTTTTTTTTATGTATGAGAGCATGTAATAAAGAATAAAATTTCTTACCTAAATGAAATAGCAACAGATTAAAATATATGAAAATATCCAAAACAAGATCACCTCCACACGAGCTTCACTTCTGACTTGTAAACAAACAATGTGGTTGGTTCAGTTAGCGGTTACGGCTAGCAAAGCAATATCTGATGTTTATTTGATAACATTTAGGTACTTCAAAAAGGGATGTCAAAAAATTAACATGTTTCTGATATCAGATCAATATCATATTTTGGACAGGTTAGTGTGGTGTCATAAATATGTCGTGTTTTAGCTATCGTTTCGATAACAAATATTTATACAGAAATTGCATGTCGTAAAGTCGGTATGTTTTTGATATTTTAAAGACATCGATTAGATGATATAACTTTATTTTATCGTGAAAAGGTACCTAAATGTTACGCGAAAATCGATATATCTGACGTGTCTGACATATCTGACATCATTTTGTCCTGTTTCTGACACGGTTGTGTTTGCTGGGATGTTCTTATAAATCTATAAAAAAGACATTTAAAAAGTACAAAAATTCCATGCTCAAAGAAAGAGAATGGAATAAAGTTGTGGCTAAAAAGGGTGTGATATCAAATTCCTAAGCTTATATTCTAATACTTATTTAATATTCCCTTTTAACTAAATTTTCACATGTGAGTCAAGTGCCTTATGATATTTTGATAGAAATCCTTCTTTACTGTACTAAATACATCACAACGTGTTTCTGAAAACTATTTATTTTTAATATTTGCATAATGGGCTTTGCGGCCATCTTTCAAAATTTTACATTAATTTGAATTCTTTTATAAATTCTCAGTAATTATAGGTAGGAGTGCACCAAACCTAACACTATTAAAATTTAAATTGATTGCACTTGTGTGCATAATGGGAGTTTTTGCGATGTTTTTCTCGCATTTTCTTTTCTTTTTTATTCGGAATGTAAATGTAACTGGAGGGGGGGGGAGCTTCTATCACATTTTTTTTTCTTCATATTTATATGTTAATTTGCATTCTTTGATAATCTTTTATTCACCGCATTTATAGGATAGAAGTGCACCAAACTTAATATTAAATACTTGTAATAAGAAATCAAGTTGAATGAACTTGTGTACAGTTGTGCACGTTTTTACTTTGTTTTTCCTCGCAATTTTTGTTATTGGAATATTTCAGTCTCTATTGAATGGAACAGCCAAATTAATTTCATACGAGATACTTATTTTAAGAAGCTTCCTTCAAATTGTCTCAATGTTTATTCCTATTTTGAAAGATGGCCACCAAGCTCATCATGCATAAATTAAAAAAATAAATAATTTTCCAAAACATGTTATGATGTATTTAGTGCAGGAAAGAAGGATTTCTATCAACATATCATAAGGCATTTGACTCACACGTGAAAATTTATTAAAAGGTAATAATAAATAAGTATTAGAATGTAAGCTTAGGAATTTGATATCGCACCCTTTTTAGACACAACTTTAATCCATTCTCTTTCTTTGAGCTTGGCTTTTTTGTACTTTTTAAATGTCTTTTTTATAGCTATCATTCATTTTTTTTAAAACAGTCTTTATATTTACTTGAATTAACCTGATACGTTTGAGATATTATACATTACACCCTAAATACAAACATATCGTAAACATATCATAAGTCCTGGATTTCATCTCGGCTTTCGTGTGATGTTGATGAAAGGCACTATTATTCTTTGCATTAAGCTTTCCATATGTTCTGGTTGCTAGATATTATCCACGAGTTTTCTATACAAACTAGTATGTTGTGGCCATCAAAAAACTTTCTTCTACATTTTTCTAAAAAAATAATTCTGTACAAATTATTTATTATATTTCCGACTATGAATGCAGACTATTATCATCTCAGAGAGCTGTTGTTACACAAACTGAAGTAAGTTTTTACCACGCAGCGTTTCTAACAAAAAGGAAAAATAAATAAATAAATAAAATAAAATGAAGTATATGAACGACACCTATCGGCCGATAAGCAACCATATTGAATCAGCATAATGTCTCATAATGGCCTTTTTATATATCAAGTTTTATTCGTACGTAGCAAAATGTGAGTATAACCACTCCTTTAATTGCGGAAATCCCTGTATAGCAACGCCACCTGTTGGGAGATTGGTACAAAAGTTGATTGGCACTCATTTATAACAAGGTAAAACTATATGTAAATGTATACGCAATTCATTGCATTAGTTCCTCGGATGTAGCCTCCTCTGAAATTGCAGAAATCGCTGTGTAACGGAGCCACGTTGAGCTATTGACAACAAATGTTCACACACTGTCATACATCAAGATGCAATTGCATGTAAATTTATATGTAATTCTGAGCAGTAGTTCCTGAGATATTGTTGGAACAAAATTTTTGTCGCACACATAGAACACACACGCACACACACACAAACAGAAAATTTCTAAAAATAGTCAAATTGTTTTCTGGAACTCTTAAAACATGTAAATTCATCACAAACCGAAAATCGAAAATTTTTACTAATCCAATACTTTCTTGTATTGAATACAGACGTTCCGTCATGCGTAAACTCTCTCAATACGCATATAATATTTTTTATGGATGGATCATAATGATGAATTTTAGATTTTAAATTCGCTTCACCCTGTATATTTACTTATTTCCTCTGTTTTTGAAAATAAATAATTTTTCAATCTATATTTTTTGCATAGGAATGAAAACTAGTATGCTGTGGTCACCTATAACACTGTTTTCTATATAATCTTATACAAATTCACGCAGTACAAATTATTTTTTAATTATTATTTATTAAAATTAGTTTCCATGATAAAAGCGGACGATTTTTTATGTCAAAGAAGCATAACATTAAATAAAGGAAGATTTTATAAGTTTTCATTTTCATTAAAAATGAAAAAAATCGATAACTTTTCTTTTTAAAATTATCACAGTTCAATCATTCGTTTTAAAGTTGTTGAGAAGTGTTTTCAAAAGGTATCCATAATGAAAATTTACAACCCCCGTGGGTACTTCCCCAGAGTGGAAAGCGATGCTCCTACTTGCACACACTTTTTTTCCTAGTTTACTAGAACTATTATAAAAAAAAAAAAAAAAATATTTTTTAATTTTAGAATCATGCATAAAAAATAACTCTCATTAGGCACATTTGAAATTTTATACTATAGTGCCGTATTAAAAAAAAAAAAAGAAAAAGAAAAAGAGAGAGAGAGAGAGAGAGATGACAGCTTAGCCTGTGAAGCGATTGATCCCCAGATGAAATCAGCACCCGTTTAGGTCAAAGTGTTCTGAATAACAAGTTTGGTTACATTTCGCTCATTAGTTCGTGAGATACAACTTTCAGAAAATGTATAAGTACGCACACACGCACACTTTCCTAAAAACAGTCAAATAGTGTTTAGGACATCTCAAAACGTGTAAATCCGTCGAATACTGGAATTCAAAAATGTTCACGAGTCCAATATTTTCTTCTTATATATATAGGAGGAAGTAAAAATCTTTATGCATCATAATTATCAATGCCAGATTTAAGGATATTATAATTAGATATATCGTGTACTGACTTTTTTATTCTAAGGTAAAATTAATGAAAATTGTCATAGTTGGAAAAACATTAAAAATCATCAGAAATCAATAATTCAAGCTACAGAATTGAAATATTCGAAAGTTTATTCTTTTCTGTTTTCGATAATGTAAAATTTTAAATTGTACAATATATGGAAGCAAAGATTCTTTGGTTGAAGAAATAGCTTATAAAAAATATCAGTTCAGTTTTAAATTACTACTTTCGTGTTAAATTGAGATTAAGAATTACATATTCGGTGAATAATGTCTATTTGGCGATATTTAACAGTTTTTCGGTAATTAAGATACGAAATTTAGATTTTTTAAAGCTAAATTTTATAAAAGCGATTAGCTTAAGTAATTATCTATCTGAAAAATCAGTTTTCAAAGAATTCTGAACATTTATAAACTCTCCAGCTTGTTCTAAAAAAATTATTGACGAAGAAAAGTCAAAACATCTAATTTTACGCTAATTTCGAAATGCTCCCATTTTCTTGATAATCAACTTTGAAAATTCGTTTTTACCTCAAATCAATGCTCTCGCCAATACGAATATTTTATCTTTTGTTTAATTTTTCTGCGATGTTTGGTTCTTTCAATTTTTAAAACTTTACGGAAAAAGAGTTTGCCGATTTAACATGGAAAAGTTGGTTTCTGTAAAGTAAGCATCCAATGGTCTTGGGTTACTTTCTGGCGATTTTATTATTGGCGCGTTTTGTTTTTGTGTTAATAGATGTTTGTTTTATTTTTTGAGCTTGGCTTGGCAAAAAGACCGTTTCTGCTTGATTGCAATTTGCACTCTAAATATAAATCGAAGAAAAAAGCAAATGATCAAATAAGAAAATCTACATATATTTTAATTAATAGTAAAGCGTCACTCAAAATTTGATATCATTATTTTTAAGACCCATATTTCATTTTTTTTTTTTTTTTTTTTTTTTTTTAACCATAAAGTAACTGCGTCACAAACTTTTAACCTGTTAATGATTTTTTGCATTGATTTAATACAACAGAAAACTACAAAACTAATTAAATATAATACATAAAATTTCAAATTTCAGTAATCTAACACGCATATTTTCAACTGACATTGGAACTCGCACGTCTAAAAACAAGCTAATAAAGCCTTTTTTTTTCTCTAAATTTTAATCTTTTGCTTTCTTTATTTGTTGTGAAAGTATATAAAACGACAACGATCATTAGCTTACATTATATTCAAAATAAAAATCACAGTTATATAATAATGTTGATCTTCAGCTTTAAAAGATATAGAAAATTTATATATTTATAGATCATAACATTTAATAATATTGAAGTAAAATTAAAACTTATGAAACATAGTATAAGGAATGAGAAGTATATTTTGTATTGTTTAGCTTAACTATATATATATATATATAAGCTTAACTATATATATATGTGGCAAATACCTTCATTGTTTCGGGAGAACATTCTTCTTAGGCTTACCTGAAATACATAAAAAGTATATGTAAGAACCTGCTGCTTAATCTGGTAAAATCTATGATAATTACAATCATATAATAAGTAAAAGTACTTTTAATAGGTTAGAATAGTTAATGAATAATAACTTGCTTTATTTTACAGTTGAAAAACAAAAAATAACAATAAATTAAAATTTCATATAATGCAATCTTCCATAAGTTTTTACTTTTAAAATTTATCTAAAACAAAATTAATGAAAAAAAGTGTAATCCAAAAATATTTTTCATTTTATTTTATTTTTTTGTTGTTGATTACAGACTGTTTAAATTTTTAATATAAACATTTTATGTAGAACTAAAATCTTTTATTTTTTTCTTTTACAGAACTTAAACATTTTATTTATTCTTTTAATATATTTTTTATTTATTCTTTATAATAATTTAATCCTGTTGCACATAAACTAATAAATCCGAAATAACTATATTTATTAAATACATTATTTTTTTCGTATTGCTGAAGTTTAAATATGCAAGATAATATCTAGAAACACAAAATATGAATTCATTGATAAAAAATAATGTCTTTATATACATAATTAATAAACTTTGAACGATATAATGTAATAAATCCTATGTTTGTAACAAATCCCAACAATAAAATAAAATTTCCCTTGTAATTTTTTTAAAGTAGGATATATATTTAATTCCTAACTTAAAGGCATAATTAATAATGACATGCAATTACGTACCAATTAAACTTCAAACGAAAATAAAAAGGGAGTGTAAAAATAAATCTACAAAAAAAGACATTTAACCCTTATCCAGAGATGCCAAGTTACTACTAACTAAAAATGAATTTCATACCACAATAAAGAAAAAGTGAAACTTATCCTATTGAATTGCAGATAATTATTACAAAAGAATACATTAAAAAATTTCCGGTATTGAAATTACGGACAATCCGTAATAATTTGGCATCTTTGCCTTTATCGCTCATATGTCCCTTTTGAGGGGACATTAAAAAATCGAGCCACGCCTTTAGGTGTTCCTCCGCAAATGAAATGTTTTTTTTCTAAAACGTGTAACTTTAGGCTGCCTTTCGGCTACAGGAAAATTTTAACAGAAAGATTTATTTTACTTAATGATGAAGTAAAATAAAACAAATTATTACAATTCTTCGGTAGCCAAAAGGTAGTAAGTTGGAAACTATATGTGTGACGTTTTAAAGGAACGCCAAAAGGCGTGTCTTACGGAAAATATGCCGAGCTCAAAGGGTTTTAAAAAGTACAAAAAAGCCAAGCTCAAAGAAAAGAGAATGGATTAAAGTTGTGTCTAAAAAGGGTGTGTTATCAAATTCATAAGCTTACATTCTAATGTCCGGTACTAAATACATCATGGCGTGTTTCTGAAAATTATTTTTTAAATTTATGCATGATGGGCTTGGCAGCCATCTTTCAAAATATGAATGAACATTCACACACTTTGAAGGAAGCTTCTTAAAATAAATATCTCGTACAAAATTAATTTGGTTATTCCATTCAACAGAGACTGAAATATTCCGATAACAAAAATTGCGAGTGATTACACCGTAAACGTGCACGGTACACAAGTTCAATGAACTTGATATATTATAATAAGTATCTAGTATTAAGTTATGTGCACCTCCATCCTATAAATGCCGCGAATATAGGAATTTAAATTAACATGAAGGGGATAAAAAAGGATAAAATAACTTCTCTCCCCCCTCCCCTTTGTTATATTTACCCAATTTGAATGTAGCTTCTTGGAATAAATATCTCGTAAAAATAATATGGTTATTCCATTCAACCGAGACCGAAATATTCAGATTAAAGCAGAAAAAAAAAAAAAAAAAAAAAAAAAAAAAACTTCGAAAAATTTTCCGTTATGCACACAAATTGAATTAATTTAGTTTTAGTAGTGTTTAGTTTGATGCATTCTCATCCTATAATGTGTGAGGTTTATAAAAGAATTCAGATTAACGTAATATTTTGAAAGATGGCCGCCAAGCCCATTATGCATAAATTAAAAAAAAAAAAAAAAAAAAAATTTCAGAAACACGTTATGATGTATTTAGTACCGGACAGAAGGATTTCTAACAACATATCATAAGGCACTTGATTTACATGTGAAAATTTAGTTAAAAGGGAATACTAAATAAGTATTAGAATTTAAGATTGGAAATTTGATATCACACCCTTTTTAGACACAACTTTAATCCATTCTCTTTTCTTTGAGCTTGGCTTTTTTGTACTTTTGTACGAAAATAAAAAGGGAGTGTAAAAATAAATCTACAAAAAAAGACATTTAACCCTTATCCAGAGATGTCAAGTTACTACTAACTAAAAATCAATTTCATACCACAATAAAGAAAAAGTGAAACTTATCCTATTGAATTGCAGATAATTATTACAAAAGAATACATTAAAAAATTTCCGGTATTGAAATTATGGACAATCCGTAATAATTTGGCATCTCTGCCTTTATCGCACGTATGTCCCTTTTGAGGGGACATTAAAAAATCGAGCCACGCCTTAAGGTGTTCCTCCGCAAATGAAATGTTGCAATGTTCCTCCGCAAATAAAGAATTTTTTTTTTTGTAGATATAATTTATTTATTTATTTTTTTAAATCAATCTTTATATTTACTTGAAATAATCTGATACTTTTCATAGCAGTAGTTCCTGAGATATAGTTGGGAAAATTTTTTGTCACACACATAGTACACGCACACATAGGAACAGAATTTTTTTTATAAATAGTCAAATTGTTTTAAGGAGTTCTTATAACGTGTAAATCCATTAAAAACCGAAAGTAGAAAATTTTTACTAATCCAATACTTTCTTGTATTGAATATAGATGTTCAGTCATGCATAATCTCTTTCAGCATATAATATTTTTTATGGATGATCACAACGATGAAAGACATTTTTAGATTTTAAGTTTGTTTCCATTCCACCTTATATTTTTGCTTATTTTCTCGTTTTTGAAAATAAATATGAATCTTTAATCTAAATTTTTTGCAAAAGAAAGAAATTAAGTATGTTGTGGTCACCTATAAGACTTTCTTCTATATAATCTTATACAAATTTATGTAATACAAATTATTATTTTTTAATTATTATTTATTAAACTTATTTTCCATGATGAATACAGACGATTATTTATCTAAATTAGAAAGAAGTATAACACTAAATACAAAAAGAATTTTTATGTTTTTATTTCATTAAAAAATTATTATAAAAAAAAAATCAATAACTTTGTTTTAAATTATCAAAGTTCAATCATTGGTTTTAAAGGTATTGACAAGGTTTTTCGAAAGATATCCATAATGAAAATTTACAACCTCCGGAGATACTGCCCCCAGAGTAGAGACCGATGCTCCTACTTGCACACACTTTTTTTTTTTCTAGTTTACTACGACTATTATCAGAAAATCATAATAATTTTACAATCATGTCTAAAAAATAACTCTCATTATGCACATTCGAAATTTTTATATTATACTGCCACATTAAAATTTCACAAAAATTGGGATAACATGTGAAGCGATTGAACTTAGATGTAATCAGCACCAGTTTACGTCAACGTTACTAAATACCAAGTTTGGTTAAATTTCGTTCATTGGTTCGTGAGATACAGCTTTCACAAAATTTGTGATACATACACATACAGACAGACTTTTCTGAAAGTAGTCAAATAGTGTTCAGGACATTTCAAAACCTGTAAACCCGTCAAAAAATGGAGTTCAAAAATTATGCAAAAAGAAAAATAGGCATACCATCTTTTGAGTGATGAACACCAAAATCTAATTAACTCCAAATAAAAGTTCGACTAAACATAAATTTAATGAAATACTGCGTATTAGTTTTTGAGCTAGACAAATCACATAATTTGTGTCTCACACCAATAAAGGCAGATGACAGAAATTTTCTGAAAATAGTCAAATCTCAATCAAGCCATTATGGTTGTTTTTCATCTGTAATATTTCCAACTCAGGTGATAAATGTGTGAGGTTTGCGTGGATGCAGACTCCATCCTAATTAACTTAACTAAGTAACTAATTTAAGGTAGAACACGAAACAATGATGTAAAATAAGACTTTTGTTCAACTGAATAAATGGGAGGCTAATCCGGCACGGTAAACTCAATCAGTATAAATTTAAGTACTTTAGAAAATAAGCTTAAGAAATAATTTAGATAATTGTAAAATAGCTCTCACCCAGAGAAGATGACAGAAGAATAATGACGGCTGCACTCTTTATCGCTAGGCTATGTGAATACAATCTATCCTGTGGATTCCCAAGGCCGGCAGAATTTCCATTCATATTTTCTATCTCTGCAACACTATTATGCACATCAAACTTGCTAAATCCAATATCGCAGGACTTACACTGTCGAATAATAAACTAATTTAAGCAATATGCCACAAATTATAACTTATTCGGACATCGGAACAATATCCACTTCACCACACACTCTACGAAACTAACTTCCTATTTATACTTCTTTCAATCAACTTCCCATCTCTTCCCATCTCTTCACTTCAACAAACTTTAAAGCCGCCTAGCATTCGCCTACACTCCGCAACTTACTTCCTCAGTTGCAGCGTTCTGTTGACACAAAACTATTCCAACCTAAAATTTCGCAGACTACTGAAGCATTTTAACCCCCCCATCTCTTGCGTCGCTGGATCCAGCACAATTTTCAACCAATGGTGACCTACCATTGTCTCAACCTTACAAATGTTAGAAAACATGCCAGAAGTTTAAATTTTAGTCATGCGTAATCTCTGTATATGAATATATATATATATATATATACTAGCAGACCCGGTCACGCGTTGCTGTGGCTATGTTATACGTTGAATTATATTGTAGTAAAATATTCAATACATTCAAATTATTATTTACGAATAAAAATCATCCTTGATAACATCCTTGATCCTAGCAGGCTTAGCCCACTTCGACGGTCTCTATTTTTAAATGATTCACTATAATTAAAGAATTCTCAGAATTACATTAATTTTTATCATGGGAAAAAAGAAAAAAAAAAAAAAGAAAAAAAAAAAAAAAACTGATCGGGAAAAATGTCGCATCGGGTTACCATTGTGCTCTGCGCACGCGCATTTATGTTCGACCTGCGTGCACGGCACGCGAGTTCCTTCGCCCACCGTTTCCACCCTTCTTAATAATTCTATACTTTTGAAAATATCCGCAATCGATTTATCGGGCCTTAAAACTTAATAATACTAATTTTCAACTCTCTAACTCTTATTTCTATTATTTTGCCCCTTTGCCCTCCCCCCTCTCGTCTATTCTAATAATTTTACGAATTCGAAAATATCTGCAATTGATTTGTAAGTATCAAAAGCCTCTATGCAACAATTTGAACGATCTAACTATATTGTTATTTTTTGCCCCTCTGCCCTCCTAATAAAATTAAAAATTCGAAAATAGCCGCAAACGAATTCAAAAATATCTGCAATTGATTTGTAAGTATCAAAAGCCTCTATGCAACAATTTGAACGATCTAACTATATTTTTATTTTTTGCCCCTCTGCCCTCCTAATAAATTTAAAAATTCGAAAATAGCCGCAATCAATATGCAGGTATAAAAAACTCTATGCACCAATTTTGAACGATCTAACTCCATTTTTATTTTTTGCTCCTCTTCCCCTCCCCCATTTCCGCTCCTCCTAATAGTTTTACAAATTCGAAAATATTCGCAATAGATTTGTAGGTATCAGAATCTTCTATGTACCAATTTTGAGCGATCTAACTCTATTTTTATTTTATTTTTTACCCTCCACCCTCCTTCGCGCCCCTCCTAATATCGTTACACTTTCGAAAATATCCTCATTCGATTTCCAAGCCTCTAAAACCTGTCTATACCAATTTTGAACAGTCTAACTCTATTTTTATTTTTCCCCCTCTGTCCCCCTTCACGCCCCTCCTAATGATTTTATAAAATCGAAAATAATCGCAATTGATTTGCAGGTATCAAAACCCCTTTGTACCAATTTTGAACGATCTAAGCCTATTTTTAGTTTTTTGCTCTTCTGCTCCCCCTTCCCGCCCCTCCTAATAATTTTGCAAATTCGAAAATATCCGAAATCGATTTGTAGGTATCAAATACCTCTATGAACCAATTTTGAACAATCTAACTCCATTTTTATTTTTTAGCCCCTCTGCCCCCGCTTCCCGCCCCTCCTAATAATTTTACAAATTCGAAAATATCCGCAATTGATTTGTAGGTATCAAAAACCTCTCTGTACCAATTTTGAACGATCTTACTCTATTTTTATTTTTTTGCCCCTCCGCCCCCTTTCCCGCCCCTCCTAATAACTTTACACTTTCGAAAATAGCCTCATTCGATTTCCAAGCCTCTAAAACCTATCTGTACCAAATTTAAACGGTCTAACTGCATTTCTATTATTATTATTATTATTATTATTATTATTATTTGTGAAATCACGTTTTGCCCCCTCTCCCCCCCCCTTGGGGGGTGAATTTTGCAATAAAAACTATCCTGTCTCTCAAGTTGAAACAAACTGCACACAGTGTCCAAATCTCATTAAAATCGGCTCATTAGCTTGGGAGTTCATCGCGGACAAACATTGTGACACGTAATTTTTATATATAAAGATATGTATATAAATGTGAATAGATTATAACGATGAAACACATTTTTATATTTTAAGTTTCTTCCCTCTTTACTTTTGCTTGTTTCGTCGTTTTTGAAAATCAATAAATTTTTAATGCATTATAATTATTACAGCGAGATTGAACATTGAAAGATATTAAAATCGCACTTATCGTCGGTTATTTTTTATCTTTATTTTTTTTTTTTTATTTTTTTTTTATTCCATGATAAAATCAAGAGAAAATTGTTCAGCAATTCAAGCTACAGATTTGGAACAAATGTTATTTGAAAATGTATTCATTTCTGTTTTCAGTGATGTAAAATTTAAAATTGTACAACATAATAAAAGCAAATATTCTTTGGTTAAAAAAATAGCTTGTAAGAAAAAAAAATGCAATAACATTGAAATTAATACTTTTCAGTCAAACTGAGATGATGTAATTACATATTTAGCAATTTATGTCTCTTTGGCGATATTTTGCTGAAAAACTGTTAATTAACAGTTTTTCAGCAATTAAGATACGAAATTTTGATTTTTAAAAGTTAAATTTTATAAAAGTTCCTAGATTAAGTAATTATCTATCTGAAAAACCAGTTTTCAAAAAATTCTGCACATCTATGAACTCTCCAGCTTGTTTAAAAAAAATTTCTTGACGAAGAATTTTTTTTTCAAAAACTTGTCAAAACATCTAATTTTACGCTAAATTGAAAATGCTTCCATTTTCTTGCTTATTAACTTATTAACTTCGTATTTATCTTAAATTAAAGTTCTCGTTGATACGAATATTTTACTTTTTGTTTCATTTTTCAGCGATATTTGGTATTCCCAATATTTAAAATTTTACGGAAAAGAAGTTTGCTGATTTAACAAAGAAAAGTTGGTTTCAGTACAGTCGGTAACAAAAGTGTCCGAACACTATCAAAAATTCCTGTGTAAAAAAAGTACACATTTTACGGTTTTGTTAAATAAATCCTTGTCGAATCATGTTCTTAGTCAGTGTAAGAACATGATTCGATAAGGATTTATTTAACAAAACCGAAAGAAGTGTACTTTTTTTACATAAGAATTTTCGCTAGTGTTCGGACACTTTTGTTACCGACTGTATAATAAGCATCTAACGGGCTAGGGTTATATCATGCGATTTCATTATTGGCGTTTTTTTTTTTTTTTTTTTTTTTTTTTTTGTAGCTTGGCTTGGCAAAACGACCGTTTCTGCCTGATTCATTAATTGAACAAGAAAATAATTGTAGGAAAGAACCGATAACTGTTTAAGTGATGATCTTCTGTACACTGCAAATAAAGGGATCTTAATGTAAGGCATAAAAACAACTGAAAAGTCACTTAAGATACGTAAATATCTTAATATACAACTTAGACATTATAAATATCTTAATTTAAGACAGAAATGTGTCTGAAATGCCAATCAGACACAAAAAATGTCTGAAACAAAAAACTATGAGATGTTTCAAATAGCAAACGCGTCTAAATTTTCAGATATTTTGGAAATTCAGACACTTGCATTACTTAGCAAATTTTCATATTGAATCTACTTTAAGCAACATATTAATCCTATTTAAACTTCTTTCCCCATTCAATAAATATATTATTTCACGTAATAAGATGTTAAGCGAAAACTACTTAAATAAGATTAGTTTATGAAATTAAATTTTCAAGGAATAATACTCTAGATCAGGGCGCGAAATTTCCGTGGCGAGTAAAATTTACTATGGCGAGTAAAATTTCAGTCTAAATGTAGATAAAATTCTTACAATATACGGTGCTAAAAAAAAAAAAAAAAAAAAAAAAAAAAATCGATTTAAAAACGTAAAATTATGCTAATCTCTTAGGTAAGGTGACCAGACATCCTCTTTTTAAAAGAACAGTCTCCTTTTTCAACGATCTGCCCTTTTAAACGAAAAGAACATTACAGGACTAAAAAGTCTTCTTTCTTATGTTTTTCATCCCCTGTGTCCTCTTTTTCAAATGAAAAGAATTTAGTCCTTATTTTCAAAAATTTCATAAAATTGGGAAGTTCAATCGCCTGTTGGCTGTATCGAACGGTGAACAGTAACTTTTTTCTACGTTGGGTTCGCAAAAGAACAACTTTCTAATAAACTTGCCAAAGCATTTTACGGTTTATGTCTATTCAGATTCTTCCAATCACAAAGAAATAAAAGTATTCTCTATATGTGTACGGTTCTTTGATTCAGAACACGGAATCACTATTGAAATTGTCATGAAATCATTAAGAAGGTGGTGCTCCGGTTGGTACGCGGTGGATTGAAGTGTGTTCTCACTTTTGCATGGATAATATTCCTCATAAAAATAGGCCCAGCAGTGACCGAGATGTTCTGTCCTCGAAGCTGGTATACCGGGTTCGATACCCGGTCGCGCTCATCGGCTTAGCCGTTATGAGTTTTCCATGGTTTTCTACGAAACTAGCGTAAATATGGGCTAGGACCTAGTACAGACAATTGGCCTTAATTATAACATTACCACAATCTCACAAAAACATGCAAAAAATTAGTTGAATTCATTTTATGTCCTCCTGGCAAAAACGCTCCCACAAAGCGACAGTTTTCTTCAATGAACAAAATGTAGACATGTGAAATAAAATCCCCTTTATATACCTAATTTAAGAACTTATTAACTACTGAGACCCCCAGACAGCACATTGCCTCCCCAGGATATCTTCAAGATGTCTTCTGGATGAAAAGACATCCTAGAAACGTCCTTAAGATGTACTGTGGATAACTTAATCCTAACTGTGCTGTTAGGGACTAATTTAGGTTATACCTGTGAGAACTGTCACAAAATGATGATAAAGAATGATTGTTCGTTAAAACAAATCGTTTCATCTGCAAAATATTAATTTTATTTTTTCATTTGACAATTTTGTTTTTTCTTTCATGATCATGATTTTAATAAAAACATAATGTCTATCAACTTTTTTTATGTAACTGCATAAAAGTACCACAAAAAAAAAAAAAAAAAAAAAAAAAAAAAAGTGCTTGCCTGTAGCAAAACTTAGTAATTAAAAAAAAAAAAATCAATATTGTCCAGTGACACCTATAAAAATTAGGGATTTTTCTTTCGTATCCTTATATTATTAATTTAAAATAAGGCGTGCTGATCCAAATTCATCATTTGAGATAAAAAAGTTTCCACCATTTGTGTAAAGTAGCTTTTGAATCGGTTTTTATAATTCTTTTCATTCAATTTTGTATCCTCTAAAATGACCTCTTTTTCAAAATTGAATGTCTTCTATATTCTATTTTCTTTTAAAATAAAACACATTGCGTGATTTCTTCTGTTTTTCTAATAAAAAATTCTGGTCACCTTATACGTAAACTAGTTTGCATTGGTGGACTCTGCTCAGTTCCCCATCATATGTATGTTCTCATAAATTTCTACTTCAAACATATTATATTCGTGTTAAGAGAAATTAATTTGACCAACGCTTAACACAGTGACATAACGAAATGCCCGCATTATAGGCTACTCACCGTTCAGTTCGATATATTTATATTATTCTAATCTATTAATTTATTTTATTGGGATCAATTTCGTAGTTCAGTTTTCATGCTACTATTTCCAATGCAACAATCACCAAAATGCATATTTATATGGAATAACGCCCCATTTAGTAATGTTGATAAAATCTTAAATTTCGAATAACTTAAGAAATTTTCCTGTTAGGATATTTGTAGTCAATAATGTTCAAACAAGTATCATAAATATTAGTTTGAGGTTGTCTGATACATTTATGATCCTCAAAATGGACGTTTATGCTCAATTTTGCCCTATTCTGCCATGTTAAGTAAATCGTAAATTCCAAAAAACTTACGAAATTTTTAAATAAAAAAATTAATAGTCAGGGATGTTCATGCTAGTATCTTAAATGATATTTTTAAAGTGTTCTGACATCTTTACGATGAAAATGTTTCTCAAAGTGGACGTTTATGCTCAAATTTGCCCTATTCTGCCATGTTCAGTATATCGTAAATTCCAAATAACTTACGAATTTTTTTAATTAAAAAATTCATAGTCAGGGATGTTCATGCCAGTATCTTAAATGATATTTTTAAAGTGTTCTGACATCTTTACGATGAAAATGTTTCCTCAAAGTGGACGTTTATGCGAAATTTTCCCATATTCCGCCGTATTAATTAAATCGTAAATTTCCAGTGACTTACGACATTTTAAAATTGGAACATTCATAGTCAAGAATGTTTATACCAGCATCTTATATAATATTCTGAAAGTAGTCTGATTTCTTTTCATACACGTTTATGTGAAATTTTGCCCTATTCTTCCACGTTAAGAAAATCATAAATTTCGTGTAACTTCTAATGTTTTTTTAATTTGAATGTTGCGAATAAATAGGGTTCTTAATAATGCCATAACTAATACTTTAAAACTGGTTCGACCTCTCTGCGTTCATTTGTTCGCGAGATATCGTGTACACAGACTATAATATACTAACACACTAACGGACCAACAAACTAACAGACACCCTACATACTTACACCATAGCCATTTTGATATTTTTGGATTCCTCAGGCCCGAAAACGTGTAAAAAAGTAAAAAAACCGAGGTCGAAAATTTTCACTATTATCTAAGTTCCCCATACCTATAGTATGATGGGGAACTAAAAATAGAGTAATTTAATCATATATTGTAACGAGTAACTTTTTTTTTTTTTTTTTTTTTTTGTCAGCGAGTGTAATCTAAATTGAAATTTCGGGCCCTGCTCTAGAAACTCGTATATTTACATGGAATTGTGTTTAATATAACTAATAAAGTAACATATTCCGACGCGAAAATTATTTGGTTTAGAAAAAAAAATCTTTGTATATAAAGCTTTTTAATATTTAAAGAAAAAATATTAAGATTAAAGTAGCAAGTAACTTATAGCAAAGAAAGCGAATGTTGAATAATTTGTGCACAACTGTTTTTTATTTATTGTTATTAATTTCGATTTAAAAACTCTTTTCTCTCACATAATTAAGTGCACTTAAACGTAAGACAACAAATTTTCTGGTATTCATATTCATAATTTGTTTTCTTTTAAATATCAGTTTAAAGAACGATATCGTTATCCAAAAATATCGAGGGCTGGATAAGGATAGTTTTTCACATATTTGATATGCCCTTTTTAAAAATTCTAAACCTCTAGATATGAAATTTAATATAATAATGTATATTAACTGTTAAATACTATGTTATCAATAGTTTTATAGCAAAAATTAAGGATTATTAAATAAAACTACTTGTGTTTCGGTGATACTGGCATATATACACTAAACAACAACAACAACAACAAAAAAAAAAAAAAAAAAAAAAAAAAAAAAAGCCGCGTTTGGATATTTTCAAATTGTCTTTCTGTAATCGCTAATTTTATTGTTTCAAAAGTAAATTTTTGAACAGATTTTATTACGTTGTGTTCCGCGTGCAATTTAGGATTGAGCCAAGTGTTAAAAACAAGATGCAATTGTTCAGAAAATTGTAATTTTAGAAAGTGTTTAAAAAATGGCAAGAATAAGGCAATTAACGATACCACAAGAAATATTAATTTTAGAGCAAAAATAAAAAAAATATTTTAATCCGTGGGATGTCAAAATGATTAAATGTTAACAAAATATTAGTGATCTACTTTATAGCAAGATATATTTTTTGGCTGTTTAAACTGCACATTTGTCCTTATGCGGCCACGTTACTCATCCATTTGAGATGACCGCAAGTTAAAAAGCCAACGATTAAAAAATCAGTTTGTATTACATTTAGAACATAACAGGGAATTAGAAAAAGTGTTTAATAACATAATTTATCTAAATACAGTGAAATAACAATTAAACAAAGCAGGTTTAATTGCCAGAAAATCTGAAAAAAATTCATTCTTAACGAGAGAATTAGAAAACCAAGACATTAAAGGGTTAAAAAAAAAAAAAAAAAAAAAAAAAAAAGGATAAATTAATTATTTGTCTGAAGTTGTTCTCTCTGATGAGTCAAGTTTAACTTATTTCAAACTGACGGAAACAAGCAGATCTGATCACGAAAATGTGACTGACTTAATGGAAATCTCATTTTTAAAACAATATTCCCCGTACATTACGATACGAAAATGCATAATTTTTCGGTGAGTCTGGCAAATTTTCATGTTCAAGGGATCAATTAACCCGAAATAAAATTTGACCATTAAAAAATTGGTACCTGACCGACTACTTTGGTTGTATTTCAGCTTCTTCCATAATCAACATTTCAAGGTGATAATGCACCTTGTTAGATGACGCTTGTGATAAATTTATTTGATTAAAGTTACTAAACTTACTTATCCATTCTCATGAGCATCTATAATTTTGTAAGTTATCATCAGTTTTTTTTTTTTTTTTTACTTAAAATTAATTCCCACAAAGGATATAGCAGAATTTCTTCTTTATTAGACCTGAAAATTGTCCTAATCTCAATCCGCTCGAAAATGTTTAGTCTATAAAAGAGGGTGGAGATTAGAAATTTGTAGCCTACAACTGTGAAAGAACTAGAAAAAAATATTTATGATATCTTGCACAGTGAAATTTCTGAGTTTCATGTTAAAAAACTGTAAAATACTATGCCATTGCGCATTAAAGCAATAATTCCATATAAAGGCGGAATTATTCAATCCAAAATACATATTTTTATTAAATAATTGTTTAGATCTAACAAATAAATAGTTTTATTTCATACATTAAAATAGCACTTGTTTATTTCATATAATAAATCATGATAGAATACAAAGTATATGTTTATTATATTACGTTTAAAAAGAAAATTTTATGTAGATTTTTATTAAATACTACGTAAAGTGTAACAAAACGAATTATTAAATCGAAAATGTACATAGGTATCATGTTATGACTACCGTATTTTACAAACATAACAATTCTATTTGTTGCAATCATTAGTTTTTAAATTATTACAAACCCAAAAGGTATAAGTCAATTTTTCTGTAGTGCGGCTTTTTTTTGTCGCTTAGTGTATAATTAAAAAATGATTCTCATTGTGTTACTTGATAGGGTGATTGGCAAGTTACCCCACGTTAGCTGCGCTCTTCGATGCACAGTTTCGTATTCTATGACTAATATGAGTTCGATTCCCGAGCCGGGTAAAAAACATTTTTTTTTTTTTAAAATTATTCATATATATATATATATTATGCTCTGGAAAATTCTAAAATCTATTTTTAACAGAAAAATAGAATCGCAGGCCACCTTTATCTATTTATTTACTTATAATAAAGCCTTAAAAATAGTGGTTTTTTTAAGCCTAACATGACGGCGTTTTTAAGCCTAAAAAACATGGCAGTGTTTTAAGATATTTGCAATGTCTTAATTTCATTTAGAAAAAGGTGTCTTAAAAGGTAAGACCTTTTTTTTTTTCGCTTAAAAAATGACCATCCGTTTAAGACACTTTTTAACTGAATTTAAAACGTTTACGTTTACAGTGTATATACGCTTAAAAATGCAGTTATCATGCATGTGAAAATTAGGGATCAATCAGAACTGTATTAATATTAGTTGTTTTGACGACTTTTGACGAATTTTCGACTTTGAATCTATACATACTAGGATAAAAAAAGAGTAACTTTATTATTTTTAACAGCCTTATTTTAATGTAATTTTATTCCATCAAATATTAGCAATTTGTCTTACACAGTGCGTAAATAATAATAATAATAATAATAATAATAATAATAATAATATAAATAAAATAAAACAAAAATAAAAATAAAAAAACATACAAGAGCAATTCGGCAATGTTTTAGTCCAAAACGTATGCAAATTTCTTAAATAAAAGTATTGATAACAAATTTATAAATTTGTTTTATCAATTTCAAATCTGTATTATCTTAGGAAAAGTTATAAGAACAGTTGTACTTATCCAAAATTATAGAAAAATTCTCTTATTTAAAAGCAGAAAATTAAAAACTAATTAAAGATTAAAAATATAAAGTGTCGATTTCTAGCAAAATTTACACTTGCTTTATACCTTCATGATTTTTGTACGATGTCAAAGAAACTCATATTTTCATTTTGAAAAAAGAAAATTGTTAATTACATTTTAAGAAAGGGCATTACGTTAATGTGAAATCTCATAAACAAGAAATTAAATTAAATATATGTAAAACTGTAATTTATAATTTTCTAAAATAAATGTAATTTAAGTAAGAAATAAAAAGAATTGGAAAAGAAGAGACTTTAAATTATTGACAGCCAATAATGGTTTTAAGATGATCTTGTTCGATAAAATGAACTGAAAATGAATTTATTAAATAATCTTAAACTAAATTTCTTTGTCTATGACTTCTCGATTATTCATGTTTGTAAAAAGAGTTAGTCTTGATTATCTACAGGACTTTTAAGTAGCTTATAAGGAACTGACATATTTCTCACTTTCTCTTAAGTAGATAAAGGAATGTTTTAGAGTCAAATTTTCGGAATTGAGTTTTTGTTATACTTACACTTTCTGAGGCCCTCAAATCATCCCCCCCCCCAAAGAAAAAAAAAAAAAAAAAGTTCATAGCAGTTGACCTCTCTCGATGTCTCTGTGAACTGTTTTTGTAGTAAAGTGCTAGGTTACATCGCAGTTCCGACCGGGACAGATCCGACCGGGGTTAAAATCGTAGCAGTTCCGACCGAATTCTTAAATCCATGCACACCTGTTCATCGCAAGGTAGCTTTTCCGACCACTGTAATTAAAGGCATGACAATCGCTGTGTTAATAGATATATCACAGTTACGAGAGGCAAGAGATCAGCCTGATTCCCTTAGCAATACACATTAAATTTAATGAACATTATTTCAGAACTACCTATTTGTTGTTGAATTTTTCTCGACAAAAAGATTAAATATTTTACTATGCAAAAATCATTTAAAACATGTTATAGTATAATAACATGACCAAAAATCTATTAATAATTACATAAATATAATGATGGTGCACAATCATTTTTGCAATCATTATTATAAACTATTAAAATTATCGAATTCGGAGCATATTCAGATTTATTTATTAGATATTCTTACAAATAAAATTATAACTTTTACAAAAGTACATACGTTTGAGTTTATGAAAATTTTCATTAATCTTCAAAAAATAAATAACGTATGTATTTTCTATATACTAAACCAGTGTTATTATCGAAATTCAATCTTTGCCAGTTACTAGCATTTTAAGGCCGTGAATGTAAATGATTTTCCGCCTTAAAATGTTCGTTGCTAGCATTATTTTTTTGCACAATTACGAACGAGGAATTATTTACTATGGATAAAAAAACGTTGGATGTAATACAGGTAATATGTTTTTACTTTGTCCATATAAACATTAACATAATTCTTTTTTAAAATTTCCTTAATTATTATTTTTTTTTTTATGTTATTTTATTTATTTATTTATTTATTGTACATGTATTATTATAATTGTTTTATTGTATTTACATGTCTTAAAGCAAACATAATGGTAAATACTTTTGTTTTCATTTTACATTTCAAAGAATTTATCATAGTGTCAGTCCCCAGAGAAAAAAAATTCTGCAAATCCCCCCCCCCCCCCCAAATAAAAAATTGCAATTTGATGATAATATTACTTCTTAATCTAAGGGGAAAAGGAGATAGTTGACAGCTATGAAATATTAATGTTGTGTTTACGTATTTCTTGAAAGTAGTGAAATAATTTATCTCAATCGATATATTTGCTTCTCAAAACTTTACTAATTCTCGTATTAATTATTTTATATAAAGTCTTTTGAACATGTTGGGCACACTTACTTTTCATTTAGTGCTTTTGTGATGCAATTTTATATTAAAATATGATGTATCATTCACTTATCTGTATGCAAATTTGGTGTTTTCGATTTATATTATTAATCTATTCTAAAGCTTTAGATAACTATAAATGCATTGCATATTTAAAAAAAATATAAAAGCAATTTATATTAAAATATTGTTTATTTAAGAGATGCTTTTGAAATTAATTACATAATTGAATACTTATCAGTTTTTTCTTTCTTTTCCTTTTTTTTTTCTTTTTGCAATTTGCATGCTTGTATGTACTGTTTCAAGAATTTCTTTTAGAATTTACAATATACCATAAAATATGCTGTATAATTTTAAACCTTTAAGCATCGTAAAAAAAATATCTTTCTTCAAAATAAGAATAAGTAAAACAGTCTTTTAAAATTAATTTTCCTTTTGTGAGTTTACATAATATGTCTAATTTAGATTTAAAGAAAAAAAAATTATTATTATTATTATTCTTTTTTTTTTTTTTTTTTTGGCTCATTTTCCCCTCACTAAGAAATGAGATTCTTATTAGATTCTATTATATAGCTATTTACAAAGGAAATTTTGCAAGTGAATATAGAATTGACGTGTTGTATCTCAAACTTATTTAATTCAATTATAATAAAATTTAAAAAGGAAAATTTTAGTTCCAGGAAAAATAATCTTTATCATAATTTCCTTTAAGCTTTATTAATGTTTTATATACAGGGACTTACATCATTCATAGATATACTTTAAATAAGACTTTTAGTTTAATATATATATATATATATATATATATATATAATTGCAGTTTTCATTAAACTGAATTTTTAATAACATTAAATATTAAGACTTGTTATTCTTAATAGATATGTTATTAATATTATACATGATTAATATGAATTTTAATTACAGAAAAAATATATAGGTATTTATTGTAATTATCATTAAATTTAATTAATTTTCAATAACTTTAAGTAATAAAAAATGTTATTCTTCGTACTTTTTAAATAAAAATTTTAGTTACCTATATATATATATATATATATATATATAACAATTTTCATTTAATTTTTTTTAAGATTTAAATGTATTTAAAACTTGTTATTTCATTTTCTTGAATAACACTTAATGCCAAGATGGACGCCATTAAAACTGTGAATTGTTTATCTCACGATGATTCCACTCGGAAAAGACCTGTCGAAATTTCAGAAAAGGATTCCCCCAGACAATTCCGATAATGAAAGCGATTCGATAAGTTCGTTCTAGCGAAATAAGAAAGGCTATCGGAATGTGACGTCACATCGGAGAAATTCCGATAACGAGAGAATTTCGAGAAGTTCGTTCTAGATCCCCTGAACTGTTTATCTTAGCTTTGTTTTTCTCCAAACAGTGCTTATAATATTGAAATAAAGAATAAGAATGTCGTGTGAGAGTGACACACTAGATTATTCAATGTTCGCATGGGTGATATACGTTTTAATTTTAATTTTTTTTTTTTTAATAATATTTGTTGTTTTATGTATTTTAAAAGTTATAGTAAAATTTTGTATTAGCATAGCTGAGGAATTTTATGCTTTCTGATTACCAGAAATTTGAAACAAAATTCCTCTCTGAGTTTCTGGAGCAATTTTCAAAAATTGAAATAAGATAAAAAATTGTACTCTATGAAAGTGGTATTTATAAAGCGCAAAAGCCGTTAGCTATTTCTTAGACGTCAAAAATAAAAATAATATCATTTTGATCTCATAAAATATAACACTATTTTAAAAGTTCACCGGCCCAGCAAAATCCCTTAAAATTCTTAAGCAGTATTAAAAAAAAAAAAAAAAAAAAAAAACTAAAGCAGTACTGTTCTCTATTATTAATTCCTTGAGTTCCACGCCTGTTTTAATGAAGGTGAGTCCTAAACCTTTCACATACATTTTTAATAAATCTTCAGCACGTTCACCATCCCTTTTTAATAATATTTTTGAATTTTGGCTGTTTTATAAAGCTATAATTTAAAGTATTTTTACGGCGGAATGCGTAAATAATATTTTTCTGATTATTAATAGCATTACTGTCAAATAAATCTTCGACATAGGTGACGCGATGATACATGATAGGAAGAATGTTCATTTAAATTTTAAGTTCAATAGATGCAAAACTAGGCCATATGCTTGTGAAACTGAACAACAAGGAGGAGAAGAAAAAGAAGAAAACGTCTCGAATGGAAAATTTCAAGCTTTCAAAATGACTAAACTCGGGGCTATTAATTCGAATCGGCTTGCAAATCGCAATGGGATATGCTCAAGGTCAGTGAAAAAAAAAAAAAAAAAAAAATTGCACTCCGGGAGTGCCGACAGAAGTGAAAACTTGAGCAATTACGTGTGTATTTCTTGAATCGTCAGGAAATATTTTATTGTGCAGGAAATACTTTTAAATGAAGTGTTTTTTTATTCATTAACATAAACTACTACTATAAAAAATATATTACAATTTTTATTTAATGCGCTATTGTACATGAAAAATAATGCATATTATTTTACATACAAAAATTGCAATCTATTGCTTAAAACGTAAATTTACAAATACATGAAATATGAAATTTAATTAATTGGTATTCTTTGAAATGAATACCAATGAAACTCATGAATTTTCATCCACAATTTCAACAATTCTTCCATCATCATCATTATTATCATTGCATTCCAAAACTGATAATATAGGTTTATGATAACTAAATTAGGAAACAAACACGTTTGATTCTAATCTATTTAAATATCTTCTAAAGACTGCATCAATTGTAGTTTCATATCTCGTTGTGCTAAGATTGCGATCATTGGTCATCGTTAAATCAAATTCTCCATTTAAAAATTCAATTAATGGTAGATTTTTATCATCTGTTGGTGTTGAAATCCTTATTCAAAATCATTGGAAAATCATCAAATCTCTTCCCAATTTTATCTTGAAGTAATACAGAAGCGTCTTTAGAATAATTAAATTTTCAAACAAAAATTCTCCTATTGCACTTAAAGACTTATTAATTCACTTAAAGACTTCTTTAATTCGCCTAAAGAAGTCTCTGTATATCTATGTTGTACGTATATACACAATATATGTTTATATTATATATAGTTATATTATCAATGTATTTCAACCCAAACTCAACTCTCGTGTAAACGGGGCCAATATATGTAGATACTCATATGCAGAGGTGTCGGTTATGGTAACAGTGTCGTGAGTTCAATGGTTTTTTCCCATATAAAAAAATATTAACATGCATGTGTATCTATGTACGTACATACACAATATATGTACATACTTATATACAAAGGTGTCGGTTACGATAACAGTGTCGCGAGTTCAATGGTTTTTTCCCATTTCAAAAATGCCCAACGTGCCTAAAGATGTTTTCACTTCAAAAAAAAAAAAGAGAGAGAGAGAGAGAAAGAATGAGAAAGGACTTGGAGGGCGTGAAACTGAGATACAGGTAGTCGAATAGTCCAAAAACCTCTGTCGACATAATAAACACGTGTACCGGTTTCGTCGATTTATTGGGTGAGAGAGAAAGCTCTACCCGTTTTCGGATATGCAAATCTGCAATGGAACTGACGTCACGTATGACATTGTAATGACGCAGATCGTCGTCCAATCAAACGTGTTTATGCCTCACATATAAGTGCATCGTGTCTCACAAAGTTAATCATGTCAAAAAAACATCAGAGGATGTAACATGGAAAGCGGGAAGGAGCATATAAGACATTGTTTATTACAAGAGTTCTATAAAAAGAATACGGCAGCCACAGCATGTTGCAATGTTTGTCAAGTTTATGGGGAGGATACAATAGACGAAAGTACATGTCGTCGATGGTTTCGTAAACTTAGAGAAGGAGAAAGAAGCTGCCAAGATCAGGCTAGGAGTGGACGGCAATCACACGTTGGAGACGACGATAATGACCAAGCCATATGGAACAACCCGAACCCAACCGTACAAGAATTAGCGGAGACTTTCAACGTACACCGGCCAATGGTCGAGAGACGGCTGGTTAAGTTGAGTTTTACGTGAAAGTTGGATAGTTGGGTTCCACATAACCTGACAGCTAATCAACGGGATGACCGAATCGCCACCTGTGTTTCCATGCTTTCCCGGAACAAAAATGACCCATTCTTGATTTGACACGAATTGTGACAGGAGATGAGAAATGGGTTATGTACAGTAACGCAAAGCGTCGTAGGACTGTGTGTCGCCCTTCTGATCCGCCTGCATCGACTTCGAAAGTTGAACTTCATCCCAAGAAGTTGTTATTGGGTGAGTGGTGGGGTGTGCAGGGAATAATTCACTGGGAGGTCCTGCCACTCAACCAAACCATCAATGCTGCCTTTTACTGTCTACAGTTAGACAGGATGCATTCAAATTTGGAAGCAAAGCGGCCAGGTCCCATCAATCGTCGCGGTGTTAGCCTTCCTCACGATAACGCCAGGCTGCTGTCATCACTCGCCAAAAGTTACTGGGCTTTGGTTGGGAGGTTTTACTCCACCCTCCCTGTTCTCTTGACTTGGCACCAACTGACTATCACCTATTTCGTGCGTTGAAGAATTTCTTCAGTCAGAAAATCTTTGATGGTCTTGATGCTGTGAAAACCGCCATCCAAGACTTTTTTGACTCGAAACTGCCGGAATATTACCGCTGTGGGATTCTCTCCGAGCAGAAAGATGGCAAGAGGTCATAGATAGTAATGGGGATATCGCACAATAATATAGGTACTGTTCATTTTGCGTTTATTTGCTCATATTTATGGGTAACAAAAACGTGTAGAACATTTGCATGCACCCAATATTTTCGTTTGTTTTTAATTTCTTTTTTTTTTCTTTTTTAAATATTTGTTTTAATTTGGTGAGGGGAGAATGCTACCAGATTTCTAGATAAAATATGTATGTTAATTTTATATATTTTATATTATTATTATTATTATTTCGTTCACTGAAATTTCTTCAAAAACAGGCTTTTTTTAAGTTGAGGAAATTCATTACTATTTCGATTTTAATTTTAACATAATAGGCCACCTACCAATAAGTATTTGGACACTTTCGAACTGAGACGTTTAGTCAAATGTCTTTAGGATTCACCTTGAAACTTTGGAAGTATAGAGAATATGTTTCACCTCATTCATTTCAGCTGACATTTTTTTCTTGAGAAAGAAAAAGGAACCAGTAAAAAGTTAAAGAAAAATCAAAATGTTTTTCATAAAAAAGTCGTACTTAAAAAGCATGGAAGGCTGTAGCATAGAATTATAAGGATTCTTCTTCTTATCTGTAAAACTTTTTATGAGGTTACCACATACATTCATAGAAATATAACGGTTTCTTTAAAAAATTGCCACTTTTTAAATTATAACGCTTAGGGTATTATACCCCGTGCAAAGCCACTTTTAGGAAACTTGGTATATTACATTCGACACAGCATACTGAAATCAGAATGCAACAATGTTAAATGTCTTACTAAATATGAGCACTTTTACTAAATAATTTTTAATTACGCATGCGCAAGCTTCATAAATTTTCACTTGCATAATTTAATGGCCAAAAGTAATGAGCTACTATGAAAACTCCAAACCACTATCATGTAAATTAAAACAGTTATGAGTTGTAGAATGAACAAAATTTCAGTTTCTCTCAAAATAATAGCTAAATTATAAGGGCTTTACTCACATTATTATTTTAATTCAATCAATGCCCAATGGTAATCCAGTATTCGCTGATTGTAAATAAATATTGATAAAGCCCTCTATCATATTCCTTTTACTTTGAGAGGAACTGTAATTCTGATTATTCCATAACTCATTACTGTTTGAATTTACGCAATATTTGTTTTGGGGTTTTCATATAAGTAGCTCAATACTTTTGGCAATTAAATTATACACATAAAATTTTTATTTATTTAATTGATTTTTTTTTTTTTTAATTTTTAAAGAAAACATTCTATCTCCATGAATATATGCGGTACCCTCATAAAAAATTATGCAGATAATTGGAAGAATCCTCATAATAATATGCTACAAACAAAACGCATTTCAAGCATTACGTTTTACACGGTAATGCAAAACATTTTGATTTTTCCTTATTTTTTTCTGGTCCCTTTTTCCGCTTCAGAAAAAAAGAAAAAAAAAAAGTTGAAATATATGAGGTGTGGCATATTCTTTATATTCCCAAAGTTTCAAGATGATTCCTAAAAATCTTTTCTAGATATTTGACAAAACGTCAAAATTTGAAAGTGTCCAATACTTATTGGTAGATAGTGTATTAACTTCATGGACGTTTATTAAAAAAATATCTGATCAAGAAAGTCTGAAATATCTTAAAAGATAAGTTGTCTCAAAAAAGATAATTCAGATTAAACTGGTTTTTAGATCCTAAAAAATGCCTTTTTAGTTTTCTGTCTTTAATAAAAAAAAAAAAAAAAAAAAAAAAAGAAAAGAAAAGAAAAAAAAGCATTAAGCATATTTTAAAACTTGCTTTTCATGATGAAGCAAAGATCTAAATGAAGATCGATTCATAATTTCTTATAAAAGCAAATATTTTAGAACGCAAAAATTTGAAATTGATTGGACAATTTATTTTTTTGACGCTGGTTTAATAATAAAAATATAATAATTTAATAACTTTGATTTTTAAAAGAAAGAAAAAAGAAAGAAAGTGACACGCTATAAAAATAACTCTAATATTATTTTAAAAAAGAGACAGGTACAATATTTGTAAAATTTGTTGTAGTAAATTCTAGAAATATGCACAAAATATTTATTATTAAAAGTATTTAAAAGTGGATAAAACAGGCAATTCACTTGTGATAAAATGTCACTTCTACAGGGTTACAGCCCGTAATTTTCTCCTCCACTATTTTTAAGAAGTAATTTTTTTAATACTTTTTCGCGATTTAAATAGAGTAAATGTAATTAGGCACAAATAATGGGATTGAAAATTCCACGCTGTGAAAAACCTGATTCTTTAAAAATATTTTTCTTTAAATTTAGTTTTAATGCAGTAACATTATAGATGGTATTCTAATAAATATTGCATTTAATTCATGAAAAAAAAATAAAATATATAGATATAGATATACATTTATTCGCTTTAAAAGTTTATGTACATTTCCAAACAAAATAAAAATTTTAGATACTGAAAAAGAAATAATTAAAACTTTAATTCCGATAGTGCATTTATTGCATAATGAAGTCACTGACAATTAAAGCATTATTAATTTTTTTTTTTTAATGCAATGCACGTTTATAATCTGCTTCATTCTTTTTGAGAAAATTTTTCCTTTAAGCTAAAAAGTTTCGGAAATCTCATTAAACGCTTCAACAGTTTTTTACCATATTTTTTTCTGAAACTATTTCGCATCTCTTTTATGAAATTTAATTTTACTTCGCATTGTTATGAGCAGATATTTAAGATTTTTATTTGAATACATATATCAAGATATTTTTTGGAAAAGCAGTCATTTTGTTGTTAAATGCATCCGGGATTCCAAAATTACTAGAAATTTTGAAATAATAATGAAACGAAAGATTTGTCCTTTTTTTAATTGATTATAATTAGCAATTTTTGCAAGCATATATTTAAAATTATAGATATGCATATGATTTGATATTAATTCATATTTTGAAATTCGATGTTAGTAAATTTCTATATTTTGTAGTATGCTGCATTAAACATCTTTTTGAAGTAATAAGGATAGCATTTGTTTTTATTTTTATTTATATTTTTTTTATTCAACAAACAGTAAAACTGAAAAAAAAAATAAAATAAAATAATGATAAGGAAAAAGAAACGTCGATTTTGAGAACTAAATTTTGTACGCTTTCACATATCAAATTTAGCGAAATTTCTTCATAGTACATTACAGTTTGCCAACATTTTAGCTACAGAAATGATGTAATTTTTAATGCAACTATGATAACCCCAAATTATTATTAAACCGTGGCTAATTGACATAGTACATAGATATTTAATGGCTTAAATGTTATAATATGTTTTATCTTAACATTTATGAAATAATTTACAAATTATTATGTGGTTTATAAACACTTTATATATACAGGTCAGTCCTTATAATTAGATGAAAGTTTTTTTCTCGACTATTTTTGTTTGTTTTGATACTTGTGTTTCTTATAGGAACATATGAAAGATGTTTTAAACAATTTTTATTTTTTCTCTACTAATGTCATTGAATTTTGTACAGGTTATTAAAAGTCGTTCTCACAGTCAAGACTATTAGACCTTTATATTTTGGCATAAATCTCTTTAAATTAAATTTTTTAGTGCTAATTTTAAATATTAGTGTTAAAAAATATAAGGTAAATGTGCCCCATGCTTACTTATATTGCTGTAACTTAATAACTAAAATAATTACAATAGGTCAAATTTCAAGATCAAGCAAGAAAATTTTACTAATTTCTATAGTGAGTAACTCTTGTAGGGGACAAAACCGCAAAATAAAATATCACTCTGGGATCACACAGATGAAAAAATTTAATTGTAATTGTGTGGTTTTTAAACCTTTACAGTTTACAGCCCCCTGGGATTTCAGAAAACTGACATTTTAAGACCTCGTAAGCCAAACCAGGATTTAAAAAAAATTGCTAATTTATTAATTTATTGAAGTATTGTGTATACAATGTGAGTATTGTTTTGTGGTTTCGATATTAAAAATAATTAAAAAGTATATACTTATAAAGTAAAGTTTAAACATTTATAAAAAAGAAAAAAAAAAAAGCAAAATATGTTATTATTCTATCATAATTCCAGCAAATTAATTTTGCATTATTATAAAGTGCATTTTCATATAAACAAATTAATCTGCAATTATTTAATCCTGAAATGCCTGATTATTTTTTAAATCAATTTAAAAGTGTTTTAATCTTACCTTTATTAAATAAATCACGGGAAAAATACTTTAAAAAAACATACATTATTTTAACTATGGTTTATAGCTACAAACCAATTTGTTGTCAGTCGGTCAAACATGAGGCATTAGAGCTTCAATATTATTCAAATAATACTTTAGAAGACAAAATTGGGTATATTAATGAAAAGCAACGCACGGAATTTCAGGGTTAATTCAATGTTAAATTTTCTACTTTAACTTGCGTTAATTAGACGAACTACGCAATTAAAAAAAAAAAAAAAAAAAAAAAAAAAAAACATGTTTTTTAAAAATTAAAATCACAAAACAATACACAAAGTATACATAATACTTTAATAAATTAATAAATTGGTAAAGATCTTTTTTTTTTTTTTTACCCAATTTTAGTTCATGGGTTTGGTTGTTAAATGTCATTTTTGTCATTTTTCTGACATTTCAGTGGGCTGTAAACTGTAAAAGATTAAAAAACACACAATTACATTTAAATATTATCATTTTTGTGATTCCAAAGATTAATTTGTGTGATACTTTATTTTGTAGTTTTGTCCCTTAGAAGAGTTATTCAATATAGAAATTGTAAAAATTTTACATTTGACCTTGAACTTTGACCTATTATAATTATTTTAGTTAAGTTACAGCAAAATAACTAAGTATATGACATCTTTATCTTATATTCTTTAATAATGTATCTAAAATTAGCACTCATAAATTTAATTCAAAGGAATTTGTGCCAAAATATAAAGGTCTAATAATCCCATTTTTAACCATGAGAAGGACTTTTGATGACCTGTATAACATCCAAGGTCAATAGTAGAGAAAAAATAAAAGTTGTTTTAAGCATCTCTCATTTATGCCGTATAAGGGACGCAAGTACCAAATGAAACAAAAATAATCGAGCAACACATTTCCATGAAATTATATGGACTGACCCATACTGTACTTTAATAACTGTTTAAATAAATAAATTAATTACTTAAATTAATTAATTAATAAAGAAAGAAAGAAAAAAAAAAACAATGTTTCAAGGATTTGTATTGAAGGTTCATCACAAAACGTTTGCTATAGTTCTGTTTCTTCGTACAAATTACCTTAAAAAGTATAGTCATAAATTAGTAATGTAATATGTATTATAAAATGTAATATATATTATGAATTAGTCAAGATTATGCTACAACTCACAAGCGTGTATAAATGTGAATTGTAACAACTCTGAAGAGTTCTTGCAAAACTCCTATAATTATCTCGCTAACTAGAAATAGTTACAGGAAAAATTTTGCACGTAGGAAAAAAAAATTGCAAATTAATTATTTGGAAAAATTTTATGTCCGGTTAATAGTATATGAAATCCTAATACTTAGCCTAGAAAAGTTGAAGTAATTGCAGCAGATAGATATAATATGCGAAAATAATTGAATCTGAAATTCTCATAGTACATAATTTCTAATATAAAATCATGTTTATATAAGGTAAACACACCAGTGTTCGCCTACTCTAAAATTTGCACCAGTAGTCGCCAATCTCGTAAAAGAAGTGTTAAAATAAGCGTTTAATAACATCTATGAATTTCAATCCGCTCGCACAAGATTCTCCAAAGCATAATCCTTATCATGTAAATAGTTCACTTTCAAATGCATGGGGAAGAGTCAAGCAAAATAAATAACCCATGCATTAAACGACAGTTGTACAGAACCAACGTAAAGAAAATTATTAAGAACGCTAGTATGCATTAGTTGATATATTTTATTGTTTGTTGTGTTTGACTTTATTTCTAAAGCATTACTTGTAATGTTTATGAAATGTAGAATACGATTAAGGTGAGACTTTTTAAAATTTATCATAATATAGTGAAATTTAAGGTATGGCGTCTACCTATTTTGCATATTTTACCAGCGTTCGCCATCCCTAGTGAATACTGGTGTTTTAACATTTTTTTTTTTTTTTTTTAACTGGGTAACTTATTTGATATTTTCGTTTAGAATTGTGATAGTAAGATTTTGACTTCAATTGGACTACCGGAACCAGTACTATTCGCCAGGGGTATTCGTAAATGCAAACTAACATATTTTGACCCCATGAATGTGGCCTGTACTGCACTTATACGTTTCTTTAGCCAGTTTAATTACAGTCAATCAGGAATAAGTACAAAACTTTGAATAAACACCATAAAATGAAAGAACCCACAATAATAGTTTCCGGTCGAAAGAAAACACGTCGTCAGGCGAATAAAATAGGCATGAATGCTGCAAATAAATCGGCATTCGTGCCTGACGAAGGGTTTTTGCGAGTTCTTGTGTTTTATGGTATTTGTTCAAAGTTTTGCATTTATTAGTTTTAAACATCAGTTCTGTAATAGAGTCAGTCAGGGTAATTTTAATCTAGTGGGGCTAACACTGAACCACCTATAATTTTAATTGTACTTTGCTGGGAAAATTAAACTATTGCACATAATCATATCTAGTTATTTTGAGTCTGTTTGTAGTTTTTGCTATTTATTTCAATGGCAACGGTAAAAAAACAAAACAGTAGACGATACATTGGTCTATTCAACCAAAGTTTGCTTTAGTATAAGAATCAATACAGCGTTAAATTTGAAAAAAGAAAAATTAGGAGAGGTGAAGAATTTGTCGATACGCTTTATGTTAGGAGGTTGAACTGAGAAGGTGAAAAAAAATATTCAGTGACAGACAGACTCGTTGAAGAAACCGACTATAGATTTGAAAAACTTCATGATAACTCAAAAAAAAAAAAAAAAAAAATAATAATAATAATAATAAAATAAAATCTAACATTGCTCAGTTTGATAGATAAAGATTGTAATTATGATGTAATGTTTTTAATGAAAACATTAAAAGCGAGAGAGTGTAAGAATTCAAACTTATTTAACAGCTGCTGATACTTCAAGATATAAAAGGGACTTTCCAAGTTTTTTATTTTATGCAGCTCGTTAGTCTTACTGATTCATTGTCAAATATTGTAATGCTTTTAACGGTGTTCATAGCTCATGGAATTAGTGTTGGTTGGTGCGAAAAGTTCTTTTCAAAATTAAAGCTCATCAAAAACTACCAATGGACTAAAATGAGCCGAACAAGGTTGATTAATTTGGTTCTATTATCTACAGAGCAATTTGTTTACATTTTGTGGATAAAATTGTGTTTGGTCTAGTAATTCAAGAGTTGTGAAGACGAAGACATGTAAAATCGAATTGTAAATAGTTCGTTTTTACACTCATTTTTGTTAACATGCGCTGTTTTTTTTTTTTTTTTTTTTTTTTTTTTGTGTGTGTGTGTGTATTATTATTATAAAATAAATCTGAACAAATAAATTGTTTCCACAGTTTATCTTATTTTACACTAACTGCATTCAGTGACCAGCTGGTTCACAACTGAATGACTGTAGAAATCTCTGCACAATTTAGATTGCTTCAGTTTCAGTTCGATTTATTTCTTTAAACTAGGACTGTAATAAAAATTAAGTTTGGTAACTCTTGAAAATGTTGGCCCTCTAAAATTGCAAATTCCCACTTGCAGTCGCTCACGGTGCCCTTGACAGGAACAAATATTAATAGCCTATTCACTCATCATCCAGACAACTACTTCACTGTAAACGTAAATGTCTTAAATTCAGTTTAAAAAGTGTCTTAAATGGATGGTCATTTTTTAAGCGAAAAAAAAAACCCTTTTTGCATCTGAAATTAAGATATTGCAAGTGTCTTAAAACGCCGCCATGTTTTAGGCTTAAAAACACCGCCATGTTAGGCTTAAAAATATTACTGTTTTTAAGGCATTTTAATAAATATATAAATAAATAAATATGGCGTGTGATTATGTTTTTCTGTTAAAAATATATTTTAGAATTGTTTAGAGCATTAATGAAATATTTATATAAAAAAAGAAAAAAAAAAAAAAGGCCTACTTTCCGACGTTGGGATTCGAACTCACACTGTCTAAGAAAACCGAAACCAAGCATCATCGGAGTGAAGCATTAACCAATCACGCTACCGTCGAATACAACAATACGTGATTTTAAGATTTAATATACTGCAGTATTCGTGAAACTAATCGCAGTGTTATGTTTTATTTCTAATTTTTTGCCATAAAACTATTGATAGTATGGTATCTTAAACTTAATAAGTATTATTATCTTAAATTTCATATTTAGAGGACCAGATTTTTTTAATAATGCATAACAAGTATGTGAAGGTTTCATCCCTCGATGATAACGATTTCTTTCCTTAAAGTGATATTTAAATAAAAACGAACTATAATCATGATTACAGGAAAATTTGTAGATTTACATTTAGATGTAGGTGAATTTGTGAAAGAAAAAAGTTTTTAAATGAATAATAATAAGAAGAAAGAAAGAAAAAAAACATATGCACAAATTATTCATGATTGTTCACTTATAAATTCGCTTTCTTCTCTACAAATTACTTGCTACATCCATCTTTACACTTTTTCTTTTAATATAAGAAAGCTTTAAAGACAAAGATTTTTTTTTTTTTTCGAACAAAGTCAGCTTTGTGTCTAAATATGTTGTTTATGAATTGTGTTAAAGATAATAGCATGCAAATATCATTCACATCCCTAGAGTATTATTCCATAAAAATATAATTTTATAAAGCTACCATAATTTAAGTAGTTTAACTGCTTATTATATAAAATAATAATATATTTATTGAATATTGAAAGAAGTAGAATAAGCATATTTTCTTAAAGTAGATTACATATGAAAAAATTTCTAAGTAATGCAAGTGTCTGAATTTCTAAAGTGTCTGAAAATTCAAACGCGTTTTGCTGTCTGAAAATTCGCGTATTTACGTGTTTCAGACATTTTTGTGTCTGAATTGATATTTCAAACATATTTCTGTCTTAAATTAAAATATCTATAACGTCTAAGGTACATTTTAAGATATTTACGTGTCTTAAATTCCGTTTCAGTTGTTTTTATGACTTACTTTAAGACCCTTTTATTTGCAGTGTTATTGGTGCCCTCTACTCGTAACATTAAACATTAACTCTTTATTACTATATATATTACCAATAATTAAAAAAAAAATGTATACGTAAAGAAGTAAATTATTATAGTTAAAAACAAGAATGAAAGCTTCAGATACTCTAAACAGTTCTGACCATGCCAAAAAACAATAAGCTATTCGTGACTATTTCTTAAAATTTCTGAAAACGGAAAATTCCCGTTCCCAGGAACCTGTAGGGGTTTTTGCCAGTGGCAGGCACCTACAGCCTGTTCACTGTCAGAACAGGCACGCGTTCACTGGCTCTTCCAAACCACTGTGTTGCATTAAACATTATTTGTGAGGTAATTTACTATCGAATACATTCAAATATTTTGCCAGTGCTTTAAAAAAAATATTTTAAGATGTTAAAATCTCCGCGATCCTTGAATGAGTGAGTGTTGTATTTAAAAAAAAAAATTAAATATTAAAAAAATAATAATAAAAAATAAAAATGAAGTTTCTGAGATTTGAAACATAAGTCATATAAGAAGCCTAGAGATAAGGCATCAAACGTAGAAATTTCAAAATTTGCATAAGACATCTAACAACAAAAAGTTATTATTAATATTTTCTTTTTTCTTTTTTCATGTTTCATTGCTCATTGTTCTACGTGATATTCAACTGCGAAATTTTGTTGTTTCGCGATGCGTGGAATCTTACACTATAGTCACACAGGCAGACGTACAAATGCAAAGACATATTCTCTTATTGTAAAAACCTATATCATAGGTGCAAACTTTTAAGCTTTTTGGCTACCGGAAAAAATTTTATAGAAATTTTTATTTTATTAAATCGGTGAATAGCTATTTTGAAAATACATAAAAGTTTTCTTTAAAAATTTTCCGGTAGCCAAAAAGCGCAAAAGTTGGCAACTATGCCTATATACTTGCATTATCTAATTTTTGGTACTTTTAAGTGTTTTAAAAATAAATAAACATCCAAAATAAACATCGGATGTTCGAAATAAACATCCGCCCCGGGCGGCACTTCAGCTATGTACGTCACTGGGTTTATCACCAGTTTCGCTGGCTGGTCAGCTAAGATAAAAATGACATAATATTTCTAGCAAATTTTCAGGAACACAGGAAATAAATCGTTTATATTGGGAATTATGAGTTCTAATTATATGATGTGCTTTTTAATGCTGAAAACGAAAAAATAATCTGTTACTTTTTAAAACACATTTTCGCATCTGAAACTCAGACACAGCAAATGTTTTAAAACGCTTAAGGCTTTTTAATAAATAAATAAATAAAGATGGCCTATGATTCTGATTTTCTTTTAAAAATAGATTTAAGAATTTTCTGGAGCATAAATTAAATATCAATAATTATATTAAAAAAAAAAAAAAAAAAAAAGAATTATTTTACCCGGCGCTGGAATCGAACTCATACTTGCCATTGAATACGAAACCTGGTTACGGGGTCAAGGGTCGTATCATTCACGCCACCTCTCTTAATGCAGTATTTGGGAAATAAAGGTAGTTTCATGTTTTAATCCGTACCTTTCCTTAATATGATATTTAACCCTTTCATTCCCCGTGATGCCAATTGGAATCATAACATTTCAGATTTACTTTCTTGCCATCTAACACTCCCGGTGATTCAAAATGAACAAAATTAAAATCTATATACATTTTCCCACCGAAAAATATATATTTTAGATGATTTCACTATCCTTGGTGATAAAGGAAAGTATATTTTATTCTATTTTAATAATAATATCGGAATCAGTTTCCTGTTTTGGGCAATTTAAGTAAATTAACTGTTTGAAATATTTTTTATTTTATTTTTCAATATTTATAATTCGCATTTTAATTAATTGCAATATGTATTTCATCCAAAATTTTGATACTTTTATTATTGAAAAGATATGATTTTAAATGGCATCAGTGGTTATATTAAACATAAATAAACACCTCCCAGTTGTTTTGTTAGCTATATGAATTCGTACTCTGCTATTAGTCCTGTTTTTTAAAAATATTTATACATATTACCTTTGAAATAAATTTATGACTAAATATAAGATTTATTCTTTTATGGACGGAAAAAGTTGGGAATGAAAGGGTTAAAAGCAAAAAAATTATGAACATGAATACCAGAAAATTTATTATTTTGCATTTAGATGCAAGGAAATGTGTGAAAGAAAGCAGTTTTTAAATCGAATAATAATAATAATAATAATAATAAATAAAAAGCATTTCTGTATAAATTATTCAAGAATCGCTTTCTGTGCTACAAATTGCTGCAACGTTCTTAGTACTTTTTCTTTTAATATGAGAAAGCTTTAAATACAAAGATTTTCTTTTATTGACTAAATAAGTTTCGCGTCTAATTTTTTTTTTTTTTTTTTTTTTTTTTATGAATTTTATTAAGCATAATTCTATGCAAATATCATACACATCTCTAGAGTCTTATTCCTTGAAAATTTATTTTCATAAACTAACATAGTTGAAATAGCTTAATTGCTTATTACATCAAAGAATATTGCATTTATTGAATGTGGAAAGAAGTTTAAAGGATTAACATGTTGCTTAAGGTAGATTCCATATGAAAAATTTGCTAAGTAACGCAAATGTCTTAATTTCTAAAATGTCGGAAAATTTAGACGCGTTGACTGTCTAAAATTTCGCATATTTACGTGTTTCAGATTTTTTGTATTTGAATTTGGTATTTCAGACAAATTTCTGTGTTAAATTAAGATTTCTATTATGTCTAAGTTGTATATTAAGACATTTATGTGTCAGACATTTATGTGTCATTTATGTGTAAGACATTTATGTCTTTTCAGTTGCTTTTATGACTAATTTTAACACCTCTTTGTTCCCACTGTAGAAATTGTAGTGATTCCACTCGACTATCCGAACATTTATAAATTAATGGTTGTTGAAATTAATTCAATTAAGTAAAGTTGTTAAATAGACAAAACGGAAAAACATAAGAGGAGGTTTGGCTGTTTTCTTAAAGGTGTATGTCATTTAATGGATTGTAATGTGTCCAAATTCTTTTGTGCTTCCCTGTGAAAGAACTATAAATGATCGGCTCACAACATCAAATATTTTTATTTCTTATTTTTGTTGTTGTTGTTGTTGTTGTTTAAGTTTTAAACAATTTAACATTACTAAAGCGAATTTTAAATAATTCGAGCCCATATACTGAAATGTATAAAAAGTCTACTTTGTATACCGCTAACATAACTATATATCTTATATTAATGCAGATTTATACTGTTCTAGCTCAATCGATAAAAGCATTCAGACGATATCGCTCTTTAAATAATTTGAGTTTATTGGTCATAAAAATAAATAATATTTTATTTGTGTCCATGAAAAAAAAAAATGCTAGACTTACCAAAATCTATAGAATTCGTGCAACGGTAACCCACAATATACATAAATTCCACTCAATCGATCAAAGCGTATAGATGTCATGGTGATCACTCACATGCATACACACACATACATAATCACCGAAAAATCGCAAAAATGAACTCAGAAGACCTAAAAGGGTACAGATACACCAAAATTATATACACTTATGTTTGGAAAAATTGCAACATCATGAAGGAATGCGAAAATCAGAATGACATTTGTTGGGCACATATATTATAGTAGGAAGAACGATTGATTAAAAATTCAGGAAATTTGGAGTTTTTCAGGAGAATTAAAGTTTTTCATGAAACTTTAATTGTACGTATAATGTATGGTACAAAACACGCCTTTTTAGAACGTTTTGAGTAACATTATTCTTGAATGTCGAGTAGAACGTTTTTCTGACTCGAAACACGGTGTTTGACAGTTTTAACCGCTATTTGACGTTCAGAGAACGGTCTAGTGCTACTCCGGTGTCATCCGTAAAACAAATATTGAAATTATCTGATTCTTGGCTATTTATCGCTCGTTGGTGGTACAGGGGAAACTGATACAAAACGGTTTTTTGATAAATATTCATTACAGAAAAAAACATTTTTCATACGCTTCATACTAAACTAGTTCAAGAAAGTTTACTTTAAATAAATACACTTTTATAATTACTATTTTGTTATATGTCTTTATAAGTAATCATAACGAACAAATTGTACAATCTTTAGTTTAACGTAAAATAATTAAAGTAAGATTAAGTTTTACTTGAGAATTGAATATTATAGCTTAAAGTGAAACAGTACGCATATTTATTTATATTGCGTAATAAATTAAAAAGAACATACATAGCAGTTTAAAAATGAAACAAATGTAAATGGCATTACACATTATTGTTGAAAACTTACACCTTTTTAACACGCTTTTATTAGCTTCACCTGTATGTATGTATGTTTGTATGTATGTATGTTTGTAACTGCTCTGGGAGCAAACAAAAAATTTATATTGTAAAAAAAAATACTTTCCCTACGAGAACGATGTGGCGTTGAGGTAAGGCGTCGCGCTACGAACCTAAAGGTCCAGCATTCGATCCTAGAGCCCTCGATTTAAATCGAGGGCTCTATTCGATCACAGTCAGGGGAGATTTTTTAAAAATGGTTTTTGTTTAATTCTAAGTTATTTTAATTAAAGATTTAAATGTATGTAAATATTATGGTGTGTCACTCACACGATTTTCTCTTACCCTGCATTTTAATACGAAGATAGATATTTTGTGCTTTTTTAGTTCACATTTCTATAAAAGCGTGTTCTTCATTTTTTTAAAACTATAATATTATTTATTATAATTTACTTTTTATTACACTGGTTACATAAAATTTACCAAATAACAATTTTTAACTCTTCGTACCAAATAATTTAAATGAGTTTAACTAGTACATGTTGATAACTTCAATTTTTGAAACGTGCATCTTTTGTTAATTTATTCAAACTTTAAACCAAATTTTAATGGAAAATATTAAGAATTAAAATTTTTAAGCCCTTAATCAGTTTAAATAATAATCGCAGATTAGGAGAGGCTGTAAAACAGGTATTTCGATTAGCCAAAATACATAAAAACAAATTTATTTATATGAGCATACGCTTTAATATAGAAAAAATGCTTCATTAGAAGATGTCATTTTACCTCTCTTGCCCCCCAACCCCCACCCTTTTCCAACCCAAGAAAATAATGTTTTATTTAATTTTTATTTTTTTCTACAATTAGTTACATTTTCTACTTGTTTCTCCTAATGATAGAATTCATGCTTTTTTTTTTTTTTTTTTTTTGCATATTTAAACATTGTTTGGGCATATTTTAATCTACGATATGAATTTCCAGAAATTACATTATGCCAGTAATTTACAACCTTCTTCTTATAATCCCATGATCTATGTACAATATTTATATACATATACATTTTTTTTTTTTATGTTCCATATCTTTATGAAGCAATTAAGTAGTCTGCTCTTTTGCATTGATATATTGCGATATTTTGTTAGACGAAAGATATGCATCATCAGGAATACCATAAAATTTTTCATAACTTACACACTCATGTTTTTTTTTTTTAACATTTAAACAATTTGATTTATTATTTTATCTTTTTCTGTAACATTTGTGAGTGAATATTTGTTCCCATGTGTTGTTTATATAGCATATAAACAACATTGTACATATTAATTTCCCAGACATTATCTCCCATAAAAAAAAACTTTAATTTTTCAAATTCTAAAATTCGTTTTAAACGTTAACTGAAAGTAAAAATAATTATTTGTAACTTGGAAAATACAGAAGATTTTTCAATTACCAATTAAAAATCGAAAGATATGTATAATTTAAACATTTGACTGGAACTGAAATATTTGAAACTCGCAAGAATAAAAAAAAAAAAAAAAATGAAAGCTAAAATGAATTACTTCTAATAAAAGTTCACATGGATATACTATAAAAGCTTCTATGAGAAACAGGCAACTCTTTCATTGATCAATTTCGAACTATTAAATATAATAATAATCAAAAAGCTTCCCGAACGGTGTCAGGTACGATCACTACAAAAAAAAATTCTGGAACGTGATTTTATTTTGATAAAATAGATGTCGTGTTATATCAGGTTTTAATTCGTTATACAAAGTAAATCGTTCCACTTACCACTACAAAAGTTGGCATGCTTATCAATCAGACAAAAATCTATCTAACGTCGTACTTTTTAGTCCAAAAGAATAATTAGTTCAAAGGATATTAGGGCCAGGTGGGGTAATATGGGTATAAAAACACCGTTTTTGAAAATCAGTGGCTGAAAATTTATACAATATTTATTTTTTGTTGCATACATACATTGCAAGTGTAGAGAATACATTGCGCTTGAATTTTTGATTTACAATTTAAAAATAAATAAGTAATAACGATTTGAAACAGACTAAGTTTTATATCCCCTTTACCCCAAGGCATGGGGTAAAATAAGTAGTTTGTGGGGTAAAGTGAGTAATTCGTAAAAAGGAAGCAAAACTGCAGATAAAGTGTTAAAAACACTTTCCAACAAATCTCAAAAGTGTTTTTAACATTTTTTAAACAAAATTTAAAAGTGTTTATCACTTCGGTTTGTCTGTCTGTCCGTCTTTCCGAGCTTTAATACTCGTAAAAATTTATGGAATTCTTTGAAACTGATTCAAGTTCGCTATGGGATGTTCTCTATTGGAAATGGAGGAAATACCATCGGTTTATTGAAAAAATGGACATTGAAAAAATTCCAAAGCATTTAGTTCTATGTGAGGTATTTCTATAAACCACTTTTTAATACATTTATTTTCCACAGATCATAATCAAATTGACATTAATTTTACTTATACACAAAAAAGGTTTTCTATAGAATACAGTATGATTAGCATTAAGGGGCCCACACAAATTTATTCAGATACTTTAAGGGATGCAACCAGAAATTGCTGGAATTACATTTTCTATTTTATAAAGCATTTTTATCTATTTCTAACAATGTTTAAGTGTGGTTATGAGTTGGATTAGCCCATCTGTCTCTTTTTCTATGCGTCTGTCTGTCTGTCCGCTATTTAACTTCCGTAAATATTCATGGAATTTCTTGAAATGGATATATATTATTTATGTTTCTAAGCAATGCCCCCTATTGAAAATGGAGTAAATACTACATGTGGTTTGCGCATAGGGACACATGAAACAATTTCAAAGCATTGCGTTCTATGAGCTATATTTCTTAAACCGCATTTTAGTACCTTTTTTTTACATAGATTATAATGAAGTTGACATTTATTATTCATATGCACAGGGGTAAAAAATGTTTCTTATAAATACAGCTTTATTAGCAATAAGATTTACAGCCACTCAAAAAGGTTCACATAGCTTAAGAGCTATAACCGGAAATTGCTGAAAAGGGATTTTCAGTTTAATTAAAAATTTTTAATACTTTTCAAGAATGTTTAAGAGTGATTATGATTTCTATCAGTCTATCTGTGTGTCTTTTTATGCTTTTTATGCTTTTAATGCATAAATAACGCAATAGAAATTTTTGTTTAAGTGCGATGAGGGGAATGGTGAGGGCCCAAGGAAGTATGTATGTCCCGGGACTCACTTGAAGTTAATCGGACTCTGGTTCTAAGTCCTAAAAATATTCATGGAATTCTTCCAAAATTAGTATATATTATTCAAGTTTACTATGAGACGTTCCTGATTAATTCTGTAATTAAATAAATTAAATTAAATAAATTACTCAAGAGAGAGATTTTTAAAAACATGCATTAATATGCGCTAAAATGTGGTGCACGAAGATGAAAGAATTGTGCAAACACCATAACTTACAGAAACACGCAGCAATTGTTTCGGGGGTAAACTTTAAAGCACAGCCCTTCAAAAGATAAAACACTTGTAGTGGCCACAAGTGTAATGGGAAAACATTGCGTACTGTAGCAGAGGGAAAGCAGCAATAGTGCATAACCATAAAATCGATTGATATATTAACAATATTTAAAATAAATAGATGTCAATTGTTAAAGGATTAGTTTACAGCCATTTCGGGATTATCAAAATATATGTTCTATATTTAAAAAAATATGAATTCAAAATAAAGATAACAGAAAAATTATTTCGGTGACATATTTGTTGTCCATATATGCGATTTTGTTTATGAATTGGCGACAATTATCACTTTCTTGCCACGCTGGCCTAAAACCTATTATGACTATCTCAAATTTGTTGTACTTGTACCTTTAAATCAATTAAAAAGGTGTGTATTCTAACAAATTATCATCACCCTAATATAACTGCCATTCTTACTTTTCAGTATTCTAAATTAATTTATTAATTTAAATATTGTGATTAATATGCAGGTTCTATATTTTTCTTATGAAGCTATTACATACATATCTGTTTATAGAAAAAATTCGACAACTTTCCATCCACTTCAGTTTTCTCATAATGACAGTTTTCGCGAGAATGATCTATTTCATTCCTTATTAATTAACCATATATTAGTTAAGCCTAATCCTGTACCAACTTTACCTCACATGATATAATATCCTATATAATACAAAACACAATAAATTTAACTGAACTTCAGGTGAATATCTGTTCTTAGATATTTTATGCTTCTTATGCTTCTCAAAATATTTTACAATTTTGCAATAAAAAAGAGATAAAAAGAAGATTGAAAGAGTAATCTATTGCATATGTTGTACACAAAACAAAATTTTATTTAAAAACGATAATTTTTATATTGCCAATACTTATTTTTGTATCAGAAATACTTTGTATTCATCTAATAAATACAAAACAAAAAGAAAAAATCAAAACTATTTTAAAATTTTAAATATGTAACAGTTTTTTTTAAGTGTACTGACTTTACCCCATATACCCACTTTACCCCACCTAACCCTAAATAAAAACCCATTTTAACTTTAAAATTTTTAAAAAGAAAAACAATTTTGCCAAAAAAAAAAAAAAAAAAAAAAAAAAAAAGCTTTTACTTTTCCCCGATTTAAATGGAAATAAATTTATTACCTGCGTCATAAAAAATTTCTGATAAAAGTGACGTCCTAATAGATTTTATTTTTCATTTATCTATATAATTAGTAAGCAAACATGAAATTTGTGGTACACTTTTAAGATATTAATTGTGGGATGGTTGGTTTTACGTCGCACTAATGCTGCGCAGATGGGCAATTGGCGACAGTCTGAGACATACCCCTAGAGGTGGTCCGGAGACATGCCATCACAATTTTGATCCTCCACGGAAGGGATGGCTCTCCCTCTTCGGTGACCCCCAGAGGTATAATTTTTGATGGGTACATGGAGGATATTGCGGCCACGACAGATTTTACGTGCACCAGCCACCATTAGTGTACACGACGGTCTTTTGCCGGCTCGAGTACCGAACCCGCAATCTTCCAATTACGAGGCCGGTGCTCTACCGACTGGGCTACCGCGGCCTATTAATTGTGGGAGTAGACGGTTGAATCATTCGAATGATATGATTAACTTGATTTGCAGAATATAAAAACATTTTCTTACGATGTACAGAAAGTATTTAAAAATACTTTTAATTTTTATGCATTTTGCCATTTTATACACGTATTCTTTTACATTAAAAAATACATAAAGCAGAAAGTTGTTAAATCTGGCAGTTTCTGAAAACTCAAATAAAACGATAGACATAGACTCAGAAATTTATATAGAAGTAGCATCACTATACTCTAGAGACTACAGATTTTTTATTTATTTTTTCCTAAGAGAACACAGCTATTATAATGGTAAAAATTTGAGTGAATCAGTGTCAGATCGAAAGTCTATAATGTTGAAACTATACGCAGATTAAAAAAGGATTTGATTTATGAAAGTTCTAATTTTTTTCTAATTATTATTATTAAGATCTAATTATTATTATTATTATTATTTTGTGATTTATGTCAACTCTAATTTAAAAACATATTTTTAAACTAAAACATACTGCATTTCAATTAACTGAAATTGACTACTTATTTTATTTATTTATTTATTTATTTTTAATGCATTTATTACTCTATCTTCTGCATATATAAGGAGAAAGTATAAAATTTGGAAAACCATTTGATTTCCAGTTTTCGATAAATTTACACATTTTGTGATTTCCTTGCATTTCAATTAACTGAAACTGATTACTTATTTTGAAAAAGGTTGATATATTACTAACTTCTGCATGTATAAGAAGAAAGTAGAAGATACAGAAAAAAACGATTTCCTGTTTTCGATTAATTTACACTTTTTGAGATTTCCTTGCATTTCAATTAACTGAAATTGACTACCTATTTTTAAAAAGTGGATTTGTTACTAGTTTCTGCATGTAAAAGAAGCAAGTAGAAAATACGGAATGTATTTCGATTTCCGGTTTTCAATGAATTTACACGTTCTGAGATTTCTTTGCATTTCAATTAACTGAAATTGACTACTTATTTTTTTTAAAAAGTGGATTTATTATTATATCCTCTGCATATATAAGAAGAAAGTATAGGATTCAGAAAAACTTTAGATTTTCGGTTTTCAATTAGGTTACACGTTTTGAGATTTCTCGGCCTCAATTAGGCCATTTTTAGAAAATATATGTCTTTTTCAGTTCAAACACTGTATTTTACGAACCAAGGGAATTAATTTAACCGAATTTGATATTTGGTTGGACCTTGGTTTGACATGGTGCCGATTAGCTTCTGGGCCATATCACCCAACAAGGGGAGCTTTCACGTCGTGATTTCCTGTCACTTCAGGAAAGGATCAACATCTACGGTGTACCAAACTTAGTGAAATATATTAAGTAAAACTCTGCTTATTCAGTTTGAGTGCATATCGACAAACAGTTATCGCATGTGTGTTGCAATTCAATTCCGTTTAGGAGAAGGCAAAAAGTTTGCTTTACCTAGCTTTAGAGAAAGTGGTCGAGTTTTGACCATTGGGCGATACTCGTATTTATTATAATGCTATTCAAATGATTTGTTTTGCAAGAAATTCTTAAACGCATAAAAATTACTTGCATTTGGCGGGTAAATGTGTTGCTCACCAAATCGCGCGCACTTTTTGCTTTTTGCACCAAATATTCGAAAGTATTTTAGTTTTTTTGTACAGTCGGGGAAAAAAAAAAGCAGCTCCATCCGAGCAGCTCCTCCTATCCCATCTACAGATTCTATGAATCACTCCCGTCCGTCCTTTGTGGGTTTAGTGCAAAATGCTCGCCCGTCTCATTTAACCCTTCACGGTGTCAAGAAAAGGGTCGACAATATTGACCGTAATTCTACACTAATACAAGGTAAAAAATGTGATAAAACTCTGTCCCCAGAACCAGTCTCTACTCTTAAATCATCTGATATTCCAATTAACTGTCAAAAATTATCTGCTTCTGAGTCTAATGTTTTTATAGAGAAAAATCTGTCTGAAAATACTCCGATCATCGACTTTTCCACGAATTCTCATTCATCTTTTTCAAGGCCTGTTAAAAAGTACCGATTTCTGTTACAAATGAAGTTGATAGTAATGCGATTTCTGCGATTTTAAGCCCAAATTGTGTTATAGATCTTAAAAAACATCCCCTGAGCTATTTAGTTGAAAATGTTGTCTTGCGTTCTAAAATTGATGATTTAGAGAAAAACTTGCACGTTAAATCTGTTGAAACCACTAAAATTGAAAATACCGTAAAAAATAAAATATGATGTTAAATAAGGAAAATCTCGCACTTCAGAAAAATTTAGATAATCAAAATTCCCCTACGAAAGACCTCCACAGCCATAAAATACCTCAGATATCCAATGCCTCTATTAACTGGATAAATAATCCTCCTAATAAAGGAAATTTATTCGTTGCTCATAGAGTAACTAAAATCCGACCATTCGCCAAATTGGAATCCTGGAGACATATTCCAGGTAAAAATAACCCAGCCGATTGTGAAACGCGAGGATTATCACCAGCTAAACTGAAAGCTAGAACTGATTGGTGGGAAGGGCAAAAATGGCTCATAGCTTTGAACTACCACCCATGTGCACTTTACATTCAGTTGCAGTTCAGGAATAAACAATGACCATCCGATAGGCTCATGCTCTAAACCTTCCCATCATATGCTATGCATTGGTCCATTTCTGGATGAATCAGGCATTCTTCGTGTTGAAGGATGCTTGCGGAAATATCCGTCCCTACGATTCCAAGAAAAACATCGAATTTTGTAACCAAATCCCCCCACTTTACATCCTTAATCACCACATATTATCACTACTTAAGGGCTCATCCTGGTCCTAATTTAGTCTTATCAGTTATTCGAAACAACTTTTGGATCCCTCACGGGCGATCCACTGTTAAATCAGTCTTGAGACAATGCTTGATTTATCTTCATTTGGCACTGAAATCTATACTACAATTAAAATTGCCAGAAACTTCACTAATTTTCATGTCTTTAAGTCTCTCTTCTAGGTGTAAATTTCTTATACAGACGGACGAGAAATTTTGGAACAGGTGGACTAAACAACATATGCAGAGGCTCAACCAATAAGCAAATATGTCAAACAACTTCTGTCCTGAACTCGAGCAACGTCTCCAGACGCTCATCGGCTTGAAATCTGATTTGCCCGGTGTCACAAGTCATCTTCATTCCTGCACGTCGAATCCTGTCCTGGTGCCTCCGCTGCCCGCGCACCCTGATAAGAATTCCGAGCGGATATACAGGCGCCGGTCCTCCCAAGTAAACAGTCATGTGAAAAGATAGTGAAAAAAACTTTCATTCTTTTTTTCTATATAGTTGCTCTCAGTACATACTCGTTCAGTCAAGTCAAACCGTTCGGGTTTATTCATAATCTAGTGAAATCATGCTGAAATCATGCCTGATCATTCTGATTCGATTTTTATTCTTTATTCATTATTATTGTTTTAGGAACAGATTCGTGAAGTCAAGTCAAACCTTTGTTTTAATTCGTAATGTATTCAAATCATGCTAAAATGATTTTTAATCTTGAAAACTATTATGTGTTAAACATTCTTCTGTATTCGTGAAAATTCATTCAATTCATTAAAAACATTCTTAATATATAATGGATTAACGATGGAACTATGAATCTGATTCTGTGTGAAAATATGAACATTATTCGTTATTTGATATATTTCCTTCCATGTACAAAAAAAATGTACAATAATTCAAAGTCGCAATCGAATTCTTTAAATGTGAGCCGATTAATTCTGTGAAATAATATTATGTGTTTGTTTCCACAACTCTTCTGAATAAGAGTGTAGTTAAAATATTCAAGATTCTGCACATTCATTTGAATTCTTCATTATTGTATTTGGCCTAATTTAATGCACTCAAAGTGAAATTCTGGGAGAATGGTGAGTACAATTCACTTTAATTTTTGCATGCAACATAAGTTTGGATTTAGAAATAGAAATATGTTTTGTTTTTATTTATTATTCAAATTAATATTCTTATTCTTTTATCTCATTCAAAATTAATCTTACAGCCGTTTTTGAGACACCAACTTTTACCAAAACTTGACATACTCAATTATTGACCAGAAAACAATAATTACATACAAAAATCCATATAAAAGAGAGTTAATATGGCGAGTTTGAAAAAAATCCATACAGCCGTTTTTAAAGGAAAGCACTTTCGAGACCTGAAATTGAGCTATTCATACAAGGCGTCTATAAATTTTCCTGAACTAACCAACTATATCATTCGAAAGGACATCTAATAGAGTGTTCATATGGCAACTTTGAAGAAAATCGTTTGAGCCATTTTTGAGTTACGGATTTACGGTCCCAATTCCGTTTTCCGATTTCTCACTTCCGGATTTCCAATTTTAACCGAAATTTGGAAAATTCATCTGCACACCAGACCTGCCTCAATTCTGAAGTTTCGTAGTTCTATCTTTATTAGTTTAGGAGATATGATAGCCAGAAGATTCCGTACATACATACATACATACATACATATACAAACACAGGGCCCAGTCGGGTAAGCGCCGGCCTCGTAATTGGAAGATTGCGGGTTCGGTACTCGAGCCGGCCAAACACCGTCGTGAACACTAATGGTGGCTGGTGCACGTAAAATCTGTCGTGGCCGCAATGTCCTCCATGTTCCCATCAAAAATTATACCTCTGGGGGTCACCGAAGCGGGAGAGCCATCCCTTCCGTGGAGGATTAAAATTGTGATGACATGTCTCCGGACCACATGTAGGGGTGTGTCCCAAACCGTCGCCAATTGCCCATTTGCGCAGCACTAGTGCGACGTAAAACCCAACCATCCATCCACACAAACACATTGACCAATTGCTAAAAACTACTGTTTTGGACTCAGGAGACCTTAAAATGTGTAAATCAAGCGAAAACTCGGCATTGAATTTTTGGACCAAAGACAATACTTCCATTACCTACGGTAGGCGGGTAATGGAAGTAAAAATGCATATAATAGGTGTAATAGTCGGTAATGGAAGTAGTGCGATTGTTTGACACGAGATTTTTAAATAAAGCTTTTGTAATAAATAGTATATTTACATAGTCATTGTGAGTGTATTTTCAGTCAGATAAGATAATTAAAAACTAAATTTTGATCCTCATTATCTGATAGAAATCTAGAGAACATTTTAATTTCTAAATGCAGGGAAATTTTAATTTAAAATTGCTTATGAACAACAATGTTCTTTTCTTAATGAAGCAAAATCTGCTACAAATGTAAAAAAATTGTGTTTAAGTAAATATCATTGGCAATGTTTTCTTTTTCCGAATTTTTAGGATTTAAAATTAATTCTTTAATATGCATAATCTCAATATTTTATTTGTTTTCGTTTGAAGGATGAGTGATTTATTTTAAAAAATTGCTATTTATAGTAAATACAAAATCTGCTGGTTCGTTTTTTTATTTTATCGATGAAATCTACTGTTTTTTTCTTTTTTTTTTTTTTTTACTGATAGTTTGGCAAGTATGAATCTGTCTCAAATATTATGAGACAGGCTAATCATTCTTTTTTTTTTTTCGGACTAATATCCCTCCACAAATATTATGAGGCAGCTTAGTCAAATAGAGACTAGTTTTCCTCTTCAAAGTATACCAGACAGGTTAGTCAGGCAAATAATCTTGATTATCCCGCCTCTTCAATTATTTATTGAAAATTAACTATCTTGCTTAGTCAGTTACCGGGGATCTGTTGACTAATTTTCTTAATCAGCTGTAGATTCTGACTAACTTGCCTTGTCTGGTAACTGCGGTTGTTAACTAATCTCCCTGGTCAGATAATTGTGATTGTCGCCTTAGAGTCTGGAGTATTGTTTTGGAGACTAGTTCAGCTACCACACTTTTTAATTTTGAAGACTAGTTCAGCTAGTACACGTTTTAACTGAAGTTGCCTAATCAGCTACTTTGGTTAGTCAATTCTGTATTGTCAGCTGAGCATTTTGCCAGGTCACTGTGACCAATTTACTTTTCTGTGTGAATGTGTAAAGCGTGGATCTGATAAAACGAAAGCCACGTGATCGATTCATGTCGGTGCTTACGATTTTGCATTTTAAACAACAATTTTCTTTTGTAACTAAAAATGAATAAAAATTTAATTAAAAAAAAAAATATTTTTTTAATGGTTGGTTGGTTGGTTGTAGGATTTAAGGCCGATTGACTCCTGATGTGTCCTAGGCCTAGAGGGGGAATGCCCTCCGTGGGGGTCTTTCTAAGGGGTCCTAGCCCGTATTTACGCAAGTTTCGGAGGAAACCACGGAAAACTCCGAACGGCTAGGTCGATGAGCGCGACCTGGGATCGAACCCGGCACCTCCCATCTACCAGCTTTGAGCGCAGAACCGCTCGGCCGCTGGTGGGCGGTATTTTTTTAATGACAGAAGATTTTTTTTTTTTTTTTTTTTTTTTTTTTTTTGCCGTTCTAAGATGTAAGAAAACGGGATACCGAGAGCCTCTAAAAACAAATTTTGTTGGGAAGTTTCTTAAAACAAATTCGAAAATTTCAAAAACATTCGAGACGGTTTGAATAAACACATTAGAAAAACTTTCAATATATGTACTGTTGAACAGTAATAATAATAATAATAATAATAATAGTAATTTCTTGTGTGTCATCCTTGAATGCTTTAAACATTTTTGAAACATTTTTCTCTAAAAAATCTTAAAATTATGTTTCCTTAAATAAGCCCCGTTTCCCAATAAGAAGCAAAAAATTTTAGAAATATCATTAACATATTTATTTTTTCATATTCTACGGAATTCTATCGACATTTTTTTAAAATTTTCATTTTTTGCTAAAAAATTCTTCATGCCGCTTAACAAGCTTTTAATTCCGACGTAAAGAAATCTGCCACCTGTGGAAAACACCAATTCATAACTGCAGTTTTAAGTTCGCCGTTGTTGAACAATTACTCATCAAACATCATAAAAGGAACTCTTTTAAGTACCTAAATAAGTAAAAATCTCTAGGATCAAGGTCTGGATTGTAAGGTGAATGATCCAGTTGTTTCCATCGAAAAATCTCTATTAGCAGACACGCAAGTGCACTGCAGCGTACACGCATTATTCTTATTTTCATTGACAAATGAACTTTATTTAAAAAAAAATACTCCTCGCATTTTGTTAAATATTTATTTTATTCAATCATATTAAAAATATTCGAATGATACAGTAAATTATGCTTTAGTTATTCATAACAATTAAGGTGGTAAAAAAAATTGAATACAAAAAAAAAAAAAAAAAAAAAAAAATTTACTATTTTATGTGTGGGAAATAATATATCTTCTTTTTCATGTTTTTACTGTACTTATACATCATGCACTTTTATTATGTTATCATGTATGATAAATACAGTAGTTTTTTTTTTTTTTTTTCGTTTCAGTGATATCCTAAAAATACAAGAGAAATTCCCAAAACAATGATATTTGAGGTCGTATATCACATAAATTTACAAGGCATAAAATTTGACAGATAAATTTCCGCATGTTCTCATACATATATATAATATACATATCTATATAGACTGTTTGACAAATTTCATAGCTACTATTTATACACTTTTCATATGTGAACAAAATGGAAATAGCATCTTGCTACCTAAAATGTGTTGAAGCGAAATATTTTCTCTATATAGAGGCTTTTTCTCTTTCTCTCTCTCTCTTCCTTTCTTTTTTTTCTTTCTTTCTTTTTTTTTTTCTTTAACTAAAAAAACAACAACAGAAAGGACAGCAAACAAACAAACAAAGTATTTGTTTATCTAATTTCATCCAATATGATTTTGCTTATATTTAAAAGAAGATAATTACAAAATTATTCATGGCATAATCTATTAGAAATAAATGCTGCATGTTCAGTTATTTAATTCAAACCATATGGTAGTTAACTGAATATCTGAAAAATATTTCATTCAGATGTTCAGAATAAAGTGTTTTTGGTATATATTTCACTGTCATTTTAATTAAATTTGAAAGAACCACTAAATATCAAAATATATTCCGATTTGTTTTAGTAAATCTGCGTTTTATAAATAATGTATTTTTTTTTTCCACCAATATTTCTACTTACATTATCTTTATTTTACAATTCAAACTAACACAGTAAATAACATCCTCCCATTACAAAAAATAAACGTATATTATGATAAATAATATTGAAAAAAATGGTATTGAACTTTTTATTTACAAAGACTATTTAAATTTTCTGTAAGATTATTAAAAGAATACTTTGCTTAGACTTCTTTAAAAATAGATAATCTTTCAGAAAAGAAAAATTCTCCTTGAATACCATGGACTAAATACCCTTGAAAACTAATTTGTCATTTCTTTTAAAAAGTATTGATACGGTATTGTAAATAATTAGTTTCTTTGGCTAAAATGTATCCTTTATTGCAACGTTGTATAAAATGTTCTTTATTCATATATTATTTGTTTTATAAAAAAACAAATACATTTAAACTTTAAAAGGTCATTAAATTTTGTTCATTTTAATGACAATGATGTGAAAAAATATCATTCAAGTGAGATATTTACTGTTTTTGAAACAATAATAAAAAATCTTATGAAAATAGTTAATATCATAAGAAAGTAAAACATAAGTTGTATTTTAGAAATTTACATATATATATATATATATAATAAATATATAAAGATCAAAAGTGATACAGCATGTCTTAGCAAATATGTAATCTGTTTTTGATTTTCTAGTGCACTTGTTAAAGTCTAAGTCGTATATGTAAACCAATTTTTCTAATCTTGACTTACAGGAATGCTTCACCTATCATCACCTGCAGTCAAATCCCATGTTATTTTATGGGAAACTTTGTCAGGAAAATTATTTATTACTAATTTGCATCCTGCACGAAATTTTAGTACATTATTTTTTCCTTATATTATTTTAAAATTTTAAATTACAAAAATCTTATTCTAACTTTCCCAACGAATTTAAACCTTAATTCATCAGAAGCCAAATTATTATGAGAACCAAATTAATATTCTGGTACGAAATGCTGATGACAGTTAAAAAAATTATATAAAAAAAAGAAAAAGATTCGAAATGAATATCATGTTTCAGGACTCATTTTTCATACACACTGGCATATTTACCATAGAAACGTTGGAATGTAGTTTTTAGTACAGCTGGGTGCACTGGTTTATTTAAAGATGAACTTGCCTAATAGTAACTGCTGCGATAAAAAATTTCGTGTATTGTGTATTCGTGTATTCTGTGTTTCTTTCTTTCTTTTTTTTTCTTTTTTGTATGTGTGTGTGTGTTTTATTCTGTTTTGTTTTCATATTAGCAAGGCATACCCATTAGCGATTGCTGTGACTTTGAGATTCATGCACATCGAGGCTGTGGTATAGAGAGATGTTTTTTTGTTTTTAGGAGCGCGAAGCGCACATATGTACGTGATAGTTACTGCTGCTTTACTCGATTTTGTGAATTTACATAGTGGGATAATATATTTTGTGATTTAAATATTTAACTGTGATTAATCATAATTTTGTTCTGTCTTATAAAACTGTCTTAAAAGCTGGGTTCTTTTTTTTTTTTTTTTTTTTTTTTTTAACTGTTTATTTTAGAACATATTCTGCAGTGATTGGTTAGAAACACACCAAGCTGTAACGTAAAATGCATTTTTGCCGCGAAACAAATGAACATACAAGATCTGAAAATAATAAGCAATAAAGAAAAACGTATTGTAAATAAAAGCAAGAGATGATTTATATATAAAGTAATATGTACAAACAACACACACACACACACACACATATATATATATATATATACACAGAAAAATAAATTGGTCACAGTGACCTGCCAAAATGCTCAGCTGACAATACAGAATTGACTAACCAAAATAACTGACTAGCCAGAAAGTGTACTTGCTGAACTAGTCTCCAAAACTGAAAAGTGTACTTGCTGAACTAGTCACCGAAACTGAAAAGTGTACTTGCTGAACTAGTCTTCAAAACTAAAAAGTGTACTTGCTGAACTAGTCACCAAAACTGAAAAGTGTACTTGCTGAACTAGTCTCCAAAACTAAAAAGTGTACTTGCTAAACTAGTCACCAAAACACTACTCCAGACTAGGAAGGTTAATATTATTAGACAAAGAAGGCTAGTCGATAATCATAATTATCAGACCAGGAAGGTTAGTCAACAACCGCAGTTGCCAGACAAGGCAAGTTAGTCAGAATCTGCACTTGATTAAGACGGTTAGTCAACAGCCAACAGGTATTTTACGAAGCAAGCTAGTCAATTTTCAATGAATATCTGAAGAGGCAGGATAGTCAAAACTATTTACCTGACTAATCTGTCTGGTAATATTTGAAAAGGAAAACTAGTCTCTATTTGACTAAGCTGCCTCATAATATTTGTGGAGGAATTTTATCCCGAAAAAAAAATATTTGACTAGCCTGTCTCATAATATTAGAGATTAATCAAAAAAATTTAATAGATTAAAATCCCTCATATTTTATGAGGAAGTGGCCTCATACTTGTTTGCAGGGGCTTTTGAAAAAGCATTGATGTTAGTTTTAACCTCTTTACTTTTGTAATTGTTTAATCCCCCCTCCCCTTTTAAATGTTCAACCTTGAAAAAATATTTAAAAACTTTTCTGGAAAATATTACTTGTCCATCAACTGGAATAAAATACTCATAGCTGCCAACTTTTTCAATTTATTCCGGAATGTTGTTAACATTCGCCCTTTATTTCATACCATATTCTTAATAGAATAATTTTCTTTAGCATGTAATTACAATTAAATATGAAGATAATTACTCCTCAAAGAATATGGTTTGAAGATAGGGCGATATACTAACAACATTCCGGAATCAATTAAAAAAATTAGCAGCTATGAATACTGGAAATTTAACAAACTACTGAAACAAAGAATTTGCTAGTTTAATCATTCTTCCCTACCTTTATTCATCATTAACGCACGCATTTATCCAACACTTTTTTATCAAGGCATTCCAAGAGGATTGTGGCGCCACATGATTTAGTCCACTTTTTATGCACATCCTCATATATGGATTTAGAAATATATATATTTTTTTTCCTCATCGGTGCTTTCATTTTATACGCTGTGGTTACAAAAATAAATGTAAACTTTTTTTTTTTTTTTTTTAAGTTTTTTTTTTTTTAATATTTAAGCCACCTGAATATATGTACATATTTTTTTAAATAATGGATTTTTTCCACCTGATTAAAATTACAGATAAGTACGACGATACAATGTGCTTTAACAATTGATACAGGCAATATAAACAATATGCACGGTATAGATAATACAATGTACTAAACTATAAATAACATCGAACTCCAAATTTCAGGTTATTTAAAGTTTTAAAATCATAAATATTAATGATATACTTTTTTTTTTTTTTCAAGGTGAGGGTGGGCATAAAATTTGCATAAAAAACACTTTAACATATATAATAATAATTTTTATTTTTAATCATCTCTGTAAATTTTATGCCCAGAGAAATTTTAATATATAACAATAATTTATGAGTATTTGATCATCCAAAATAACTCTCACTTACCTGATAACATTACTTTCAACATTCTTAAATCAAGAATTTATGTGGCTTATTTAAATAAGATTTCTCCTTCATTAAAACTATGTAATTGAAATAATACATAAAAGACAAAAATCAAGATAAAAATAATTTTATTGAAAATTATAAATGTTTCATATACATGAAGAAGATTGCTCCATAATTTACATAAAAATTAATCATAATAATAATATAAAAGCACAAATATAATTAGGTAATAAAACGTAATTTGTTTATCCCTAAAGATGGCAAGCCGCTGAAAATTGTAGGAATAGCACTATCTTTAACAATTGGTTTATATCTTGGGACTTGATATAACTTTCCTTCTTTTTCATCAAAATAAGTTATTGTTTGTATAATTCCATCAGGTTTAAAATAGAGCTCACAAACCTTAAAAAAAAAGAAAAAGAAAAAAAAGACATCAGGACATTACTAAGAAATGCGTTATATGAGGTGTAAATTTCACCTCATTGCATAGGTTGCATTCAATTAAGAAGTTGCATATACCATAGATGGCTTCATTGGAAATCAAATAAATCAATGAGGAGACGAAATATTCTATCAAAACCTTTCTTAATCTATGCATAAATTATTATATATATATGTGTGTGTGTGTGTGTGTGCGTGCATGCGAAAACAGGGCAGTTTGTAATCGCCTAGCAGAGGCCTTCATCCTGCAGTGGGTTGATAGAGGCTGAAATTGGTTATGATGATATATATATATATTGTCATATAACACCATACCTTATAATTCGTAAGATTACTTTAGAAAAGCAAGCACGAGATTCTTTTAAAAATTGATCTGGTTTTATTGATTTCTTTATTGAATTATTATTTTTTTTAATGAATATATCGCTGTTAGAACACTATTGTTAAGCATATTTGAAAGTTGACAACCATATTATAAATGCTATCGCTGCATAGCAGCTCCACCTTTCGAGCGATTGACACCAAAAGTTGATAGGCACTAATTTAGGTCAAGGTGCATCTACATATAAATTTTTATGTAATTCTGAACAGTAGTTCCGTAGATACAGTTGTCACAAAATTTTTGTCACACATACATACACACACAGACGGACAGACAAGACATTTTCTAACTAGTATGTTGTGGCCACCACAAGACTTTCTTCTATATTTTCCTATATACATATTCAATCAGTAACAAAATAAAAAAAAAAAAAAAAAATTACGTTTTTTTTTTTTTTTTTTTTTTTTTTTTGTTAAAAGTAAAAAAAAATCGATAACTTTGTTTTAAATTATCACAGATTTATAGTTCAGCCATTCGTTTTAAAGGAATTGACGAAATCTTTCGAAAGATACCCATCTTGAAAATCTACCCCCCCCCCCGGAGTGGTACTCCCCCCCAGGGGGGGAACCGGTGCCCCCCCCCATGCACAAAATTTTTTTCGTAGTTAACCATTACTATTATCAATAATTCATATTAATTTTACAATCACAAGTTTAAAATAACGCTCATTATGTACATTTATACGGAATTTTGTCCTATGCTGCCATGTTAAAAATTTGCATAAAATGCGATCACAGCGCCACCTGTTGAGATATTTACCCCAAATCTAATCAGCACCAGTTCATGTCAGGGTGCAACTAAATACCAAGTTTGGTGAAATTTCATTCATTCGTTCGTAAGATACAGCGTCCACAAAAAAATGATACAGACAGACACACAGACATTTTCTAAAAACTATCAATTCGTGTTCAGGACATCCCAAAACGTGTAGATCCGTCAAAAAACGGAGGTCGAAAATTTTCGCGAAGCCAATACTTTCTCTATATTACATATAGAAGAAAGTAAAAATGGTCAAATCGTGGTCTAACCTCTCAAAACTTGTAAATCCGTCGAAAACCGGAAGTCGAAAATTTTTACAAATCCAATACTGTCTTCCATTGAACATACAAGAAAAAAAAAAAAAAATCTGGAGTGACTCCACTTGACTTTCCGAACATTGAGTAACTAACAGTTTTGTAGATAAAATAAAGAAAGAGGAATTGCTAAACAAACAAAAGAGAGAAAACCATAATAGAGTGTTTTTTTCTTCATATATCACACGAGGTTTTATTTAACGCTACTGAACTTTGAGCCCTTAGATCATAATGATAAAGAATTTTTCGTTTTGTCCCTGTAAAAATCTATAGATGCTAGATTCACCAAAATGCTTATAGTTAGTGCAACAGTGATTTATAATATTCATACAAATTTTCAGCTCAATTGAATAAGGCGTTTAGATGCTATCGCACTTTTAAAAATTTGGTCTCATAGGCCATAATGATAAAGAATTTTTCTTTGTGTCCCTGTAAAAAAACTGTAGTGCTAGATTCACCAAAATCTATACAGTTGGTGCAAATGCGACCTATAACATGTGTACAATTTTTTTGCTCAGATTAATAAGGCGTTTAGACGCTATCACACTTTTAAAAATTTGGCCCCATTGGCCTTAATGATAAAGAATTTTTCTTTGTGTCCCTGTAAAAAAACTATAAGTGCTAGATTCTCCAAAATCTATACAGATTGAGTATCTGTGACCTATAATATGGGTATAAAATTTTTGCTCAATTGAATAAGGCGTTTAGATTTTAAGATTTTGGTCCCATAGGCCATAATGATAAATAATTTTTCTTTGTGTCCCTGTAAAAAAACTATAAGTGCTAGATTCACCAAAATCTATAGGGTTCGTACTATGGTGACTTACAATATACGTACCAACTTTCAGGTTAATCGAACAAAGCCTTTAGACGCTAGCGTGTTCACAAACATACACACATACACACATACACACATACACACACACATACATACATCATCGTAAAAATAGTGAAAACGGACTCAGGGGACCTCAAAACGTATAGAAACATCAAAATCTCGAATTCGGATTTTTGACATGATTACAATACTTTCCTCACTATAGTGTTCGGAAAGTAAAAAAAAAAAAAGATGTAATTACAAATTGTATTGCGTTAAAAATCTGAAAAAAAAAAAAAAAAGACTAATAATAATGATTAAACACTTATGTGAGTTGTGAACCTCAAGGGTGTTGTGACAGATGCGTTCATGACATTTGCGTACAAGCTGAAAACAGTGGCACTTGCGTACATGTCCAGGTGGTTTAAATATTACAGGTGTGTTTTCAAAAAATCTAGTGGCACTTGCGTACAACATTTCTTTCGCTTTATTTGAGGATCATTGCATGAAGGGATTGTATCCATATGATGCAAACATTAAAACCTTTTTCTTTCTTTCCATTCTTTTTCTTTTCTTTTTACTTTCTCTTACCCATAGGGTCGAGAAAGTATTGTTTTAGGGTCAAATTTTCGAACGTGCGTTTTTGTTGTATCTACATGTTCTGAGGTCCCCTGAATACGAAAATCATGTTTTTAGCGAATGGTCTGTGTGTCTGTCTGTCTGTCTGTGTTATCAGCATATTTCAAGAACAAATAGTAAGTAGCAGAAATCCCAAACTCGGTATTCTAAATGTATATTGTATATCATATTGGAATGTTACAGAAAGCTTTTCGTTTAACTGCACTAAACCAAATGAAACGAATATATGTTTTTTGTAATAGAGATATTCAACTGGAAAAAAAAATTGTGTATGTAGGAGCCCCGCCTTATCCCCCTGGGGGGGGGGGAAGTCCACCCTCGAGGGGAGTAAAGTTTCATGATGGGTATCTTTCAAAAGAGCTCACCAATACCTTTAAAACGAATGGTTGAACCATCGATCTGCGATAATTTAAAATAAAGTTATCGATTTTTTTCATTTTATATGATTCAATTCGTTATTGATAAAGAAGAGAGATCTTTTTTTAACTTTTTTTTTTTTTTATTTATTGGAGACAAAAAAATTCATACTTGTTAAAAAGTAAAAAAGTATTTAAGAAATAAAAATATTTTTAAAGATCTTAATAGCATTTATAAGTACCTTTATTGATCTTGACTCAGTGAATAAATAATTGAATGTCATTTCAGAAAGTAACTACGGCTATTATAGCTTGTAACTTTTATATGCCTTAAGCTCATAACTTTGTCAGTCGTAAGACTACATGCATAAGAGAAAATTCACGTATTTATATAAAAGTATTTATCTTCAAGTTTAACATATGGATACAACCCCTTTGTGCTACAAACGAAAAATACAGCAAAACAAATTTTGTACGGAAATGCCACTTGATTTTTCGAAAACAGATCTGTAACATTTGGAACACCTGGACTTGTACGCAAGTGTCACTAATTTCAGCTTGTACGCAAATGTCATGTACGCATCTGTCATATAACCACTTCAAGATTGCAAAAATGTGTTTCAAGGTCAGTGATAGTTCATTGTTTAATGCTTATATTCTGAAAAAAAACAAAAAGTATCTTTATTTATTGCATTTGTTCGACGGGAATGTTTCTTTACTATAATAATTTGGGTTGCACGGATATATATGATTCGAAATTAAACATCTGCTTTGCTTTTATTTGTTCTAGAGAAGACGAAAAAGAATATTATTATTATCTGCCTTGATGGAATCCGTTTCCTAAATGTGTTTATTTTACATTGTTTTTTACTTTCTTCTGTATTCAATAGAAGAAAGTATTTCAATCGTAAAAATTTTCAACTTCCGCTTTTCAATGGATTTACACGTTTTGAGGGCTCCAGAACACGATTTGATCATTCTTAGAAAAATATGTGTCTGTGTCTCTGTGTGTGTGTGAGACAAAAATTTTGTGGCAACGTATCTCAGTCTCAGGAACTACTGTAGATAACTGCATATAAATTTATATGCAGATGTACCTTGGCCTAAGTTAGTGCCTATCAACTTTTGGTGTTATTTGCTCAACAAGTGGCGCTGCTAGACCGCGATTTTCGCAATTTCAGGAAAGGCTATATCTCAGAAACTACTAAACGAATTTGCATAAATTTATATGCAGATAAACTCTGACGTAAGTTAGTGCCCACCAATATTTTTTGTCAACTGCTCAACAGTTGGTGCAGCTATACATCGACTTTCGCGTTTTCAGGGAAGGCTGTATCTAAGGTTCTGTTGTGTATAATCAAACAAAACTTGACACGTATCAACGTAGCCATTATATGACATTACGCAGATTCAATTTGGATGCATATCAGCCAATAAGTGGCGCTGGTATACTGCAATTTTCTCTGAGAACAGGATATGGCTATATCTCAACTTCTGTGTCATATAACTGTACAAAACCTGATGTATGAGGTAACCATTATGAAGAAGCATTTTTTAAGACTTTATTTATAGAGAATTAAACTGTCTTTGTTTTCTTATTATTAGTGTTAGTTTTTTCTAAAATGAAATTATCTGCATTCATTATGGTAGATAATTTTAATAAATAATAGTTTTAAGAAAATATTTTTACTGGGCGAATGAATTTTCCTATAGGAAAATATAGAAGAAAGTTTTGCGGTGGTCACAACATAATAGCTTTAAATGAAATCACGACAAGTATTTCCTCTATATTTGCTTTGAAAATTTCGTTCACATAAAAGCGAGGATTGAATTTTATTAAAAATAAAGGTATTTAAAAAAAAAAAAAAAAAAAAAGTATGTTGTGGCCACCACAAGACTTTCTTTTTATATTTTCTAATACAAATTCGCTCAGTACAAATAATTTATTAAAGCTCTTATTTATTTAAATTACCTACCATACTGAATGCAGAAGATTTTCATCTTAGAGAAAAATTGCATTGAAAGTACAAAGAAAGACAGCTTTATTCTCTATAAATATATTAAAAAATGCGTTTTCATAATGGTTATCTCACATATCAAATTTTGTACAGTTATACACCATAGAAGTTGAAATATAGCTTTTCTGTTCTCGGGGAAAATTGCAGTACAGCAGCGCCACCTATTAGCCGATATGCATCCAAATTGAATTAGCATAATGTCTGATAATGGTCTTTTCACATATCATTTATTATTATTATTGTACGCAATAGAACTTGAGATATCTCTTTTCCTTAAATTATGGAAATCGCTATATAGCACCGTCACCTATTGAATGATTGATACCAAAAGTGGATGGACAATAATTTATCTCGAGATAGATCCACATATAAATTTATGTGTAGTAGTTCCTGAGATATAGCCTTCCCTTGAATTGTGAAAATCACTGTATAGCACTGAGCTCCATTGTAATAATGGAGCTCAGTGCTGTATAGCAGCGCCATCTTTTGAGAAATTGACATAAAAAGCTGAAAAGGACTAGGTTATGTCAAGGTGCATCTACATATGAATTTATATGCAATCCTCTGCAGTAGTTCATGAGACATAGCATTCCCTTAAATTGTTGAAATCGCTAGAGACCCTGTATAATATAGCTTCCTAATATATGGTCTCTAGAAATCGCTGTATAGCAGTACCATTTCTTGATGGATGGGCACCAAAAGTTGATAGGCACTAATTTATGTCAAGGTGCATTTACATATAAATTTATATGCAATTATGTGCAGTAGTTCCAGAGTTGCAGTCGCCACAAAATTTTTGTCTCTCTCTCACACACAGAGGCATATCTAATATTTTCTAAAAATAGTCAAATCGTGTTCTGGAACTTTCAATACGTGCAAATTCATCGAAAAACGGAAGTCGAAAATTTTTATGAATCTAGTACTTTCTTCTATTGAATATAGAATAAAGTAAAACAAAAAAAAAAAATGTAAATTGAGAAATCTTTTCAATTTTCAGGATGTAAATACGAAGTTACACTGTATTTATTTAATTTATATATTAATAACAGTGAAAAAAGATTTATAAAACTTTTCTAATTTTCATGCAATTTCTACAAAAGATACATATTAGTTTCGTCGAAGAAAAGAAAACAGATCCATACAAATACGGATCTATTTTTCTGGATACGAATAGGGAGCTCCGATACATGTCTAGCATGTATATAATGTTTAAATTAGTTATAAATATGCCTATAGAGTTATAAATATGCCTATAAATTTAGATTTATAATTGTAAAAAATATTTTGAAAGGTGAGCAGTACTATAGCTGTGAATTGCAGCCGTAGATTACCACTTTGACTGCTGCACTCGTGCCTACTTTGGGTGCCTGACGAAGGGTCGTGTGCTCGTTCGACCCGAAACAATTGTTGCGAGATATTTTATTTTTATGGTGTCAATTTAAAGTTTTGTAAGTATTATAATATTCATGCCCACTTAAATAAAGTATTTTAAATTACTTGTAAAGTATTAAAAAAAGTTTTATTGTTAAATTGGAAATGTTTGCCATTTATACCGTTAATGATAAAGTTTATATACTTTTACCGTGTCTTGATACTATTGTGGAGAAAAAATGTTACGTAATTATGAATTTAAAAATTTTTCTGGGGGAACTATATTTGACAATTTATAAGTAAATCATTCATAATTACCAGTTGCAAATTACTAACATATATTTAACCCACTATATCTAAAATTAGTATATGCTGTAGCAAAATTTTCTTCTATTATTATTTAATATAATAGCACCATATATCTGTTACAATGCAAAGTAATTAACACAGCTTCTCACAAATAAAGATTTTTACAAACTAATTTAACAAATAGATGCTGAGATACTATAACTATCTGGAAATTTACAAAGAGTAATAGTAGCGCGGCAAGTCATCTGATGTACACCCAAATTGATTCGGCATAGTTTTTAAAAAGCTAGTTTGGCATAGTTTTTGGATGTATGACATACAGTCAGTAACAAAAGTGTCCGAACACTAGCAAAAATTCCTACGTAAAAAAAGTACACTTCATACGGTTTTGTTAAATAAATCCTTATCGAATCATGTTCTTACACTGACTAAGAACAGGATTCGACTAGGATTTATTTAACAAAACCGTACGAAATGCACTTTTTTTTACATAGGAATTTTTGCTAGTGTTCGGACACTTTTGTTACCGACTGTATACCTTACATATCAAATTCGGTGCACATACATATCATAGAAGCTGAGATATGGCTTTCCTATAAATAGAGAAAATTGCACCATGCCAACGTCACCTGTCGGCCGATATGCGTCCAAATTAAATCAGCATAATAGTTCATAATGGCTGTTGCACATATCAAGTTTAGTGCATTTATATATCACAGAAGCTCAGTTACAGCATTTTCTTAAATGTGAAAAACTGCAACATACTGGCATTACCTGATGACCGATATGCACCTAAGTTGAATAAACATAGTCTTTCACAATCGACTATTTGAACATTAAGTTATGTGAAGTTCTACACAATAGAAGCTAAGATATAGTCTTTCCTTAATTGTGGGAAATTGCAGCATAGTAGCGCCACTTCTTAGATGATATGTACCAAAAGCTATTCAGCACGAATTTATGTGAAAGTGCATCCAAATATAAACTTTTGTACAATTCTGTTCATTATTTTGTGAGATACAGCACCAAAAACACAAAATTTTGATTATACGCAGACAGACATCTCCTAAAAATGGTTTAATCGAGTTTAAGGAAATCTCAAATTTGTAAATGTACCAAAAGCCAGAAAAAGAAAATTTTGAAAAATCCAGTACTTTATTCTTATATATGTAGAAGAAAATCAAAATGAATTTTAAGTTATTGTGGAAACAGAGTTATACAACTAAATGTTTGCAAGAACTACTTAATTTATAGAGCATAGTTAAAAGAAAAAAATGTTGCTTAAATTGACATACCAAATAGTTTTTAAATTTAAATGCGTTAAGAATGAAACAAATAACATGAAATTAAGTACATATTTTTAACAAGATATCTTTTGCTTATCACGAATACTTAATATGCTGCGCATGAAAATTTGATTTTGAATCGAGAATACAGTATCTAATAATTTAAACTCATATTATTTTTGATTAAATTTGTTTTGAAAAAAAAAAAAAAAATATATATATATATATATATATATATATATGATATCAAATTTTTAATAACTAAAAATATCAACCTTTTACTACAATCATCAATCATTTGAATGAAACAAATAACGAAGTTGAATATATATATATATATATATATTTATTTATTTACAAAGATATTTATTATTTATCGCTAATAATTAATATTGTATACAAGAACAATTTGACTTTAAATTGAGAACAGAATATAGTATGCAATATTAAATTCATATTATTTTTGCAAAAAGTTGTTTTGAAAAAAATTGGTGTCAAACATTTAATAATAAAAAAGTCATTTTTTTTATTACATACTATTATCAACCATTTGCCAAAATTATTTAAATAAAAAAAAATATTTATTTAAAAGAGGAATAAAAAATAATAATAATAAATAAATAATAACAGATAAACGAGAAACCTTTAAATTTTTTTAATTTATCTCATTAAAAAGTTTAAATATAAAAAAAAAAGTATTAATATTATTTTGTATTGTTCTAAGATAGATATAATGTTGCAAACGATAATTTAAAAAACATACCTTAAAATTCGGATCTCTTTCAAAATCCCCATGGATAGAATTTTCTGTATCTTTCTTAAATTGACGTCCTTTAGAAATCCAAATACCTTCTGAACCATCTTTAGGGAAAAATAAATCATTACTATTCTGTGTATAAAAATATTAATATGAGCTATGTTAAAAGTGTATGTAAACAACTATAGCTTAGACAAATTAAATATATTTACTTTTATAATACAACGATAGGTAAAACTAGATTTATAATAACGTATTTTAAATTTTATACATTTTAAACAACTTTATAAATTAGAACAAATTCTAATTACGATTCATACTGTTAGCTTTAGAATTCTACAAATTTACTATTTACTATTCTTACAAAGCTTACAATAAAATAAAGTATTTAGCACTTACTTTTGGCTGTAAACTCGATTCGCTGATTCTGCTTACTAAAAAATCTCTCGTTCTCTTTCTAAAATGAAAATTACTCTAACGGCAATTGCAGTATCCCGCCAAATGCGATGCGTTTATTGTTTATTTTTCGGTTTCGGTTGACTAACACAAGTTGTCAATAGGAGACAAAAAATAAATAACAAATAAAAAAAAATAAAAAAAAATAAGAAGAAGAACAATGTCTAGCTTTTGGACTAGCCAAACAAATTTTTCTTAGTCAATTGACAAAACGGGAACAATTTTTTTTTATTCTCTCATCTGACTAACCGGTCAAATTTGAGGAAAATGAAAACTGTACCTGGGAAATTAGTCATCTGACAAGTTTTAGAGGCAAAACGGATCATCAGACGAAACACATTAAAGATACATGGTAAAATAAAACGACTTTTGTGTCTCATGACTAAATGGGATTGTCAGGTAGTGTTTTGATTGTTTAAAATTTTGCGTAATTTTGTGCAAATTTGTCAATGTACTTGACAAACGTTTAGTGTCACAAAGATGGCATGTCTCTTGACAAGTTTCGATTTTTCATTTTTCTGTGTGTATATATATATAAGAGAATTTCTAGCGAGATAGTGAATAGGAACCTCTTACTATATCTGATAACATAATTATCGTTTACTTTCTAAATTAACTTACAGCTATATTTCAGTTAGATATCAAAGTATAGCTAAAGTGAGTAAAAGTAAGAAGAGTTTTAGTGCTTCAGAATAACAAATGCTAATAGTTATATGTAAATTCAGTGACTTCCAATAACACGACAATTTTAACATAACATGTCGCTCTCTTAAAATTTTCTAGCATATGCCGTTGCTATTTTCTATCCTACAAATAAAGCAAATTTTTGTGCCGTGTACGTTAGCATAATATATATATATATATATATATATATATGTAAATATATATGTGTATGTGCGTGTGTATGTGTGTGCTTGTGTATGTATGTGCATACTTTCCAAAACGCATTTTTCACATTCAGAAAGTCCACAACCATTAAACCGACTCTTGTTTTCGAAAATTCATTCTTAACAATTTAATATTTCATTTTAAAGTTATAGTATGCGAAAAATAAACTGTGTGCATCGAAAACATTAGAAAAGTAGCTTTATATGAACCTGGTAATTTCTTAACTAACAGTGACACACATTTAGCAAACGAGAATTCCGAATAAATACGCAGTGTTCGTGCTAACACCGAAGTGGATAGCTTGCATTTTCTCAGTAAGTCGTATCGAAAAAAAAAAAAAAAAAAAAAAAATCTGCGAAAAAGCGTCACATGATTTGTGAATATTTTCAGGATGCGATAAATCGAAGTGAATTAATTCAAAAATGTAAATGCAAGTTATATTTATGCAGTATATTCCTTATATGTTCTAATGCAATATCGAATTCAGCGAAAATGTGGACCGAAAATTGCTTTTTCTGCCATTATAAAAAATGGCTGCCATTCCCAGTTGAGGGCACCTTCATGTAACCGGTTGTGGGCACACTTGGTTATTTATTTATTTATTTTTATTTTTTTTTTTTTTTTTCATTTAAAACGTGTGTTTACTTACAAACTCTCAAATATGAACGTTTATATCAAAATAACATATTTTATTAGTGTTTATATGTATGTTTAGGCTTTTTTAGCAATGTAAACCCCGAAAAAGTCAACCGATCCAAAAGAAATGGATTTCAATGCGCTGGTTAAGACCATTTATGATTACTTAGTAGATAAGAAATCCATAAAATCAACTGCCTGAGAATAGGAACTTCCTTGCAGCATCTGAGACAATTCAGAAGAAGCCTATAAAGAAAGTAAAGCAACACCATCTTTCAAAGTGCCTGCTAAACGCGTTAAAGATTGGCGTCTCAACAGTTTCACGATGTCGATTTCTCCGTCATCTGTTTGAAGCACCTGCCACTATGCCTAACAAAAGCCATCGCAATCAAATGCAACGCGTGTGATCGTCTGATTCATTTGAAATGTGCTAATATATATGCAAATTACTTTATTTCCAAGCATTGCACTTCTGATTTAGAGGACAAAGAAGAGGACGAATAAAATTGGAAAAATGTCATTTTCTGTCATTATTTCGGTCACTGAAAATCCTTACAAAATGAATATATTTTGTTTTTTTCTGTATTTATGGTGGTTTTTCTTACAATTTTCCCATTTTTAACAGATTTTTCAAGTGTGCCCACAACCGGGTGCAAACATCATTTTGGCCAAAAATGAACACTTCACAAAACTGGTAATAATTTTTTTCGGGTTGGCGAAATCAATACAGTTACTTCATCAAACGTTAGCTAAGGGTTCTAGCTTTCCATTCGTATTCATATGTTTGCATAATATCTACTCTATCAAAAGTTATAAGCTAAAATCAAAACTATGCTAAAATATTTTAGAAAATTTTCATTAAATATTTTAGAAAATTTATCCGTTTTGTCCTGGATTCCGAAAACCCTTCAGAAAAGTGGTGAACAAGATTGCTCCAAAGCTAATGCACCGGGCATATTAAAATTTTGTACACTTCTTCAAAACAGAACTCACTAGTGCTTGAATGAAACATTTTCCTTTTTTCTATTAAAACTAATTTTACAAGGCTATACGTGGGGTAAAACATTCCGATAATTACATTGTTTTTGCATGCTACACTGCCAAAAATTCAAATTTATATCTTTTTTTTTTTAATTCTTCGTTCAAGGACTAGTCAATTCTACTTTCAAGTGTGCAAATTTCTATAAGATCAGTGCATTAGAAATCGTGTGCATCGCTTTTCTGAAGGGTCTATGGAAACCAGCACCCACCACCTGAATGCTTCAAAATTTTTAATGAAAATTTTATATATATTGTTTAAATGTTGCCCTATTATACGTTTAAAATTTTTGAAAAAAAAAAAAAAAAAAAAAGAAGAAAGAAAGAAAATATGCATTAAATATGCCGTTGTTTAGCCTTCAAAACCCATCCCTTGTAGCAAAATATGATTTCCAGAGAATTCAGATATGGTCACAAAATATTCCATCCCACTGATAAATTTTTGATTTAAATATTTATTTAGACCATTAAGAAGAATAAAAGATGTTTGTATATAATGCTAGGTTATTTAAAATGTTACTTCTCTCTCTCTCTCTCTCTCTCTCTCTCTCTCTCGAACGAACGAATTGACAGAATTGAACGCGGTTTGTGAAAAAATCATTCGTGTGAAGTGGGATTTTTTTTTTTTTGGTAAAGAAAAAAATACAGTTAAATTTTTTGTCGACGATAGTTAGACAAATAGTTAAATTTTTCACACCGATGTGAAAGAAAAATATGCAAGTTAAAGTCCTATAAATTGCACAAAATTGTGATTAAAACAGTTATTTAATATTTTTACTCCTACTTGTGCATGCATGAAGTTTTAATTGCGATGCTGACTTGGTGGATAAAGTGTTGTTGACGAAGATGTTTTCCCTCAGGTAAGAGCCGCCGACTGAATCTGAAGTTAGCAGTATTATAACTCGTTCGCAAACTATAATTTAAGGTGACGACGGACACATAGAATAGGATTTATATACCTGTAAACATTTGCTTGCGAATAAGTACAGTTTTACATGAAAATGTGTGATCTGGTCACGCACAGCCCCCTCTATCGACAATTAGCTTAATTATTTTTTCTATATGAAAAAAATAAAAATAAAATAAAAATCTCCATTCACGAGAAAAGGTTTTTTCGCAAACCCCGTTCAATTCTAGGAATTCTTTCAATAGTTATGAATTTTTAAATTTGATACAGACTTATGGGAAACTCTGTATTTTATTAAAATCTATAAAATAATTTAAAGTTTAAATAATGGATTTTTATACAATTACTTTAATGTTTTACTTTCGAGAGGTTATAAATTGATCCACACTTTCAACAATTTAAACATATAAAGAGCTACGCAATTTTTATATTTTTTAAAGTTTTTAGTTAATGGTTATACTTTTATTTTCTTACATTTTATATGGAAGAAAGAAAGCAGTGCGTAACTTAGTTTTTGCTCAGATTTATCTGGCCGTAGTAAAAAATTGAATTCCCAGGAGCCGATCAATAAGAACACTTCCTAGGAAAGATGCTGATTGTAACATTAGAAGTTGCATTTCTAACGTGAATTACACTTTTCTGTCATTTTCAGATTGAAAATTTGCAAGTTTTTATGCAACATCGGAACTATTGATTTAAATATGTAACAATATTCATTGATTTTTATTATTATTATTATTATTATTAAATAGCTCTTTTAAAATTACTTCAACGTGCCTTTTCTTTCTTTCTTTTTTTTTTTTTTTTTTTTTTTTTTTTTTTTAAGTTATACGTAATGTAGTAAATGCGATAAAAATAAATATTATAGACATTGGAATTTTAGAAATTATTTAATAGATAGTTATAGAAATTAATTAATTAGTAAAACAAACTTTCTAAAAAGATATAATATAGACATAAAAGAATACCGATGCGCATAAAGTTATCATATACATGTATTGTAAGTAAGAAAGTAAATTAGTAATTCAGACTGAATTTTTTAGACACCATTTATATTAAAGTTGTGTTATACTGTAAAAATTTTAGAGTGCACACGTTCACTGTAAAAAAAAAAATTGTAAAATCACGGTATTTGACCTTATAATTTTAGGGGAAATGACCGTTTTGCTACCTAAACAGTCATAATCCGTTAATTAATGCTTTGGAAGCATAATGTAGGAAATAACCGTATAATTTTACGGTAAATGACCGTTTTGCTAGCTAAACGGTCGTAGCCCGTAAATTGATGTTTCGAAAGTATAACTTTTTGAATTTTTACGAGAAAAAGCCGTTAATCTACGCAAATTGCTCTTATCTTTCACTAAACCATTTTCTTATGAGAAAATCTCTTCAAATGCTATCATTTCAGTGTCATCAAGAGAGATTTCCATTTTCTTCCATTTCCAAACTGAAACTATGATTGTTATTTATACTAATTGAATGTGTTTAATTATTTACGCATGACGCATAGAAACAACCATTGGTTTTAATAAGCTATTGTTTTCTTAATTTACTTCAAAAAATTTCCATCTGACTGAAACTGAGTAATTGATATTGATGAAATTGGTTTTGTTTGCCTATTAACACGAAAACATTAAAAAAGAAAGCTAAAGTGGTTTCTTGATTTGAAGCCAGATTTCTAAAACACAAACTACAACCTAATAATTGTTTTATCCACTAAACACATTTTTTTTTAAATTTTTTAATTTAAATTTTTATATTTTTAAGCATACAGCTTTTCTAATTTCTCTTTAACTGAAGGGTTAAGAGAAATTAGAATGCTGTATGCTTAATTCTAATTGCTCTTAACCCTTTAGTTAAGCCTTAGAAAACGGAAAATTTTAATGTTGTTTCCACAATGCATTTTTTACAATATGCTAAAATAAAGTTTATTTCAATATGAAATGAATATGTAATAAACCTTTTGAAGGTAAGTCTTATGATTATTATGTATGATATTCACTGTTAAAAAACAAAGCTGTTTTATCTGAATATGACCACCAGATATGTACATTACGTCATATATAGCAGGTTCTGCTCTCGAAATACTTCAGTCCTTTCTTCATTCAATGGATTTAGATTTTGGGAATAAGGCCGATTGACTGCTATAGGTCCTAGGCCAGAGGGGGAGTGCCCTCCGTGGGGGTCTTTCTAAAGTGTCCTTGCCCGTATATACTCAAGTTTCGAAGGTAACCACGGAAAACTCCGAAGGGCTAGGCCGACGAGCGCGACCTGGGATCGAACCCGGCACCTTATGTCTACCAGCTTTGAGCGCAGAACCGCTCGGCCGCTGGTGGGTTTCCTTTAATGGAATAAATCTTAAAAAAAAAAACCTCTTCTGTTATTCTAAAAAGTGCAAATACGCCTAACACTTCATAAACACAGTTTGAAATCGGCCTTATAATGAAAACCTGTTTGAATGAATAAGAATTAGGCTCTAGTTGTTTCTTCTTTGCACACACTACTGAAACTATAAAGATCGAAAACCATGAAGAAAATCGTATTTATTGGAGATACAAATTCTCTGTATTTATGTAAAAGATTTATTATTATTATTCAAAGTTTATTCTGCGTCTTGGTTAATTTTCAGAGATCTCACATAGTTTCCAAAAGTTTCATTTTGTTTTTGAAAAAGGGTGAGAAATTCTCGCCCATTATTTACCTCTAATGAGAACCATGAAATAAGACTACCTCTTTAGTGCTAGTGTTTACGAAGAAAAAAGGTCCACCAGCGGCCGAACGGTTCTGCGCTCAAAGCTGGTAGACGTGAGGTTCCGGGCTCGATCATAGGCCGCGCTCTTCGGCCTAGCCGTTCGGAGTTTTCCGTGGTTTCCTCCGAATTTTGTGTAAATACGGGCTAGGACCCCCAGAAAGACCCCTCGGAGGGCACTCCCCCTCAGGCCTAGGACCTACAGCAGTTAATAGGCCTTATTCCCAAATCCAATCCAGTCCGTTTACAAATAAAAATGTTTTCGAAAAATAGTTAGATTTTCTTTCATGAAATTCAGTATCGTAGCCTTTATAGGAAAAAAAAAAGCTTTTGTTTTTTCAATATGAGAATTGACTGACTGCTTAATTTTGTGAAAAACAGCAAATTTAGATTTTAAAATAGTCTTAAAATAAAATAATTTTTATGCATAGTTTGAACGTTAACAATTTAATCACTGTAAAAAATTTCTGTAAAAATAAAGCACTTTTTTAACATAAATACAGCATAGGTTGCTGTAAATTTGTATAGCTAGTTCTGTAAAAATGATTGAAGATTTGTTACTTCACATTGTGCTGCATATCGGTTTAAAAAATTTTCCAGAAGTCTTTTTGTGCGTATGACAAGATTTATCAACTAGTCAGTTCTGATGCTGACTTTATGTGTTTTTGTAAAGGCAAGTTTCTGTGATCCCAACGGCACGGTTGGCAAAGCGCCTGCTTCTGACGCAGGTGGTTGTGAATTCGAATCCCGGGCTACCCAAGACGGTTTGCCTCCCATGAAAATGAATGAATAACTTTTGCGTGTAAAAAAATAAATACGTTTTTTAGTGTTGTGGATTTCTCCCTGCACGCATGTGTAATAATTGCAAGAAACTTTTTTAAAGCATTCGAGAAACTCAAACTTTAACTTTTAATATTACGGTCAATGCTACTTTTTTTGCATTTTGGTTGTATGTTTCATCACAACGTAAAATTACTGGCGGTACAACATTCATCGTGTAAATGTATTTTAACGGGCTTTGACTGGAATCTCTAATACCAGGCTTTGCCCGTAATTTTACTGCAGCATTTTTTACAGTGTAATATAAACAGAATTTAAAACTGATGTATAGTAGTGCATTTCTGATATAAAATTTAAGTAATAAAAAAATGTATTAGGGTGTGTCATGCAAAAAATAATGTCGTTTGAAATTAATAATTATTTCAATGTTTCGGTAAAAGAAAAAAATAAATAAATAAATAAATAAAAAAAAAATCCTGTAAATTTAACCTGAAATCCGCTTGCAAAACGAGTATAATTTAAACATTCGATAAGAGAGATTTTAATCTAATTTGTTATACTTCAGGGTCATTCCATCGGGACCATCGTAATATTTTCAATAAGTTTAGGCAATTATTTTACTTATAATTACCTTAAATGTGCATATTGAAAGTTTTTGTTTTCTTATAATTTTAGAACAGTTTCTAAAGTCATATGGAGTTGGTCGATGGTCAATATTATAAAGTTTTGTAAATTCCTAAAAAAAAAGACAAAAATAACGACGAATTGGCGATTGATTGGAAACACACCAAGCTATTACGTAAAATGCATTTTTGCCGCAAAAAAATGAACATACAAGACAATATCTGAAAATAATTAGCAAAAAAAAATATATATATATATTGTAAATAAAAGCAAGAGATGATTTATATATAAATCGCTTCTTCTTCTTCTTTTTCTTTCTTTTTTTTTTTATATATATAATACAAATATATACAAATTTAGGCAAGCAAAACTGTTCAAATATTTAAATCTAATTATTATTTATAACAAAAAAAGATATTCTGTTAACTAAGTTTTTTGTCGAGCAAATCTTTCAATTAATTTCTCAATAAATTCTGGAATTGTGAAAATAAAGTGTTTGTGAATTGCGAGAACCTCAAGAGCATTTAACCTTACCTGTTCCATAGAATTTCTCAAAAATGTTTCAATCTTTTTGTCAATAAATTTTCAACAGAATTCATTTCTTTTACTGTTAATTTTTAAACAATCATAGATTTATTTGGAGAAAAAAAATCGAAAAAGTCTCCTCTTTTTCATTATCAGTAGAAAAATAAATAAATAAAAATTACTGTGAAAGCCGCCAAATTATTTCCACGATCCGCATGGTTCAAGATAGAATGTTCCATGTACCAATTTTGAGCAACCTAACTCTATTTTTATTTTTTGTCCCTCCAGCCTCCCCCTCCCACCCCCTTCTAATAACTTTACAAATTCGAAAATATCCGCAATCGATTTGTAAGTATCAAAAACCTCTATGTACTAATTTTGAACGGTTGAACTCCATTTTTATTTTTTTGCCCTTCGCCCCTCCCCCTTTCTGACCCTCCTAATAACTTTACACTTTCGAAAATATCCTCACTTGACTTCCAGGCCTGTAAAACCTATCTGTGCCAATTTTCAACAATCTAACTCTATTTCTATTTTTCCCCCTATAGCCCCCTTTCCCGCCCCACCTGGGATGAATTTCTAACATTAAAGAAATTAATTTTTATGTATTTCTGAGAGCTATATTTTAGAGCAAAAATCTCACATATATCTTTTTTTCTGTTTGCGATATAAAGGATTATTTCAAATCACGTTTTGCCCCCTCTCTCTCCCCCTCTTGGGGGCTGAATTTCTAAAATTCCAGAAATTGGTTTTTAGGTATTTGTATTAGCTATATATTAGAGCAAAAGTTTCACTTATATCTGTTTTTTTGTTTGAGATATATAGAAGTAAGTGAAACCACATTTTGAGAATGTGAAATCAAGTTTTGCCCCCTTTCCCCCCTTGGGGACCGAATTTATAAAATTCCAGAAATTGGTTTTTACATATTTGTGTTAGCTATATTTTAAAACAAAAATTTTACCGATATCTGTTTTCTTCTTTGAGATATGGAGTTTTTTGTGAAATCACATTTTGCCCCACTATATGTTCTATAATCTGACCCAGTTTCGAGTCAATGGCTCCAGTAGATTTTGCTGTGAGTTGATGAGTCAGTGAGTGAGTGGAAATACTCTTTTATATGTATAGAATAGCAGGCTACGCCCGCTTCGCAGGTCACTATTTTTAAATGAATCACTACAGTTAATGAATTCTCAAAATTGCATTAATTTTTATCATGCGAAAAAAAAAAAAAAAAAAAAAAAGAAAGAGAGAGAAAAAATGTTGCACCGGGTCCCCACTGCCTTCGGCAATGCAGGCCATTGTACACTGCGCGCGTGCATTTATGTTCGACACTCTTTATGAATCACTATATTACCGTAAGGGAAAAACATAAATATAAAATACAAAAAAAAGTCGTCTCCCATTGGTGGAATAATCGGTCCGGGACTCCACTGCCTGCGGCAGCGCATACAGGCGCACATGTTTTTTTACCTACCGTTCTCGCCCCTCCTAATTATTTTAGACTTTAAAAAATACTTGCAATCGTTCTCTCGGGCTTTTAAACCTAATAATACTAATTTCCAACATTCTATCTGAATTTCTTTATTTTTACCCCTGAGCCCGGCCCCCTTCCTACCCCTCATAATAATTCTGTATTTTCAAAAATATCCGCAATCGATTTAACGGGCCTCAAAACCTAATAACGCTACTTTTCAGCGCTCTAACTCTTATTTATATATTCTTGCCTCTTCAACCCCCCCCCTTCCCGTCTATCCTAAAAATTTTACAAATTCGAAAAAATTCGCAATCGATTTGTAGGTATCAAAAATCTTCATGTACTAACTTTGAGCAACCTAACTCTATCTTTATTTTTTTGCCCCTTCACCCCCGTCCTAATAACTTTAGAAATTTGGAAATATCCGCAATCTATTTGCAGGTATCAAAAACCTCTATTTACCAACTTTGAACGGTCTAACTCTATTTTTATCTTTTTGCACCTCCGCCCCTCCCCCTTTGTGACCCTCCTAATAACTTTACACTTTCGAAAATATCCTCATTCGACTTACAGGCCTCAAAAACCTATCTGTACCAATTTTGAACGGTCTAACTGCATTGATATTTTTTTGCCTCATAGCCCCTTTCCCGCCCCACCTGGGACGAATTTCTAAAATTAAAGAAATTAGTCTTTATGTATTGGTCGGTTCTATTTTTTTAGAGCAAAAATCTCACATATATCTTTTTTTTCTGTTTGCGATATAAAGGAATATTTCAAATCACGTATTGCCCTCTCTCGCCCCTCTTGGGGGCTAAATTTCTAAAATTCCAGAAATTAGTTTTTAGGTATTTGTATTAGCTATATATTAGAGTAAAAATTTCCTGTATATCTTTTTCTTTGTTTGAGATATATAGAAATATGTGAAACCACGTTTTGCGCATGTGAAATCGCGTTTTGCTCCCTTTCCCCCTTGGCGACCGAATTTCTAAAATTTAAGAAATTGGTTTTTAGTTATTTGTGTTAGCTATATTTTAAAGCAAAAATTTTACGGATATCTGTTTTTTTCTTTGAGATATGAAGGTTTTTGTGAAATCACATTTTGCCCCCTACTCCCCCTTCGGGGGAAGGGAATTTCGCAAAATCGCTTCTTAGGGGGTACTTACACTTATGTTCTATAATTTGACCCAGTTTCGAGTCAGTGGCTCCAGTAGAATTTGCTGTACGTTGATGAGTCAGTGAGTGAGTGAGTGGAAGTACTCTTTTATATGTATAGATTACACTATATGTTTTATAATCTGACCCATTTTCGAGTCAATTGCTCCAGTATATTTTGTTGTGCGTTGATGAGTCAGTGAGTGAGTGGAAGTACTCTTTTATATGTATAGATTTTATATGCGCCACCGATGGTATTATTATTTTGCCTCCTACTTGTTCTTACATAAAGTTTTAATTGCGATGCTGACTTGGTGGATAAAGCGTTGTTGGGAAGATGTTTTCCCTCAGGTAAGAGCTGCCGAATGAAGTTGCAGTTAGCAGTATTATAACTCGTCCGCAAACTGTAATTTGTGGTGACTTCGGACACATAGAATATGCCTGTAAACATTTGCATGCGAATAAGTACAGTTTTACATGAAAATTAGTGATCTGGTCACGCACAGCGCCATCTATCGACAAATAGTTTAATTATTATTTTTTCTTTACCAAAAGAAAAAAAAATCTCCATTCACGAGAATTGTATTTTCGCAAACCTCGTTCAATTCTATCAATTCTTTCAATAGTTATGAATTTTTAAAATATCTACAGACTAAGAGACACCCTGTATATTATTAAAAACTATAAATTAATTTAAAGTTTAAATAATTATTTTTTATAATACCTACTTTAATGTTTTACTTTCGAGAGGTTATAAATTTGCCCACACTTTCAAGACTTTAAACATAAAAAGAGCTACGCAATTTTTATATTTTTAAGAGTTTTTAGTTAATGGTCATACTTTTATTTTCTTCCATGTTATATCGAAGAAAGAGAGCAGGACGTAACTTAGCTTTTGCTTAAATTTGTCGGGCCGTAGTAAAATATTGAATTCCCAGGAGTCGATCAATAACAAAACTTGCTAGGAAAGATGCTGATTGTAACATTGAAAGTTGCCTTTCTAACGTGAATTTTTTATTTGGCTGTCATTTTCAGATTGAAATCTTGCAAGTTTTTATGAACATCGGAAGTATTAATTTAAATTTGTAACATTATTTATTGAAATTTTTTTTTTAAGTAGATCTTTTACAATTACTTCAAAGAGCCTTTTCTTTTTTTTAAGTTATACGTAATGTAATAAATGAGATAAAAATAAATATTATAGAAATTATTTAATATATATTTATAGAAATTAATTAGCTAGTAAAATATACTTTCTAAAAAAATATAATATAGACACAAAAATAATACCTATGCGCATAAAATTATGATATACATGTATTGTAAGAAAGAAACTGTGTAAAATTAGTAATTTAAACTGAATTTTTTAAACACCAATTATATTAAAGCAGTGTTATACTGTAAAAATTTTAGAGAGCACACGTAATATAAACAGAATTTAAAACTGATGTGTAGTAGTGCATTTCTGACATAAAATTTAAGTAATAAAAAAATGTATCTGTTTCTGCCCTGCAAAAAATAATGTCGTTTCAAATTAGTAATTATTTCAATGTTTCGAAAAAAAAAAAATCCTGTAAATTTAATCTGAAATCCCCTTGAAAAATGAGTGTAATTTAAACATATGTTATTGCTCTTCAACATAATACTTGTATATAGTCAACAAATTCCTAATATATATATTTTTTTTTCTTTTAAAAATTAAGAGCTTAAGTAGCTGAGCGATATTAGTACAGTGATATGTGCTGATACTATAAATCAATGACATAAAATATTAAATTTACGAAGCGTCATTTTTGATATTCATTTGCATGTTATGCAATACTCGTAGTATCTAAAGCTAATATTTGTTAATGAGAGTAATATTTTCTGTGTGGTGGAAGTACGGTAGAATTATGCTGTTTGACCTAACTTTGATCATTAATATACAGTTCTATTTTATAACATTAACACTTCCCTAAATTAAACGTCTTTTAATACATAAATTGGGGAAATTGGAGAAGCACAGATGAACGTAAGATTCTACTTTATATTGTCAACATTTTACTAAATGAGACGTTTTTAAAGCATACATGACTTAAATCATTGAAACATAGATATTTTTACGTCACGCGAAATTTCCGCAGGATCTCCCATTTTCTCTATTTGAATATGAATTCCCATAAAGTGTGTATAATATATTATGTGTGAACGTACATAACTTGTGTGTTTATGTACATTGAGAGAAGAAAAAAGCCTCGACTAATTTTCACACAAATCATCATATCAATATACGAATAGGGGTAATTAATTTGTAATATCATCTAACTATTAATGCTATAGTTAAATTTTGCTTAGGAAGTTGTCTTCAAATGTTAGATGAATAACATATCTTTTGTTCGAAAAAAAAATGTTTTAATAAAACATATATATCATATTTAATATATCCGTTGGAAGTGACGAAAACTGAATTTTAATTTATAAACGTTTTACAAAGCCATGCAAATGTCTCTTTATTTAAAATAAACTTATTTGTATTGATCACAATACGCGCATGATATGAGTTAGACTATTTTAACGTGTTTATATATTTTTAAACAGGCGTAATCACTAAAAGTGTAAGTTATATAAGTTGTTCATCCATTTTCGCCTAAGTGTAATCGCTAAAAGTGCAAATTATACAAGTTGTAAATTTGTTATTGAAAGCAGTTTTACAATCCATACCTAAAAATATAGAAAATTGTATGACTAGTGTCATAAGATTAATAATAATAATAATAATAAAGATAAAAATAAAAATAAAAATAAAAATAAAAATAAAATGTAATATAATCCTAGCAATTTTGAGAAGTTATTCATAATCTATGCATAGTGTAGGAATCATGTTCCGTTTTCATATATTCTTTTAAGGTTCAAAATTGCAACCGACAATATTATATGTAATTTCTCCCTTGGATGCTTAACAAAGATTCTTTTTTGAATATTATATATATATATATATATATATTTCTTTTTCCTTTTTATTTATTTATTTATTTATTATTATTATTATTATTATTATTATTATTATTATTATTTTTACAAAACACACACACACACACACACATGAATAAAAAGGGTATTTTTAATAAACGCACGAAGACATTTTAGAAAACTCGCATTAAGCCGCTCTTCTTAAAAATTTTGAATCTTTTAATTATGAAAAATTAATTTAACGTTAAAATTGATTAAAAAACATTTTTAAATATTCGATAAGAGAGATTTTAATCTAATTTGTATTACTTCAGGGTCACTCCATCGGGACCATCGTAATATTTTCAATAAGTTAAGGCAATTATTTTACTTATAATCACATTAAATGTGCATATTGAAAGTTTTTAGTTTCTTATAATTTTAGAAGTGTTTCTGAAGTCATGAAAAAAAAATCTTTGAATATCAAATTGCAAATTAATTTCTAAGGTTAGTTTCTTTCTTTCCCCCCCCCCCCCTAAATAATGTTTTGCGACAAACGTAACTTTGAGTTTGAAAAAATGCTACGTTGGTCAGAAACATTTATTTTGGCAAAAGTATAATTAAAAATATCTTCACAATTTAATATAGAATGTATTATTCTAAGATTTCTGATCATTTAATTTTATGAAAAAAAAAATCATTTTCAATATGCAGCTTTTAATATTGTCATAAATAAAATAATTGCCTTAACTTAATCAAAATGTTACGTTGACTACGATGGAATAACCTTTAAAATTGCTAATATTGTTGCTCAAAAAAATAAATTTGAATCTATGATAGAAAAATGTATGGCAAAATAAGCATATAAAATTCTATAAAAAATATTTTTAAACTTAACGTTTACACGTCTTTGAAAGTATTGCGAAAAAATTTATTTATTAATAGTTCATGTATTTACTGAGAGTTCAGTATATTTTTTAATTAAATGCTGTAATATTGAGATAATTATTTGATATTATACTGATGAAGCCTCTGAAGTTCATTATTTTGTTTATTTTCTTCTTATAGATAGTAAGATGAATAACTTATTCAGCATTTATGCTTACTTTAAAAGTTTTGTTTATTGCATCTCTCTTTGAAAAAGAACAATGTGTGTAAAAGTATGGACAGGCAATTTTTTTTCTCCTGTATTATTTCTCATTATGTTTCTTTATTCTTATGTCTCTTTTTTGGCAGGTAAAGTTTTTTTTTTTATTTTTTTTTTATTTTTTTTTTTATTTACATTAATAAAAGGTCTAATTTTTTCCTAACAGACTTATATACCATAAAGAACAAAATATCCAATATTTTGTAACATTTTTATAACTAATCAAAGTTTCTTTGATTTAAATAAAAGGATGCCCTTTTGGTATTTAAACCTTTGATTTTAAATCATTTTACAGCCACACTAGACCTGAAATACATAAGAATTAAAATAATTTTTAATTAGCTATGAAAGTATTAAGTTATCTTGTTATTTTTATCATACTCTTTTTTTTTTTTTTTTTTCTAAATATAATATAGGAAATTTAAAACATGCAAACAAATAACACTAAACATTAATTTGTACCGTTGATTGATAAAAAATTTAAAATTTTTCTGTAGCAATATGAATGAAAATTGATCCTGACGTAATAAGAATATGTATGGTAACTGAAAAGCATAAAAATCAGCAGGAACATTTTTGAAAAATCACTTTTTATGATTTTTGCTTTTTTTTTTAATTTCCAAGTATTTTAATTAAAATGATTAAATAGTATTTAATATAAACAATTTCTGAATTCAAGCATTAGCCTTGAAGTATACATATAATTTAAATAACTAGAATTGAATAAATTTTCTTCCACACTCAACAAAAAATATATGTATAACAATTGATCTGATAATCTTGGTATTCGCAAATGATATATGTAAGATAACAAAAGTATTTAAGCTTAAATGCACTAAGAAACTTACTCCAATTAAACAAGAATTAAAAGACTATTAGAGCAGAATATTATATGGCTTACAGCCAAAGAAAAGACAATTGTCGCTTAAATCTCGGGTATTAGAAACAAACTTGCGATTATAAATGTATTCAAATCAGGTGCATCTTTAATTGCATGAGTTCTGCAAGTTAATGTAATTAAAACAGAATATATTAAAAACAAAATTTATTCCTTATACTATCATTATTTTCTTGATATATTAGTAGAAAAAAATTAAGTCCAACAAATTGTAAATGCACATTTATGAGTGAAATATTCATTGAGTTATCGAAATATAAATTTTTGAGCGTTTCTTTCCAAAGTATAAATAATTAATGCCTTAAATTTGAAAAAAAAAAAAAAAAAAAAAAGTGCAATTTATTTACAGCTCAAAACACTTTCGGTCGTTTTTTTTTATACATTTAACAAAAATCATGCTTAAAATTGTCAAATAATGGTAAAGTGCTAATCGCATAATAATACACACCCACGTACAAGCGTATATCAGTCATACGAGCGTAAGTTTTAACTAATGGATCTGCAGGTGAGAAGTCTCAATATTAAATTTGAATTTTTTCTACGTTACGAGCTGATTCTATGCCTAATATTTTCTTCAATATAAACCATGTTTTCATGCCTTCTAATTGCATATAAATTAATTTCATTATACTAAATACAGTGCAATTACCTTAAAACGCTCGTTACCATTTATCTACCGACGGTACTTTAAAGTACCAATAATTTATAAAGTTTATAAAAACGAATTTATGGAACACATATCAAAGACGTTTATAAGAATAGAAGGCACTAAACGTTACATGTATCTATTTTGGTTCCAAAAAGGATTTTATATGGTGTTTTTGCTTGCTTTTTTTTCACGATTTTCACGTGTCTTAGAATTAATTCTTACAGAATTTCAAGAATCTCATATAAATCTCAGAAAAAATATAATGAGCATAAAAAGTAAATACATTTTTATACTTTTTAAGGTCCGAATACCCTTTTCGACTTCTATGTACCAGTGGTACACTAAAGCATCTCCTCACAAAATCCTCATTAATTACTATGGTTAGTCGATATGAATAATATTTATCACATATATCTTTAAAATATACTCTTAACTAACTAAAAAAATATGTTTTAAATACATATTTTGTCTGTTTCATAAAGAGGTAGATCAAGGATTAAAAGAGACGCTGGTCTTAAATCATAATGGAACGTGATCCTTTTGTGTTTTCCTGTACACGAGATACAAAACACAATGCAAACCAGAAACTATACAGCTAATTCTATGTAACTTATAAATATTTGTACCGAATTTGATGTTGATTGGATGATTGCATAACATATCAGAATTATTTTGTTAAGCCCTGCAGATGAAATATAAGGTCTGTGTATACCATTTTCAACAGTAACCATGCTTTAAAGATTCTTATTAATACTTGTTATTTTTATTATGTTGAAAGCAGTTCAATCATTTTAACAGGAAATTTAAAGGAACTCTGCTCATAGATCATAGAGACACAGGACTCTTTTTGCGTGTTGCTATACGCAAACAAAAATCCAATAAAAACTTAAAATTAAGCAGTTAATTCGGTGTAGTCTATGAAATTTTGTACTAAATTTCTATAGGATAAATTTTGTGACTGCTACAGTGGTACATATATAAAAAGGTTTTAGTATATAAATCGGCAGGACTTCACTGATGTTTTGGCAATTAATCCTAATAATTAATGCAGAAAGAAACAGAAACTTAATGTTTTATTTTTTATTTTTTATTTTAAGATTTTCGAACATAATCATCATTCATAATTATGCATATCTTCCAAGTGTCTTGACTTTTTCAAGGCCACCATTCTAGAAGACAGTGGATGAGAATTATTTCAATGTACTGCTTTCTGAAGACAAAAAAATTAACAATAATAGCTACACTTAGTAGTAGATTAGAACACAGTGTAGATTAGAAACAAAATATTACACAGAGTAAATTTTATCCAGATATCTCGATTATTTCTAAGTAATAATTAAAGTATTTTAGTAAAAGTAATTTAAAAGTCGTGGTGATGATAACTTATAATTACATAGTCTTTATCCTCGAGTCTTGTGCATATTTTTAAAAAGAACATTTAGTAAAATAAAAATAGAATAGAAAAGATAATTTTTTAAAATGTTATTGCAGAAAGATGAGTAATTATTTCCGGCGAGCAAAAACATGATGTTAGAATGAAAAACGTTCCAAACATGAATGAAACAAAGAAAAATGTGGGAAAAAATACATCAAGATTGTAATTAGAAATAATCTAAAATTTTCGTTATCTAAGTATGGATATGACACAACAACCTGCAACGTTTATCTTATAAAACAAAAATTTAAACGCATTTACATATACACTGGTTCTCATAATTTTAAGGACACCCATTTTTCTACATTAACTAAACACTGAACACTATTATTTAAACAAATATATTTTTTATTAATTTGAATTTAATTAATAGACGACATTTAAAAAGTTTTACCGATTTTCTATCTTAAAAAACTTTAAATACGGTCAAAAAGAGGATTTTTCAGGTGTTCAAAATTATAAGGACAGCTCGAAACTTAGTAATTTTTTTTTTCAGTTATTCTTTAAATTCATGTTTTATGGGATCTCTTTTTGGGGTAAAACAGTCAGACATTCTCTCTGGTATACATATATATATATATATATATAAATATTCAGTTTCAATACCATTTCATAAAGCATAGATGATTTTCTGAATACATTTAAACTATTTAAAATTGCTTTCCACTTGCATACACTTTTCTAATAAGATAAGTTAAGGTTTTTTCAACTTTTAGCCCACGGAAAAGACAATAATACAGAAATTTCTTTCTTCAAACTATTTTTTATTGCTCTAGGATTCGAACAAAAATATAAGTCCTGTTGAAAAAATATACATATATATATTACCCCCCCCCCCCACACACACACACACCCCTCTCTAAAATCTAACAAAAATCTGAGAATTCCACGTTTAAAATTTGCGGATATTCTCTTGATGCTCATAATAATAGAAAACATTACTAAATACATTCTGTCTTCAGTAGAAACAGCTACCCAGAATACCATAGATCCACCTTTAAAATACCCGATTCATATCTGCCTTTAAAAAATCTGCTCTGTCTTTCGCTACCTTCAGATCGTGTCAGTAACTGTTAAAACCATTTGGTTAATAAAAAATATTTTCTTTTCATCCGAAAATGCAACATTTTACCATTTCATATTGTCTTTATTCAACATTAACACAGACTTTCTTTCCTCCATTAAACGCTTTATTGGTTTCACAATCAATTTTTAAAGAATAAAGCAGGCTGGAGTCTTGAAATAGAACATAGAATAATTTCAATATTTTCTTTTAATCAAACTGCACACACTTCCATAAACAGATATTGTTGAACACAAACATTACTATTTACAAACTATTATACAACAATTATATACAGAGGGCCCGGAAATTAAAGTAATATTATATTCGAATAATATTCGCACCATAGCGACATATTGATCAAAACAGAAAATTCTTTTGTAGCGATAAACAGAAGCATTCCGGTAGCACTCGCTTCAACTGGAGAGGAGTTGAGTTGTACTGCTGAGTTCTGCAGTTATTGCTGGCCTTGGAGAAGGAACTATTACAGCTGCTCTAGTTTCCCAACATCCTCCCCACTTGAGCGTTCTGCAAAAATGCTCAACAGAAATATGACACTGAAAAATACTAATAGAAAGGTTAACAAATGACAATATATATATGAATTACATTAAACATCTAATAATAAAAAAAAAGAAAAATACCAAAAAAAATATTTAGAGTTCACTTTTTAAAAGAAAAAAGATGTTTTTATAGTTTTTAAGCAGTCTTATGCTAAAATTACACATCAAGACTTTTTACTGGCCTCACTACCCTGCCAAAACGTGTTTTAAGTAGCTCTCCATCATTAGGCTTCTCACTACTGTTATTTGTTTTTGGTGCAGGCTTTGGCACATGCTGTTCAAGTCTTTGTGTGATTTCAAGAGGATAGAGTCTCTGGATTGGTCGTAGTGAAACTCCTTTCGATGTTCTAAGCTTAACCAGCCTAATAATTCCATCTTTACTAGGAAAGAGTTCGATGACCTTTGCCAAGGGCCAACATAAGCGTTTCTTATCGTCGCTGCCAATCAAGACTATATCACCCACTTGAACTGTGTCGTGACTTTTGGGGATCGACGTACGTAGAAAACCAAGATATTCTCTTCTGAATCTTTGCTTTAAAGATTCTCTTACTCTCTGAATATATCTGTATCTTTCAACAACGTCAGTTTTCTCAATTTGATCCAAGTCAGGTACATCACTTGTTCGTAATTCTTGAAGGAACAGTGAAGGCGTTAGAACATTTAGTTCTTGATTTTCAGATATGTACGTTAGCGGTCTAGTGTTCATAATAGATTCGCATTCACATACAAGCGTATGTAGTTCTTCTTGTGTCAGAGAGGCTCTACCTAAGTTTTTTCGAAGCAAATCTTTGAGAATTCTTATAAGTCTTTCCCAGAACCCTCCCCACCATGGGGCTGATGGTGGGTTGAATTTCCATCTAATTTCCTTTACTTCAAACGTTCGTTGAATCTCAGTCCAATCCAAACTCTTCAATGCATTATTTAATCCAGCGAAGTTTGTACCGTTGTCGGAGTATAACACAGAAATCCGTCCTCTTCTCGCTATAAATCTTCGTAAAGCCTGAATGAAAGCATTCGTACTAAGTGATGGAATCAATTCTAAATGTACAGCCCTAAACACCGCACAAGAAAATAGTACGATCCAAACTTTTTCTTTGGACTTGGTGAGCAGAGGACCTGCTAAATCAACTCCTGAGACTTGGAATACTGTTACATTCATGTATGACACTTCGAATAATTCTTTTTCCCTTTAAAATCCAAAATCGTTCTCTCAAAATAAAAAGTAGAGCAGACGCTCCAGCATGCTTGTTGACAATGTGCTCTTGCTCGATAAGTCTTTTCACTACTGGATGTTTGGACGGAAGAACCAAAGGAAAAATAAAATCAGAATTTTCATTTTCGTTTGTAAGTCTTGATTTCAGTTTTAGTATTCCCTCATCATCTTTATAAGTTTGGAAATTTACGAGAGATCTTTTGCCTTCTTTATCTGTAAAGCATTCAGTCTATACACAACGAAAAAGTGTCTTTTGAGCATTTTCAGTTTCTTCAGATGTAATATTTGGATATTTTCTTAAGTCTTTAGATTTCGGTTGAAAACGTAATATCCAAGCTATGATTTTAACAATCTTGGAAAATTTTGAAACTCTGTTCGCTAATCGGGATACAACAGATTCAAACTCAATATTATTAGCAGAAACTACAGTTCTTCTTTTTTCTTGAGCAATCTCTTCTTCATTGATATTTATGACTGACTTAGGCCATTGCTCTCTTGGATTCTTCAACCAGACTGGTCCCAGCCACCACTGAGATTTTAACAACTGTTTAGCTCCACATCCTCTGGATGCAAGATCAGCAGGGTTCAATTCACCGGAAACATGGAACCAATTCTCAGCATCAGTAAGTTTCCTAATTTCATTTATGCGATTATTCACAAAAACTGACCACTGTTCTTGCCGCTTAATCCAACTGAGTACTGTAGATGAATCAGTCCAAAAATAGGATTCTATTTTTTCCATTTTCAGAGCATCTTTAACTGATTTGAACAATCTTGCTCCTATTGTAGCTCCCATGAGCTCTAAAAGTGGAATTGTTATCTTTTTCAGTGGAGTTATTCGAGATTTAGCTTGCAATAAGTGAATGTTCACTACACCATTAGTGGACTCAGATCTTAGAAAAACGCATGCGGCATAGGCATCTTTGCTCGCATCTACAAATGTATGCAAACTTAGAAGTGACGATTCAGTCACACCAGTCCATCTAGGTATTTTTATGTCTTTTAAAAAATGCAAATTTTTGACCCAACCAAGAAACTTCTTTTTAATTTCATCACTAACTTCCGCATCCCAATGTTCTTTAGTTTTCCATATGGCTTGAAGCAAAATTTTGGGTTGTATTAAAGCTGGGGCAATATAACCTGTCGGATCGAAAATTTTACTAATAAATGACAAAATTTTTCGTTTCGTTAGTTTTTCTGTCTTATCAAATTTTAATACTTCATAATCTATTTCTAAGGTATCAGAGTATTTGTCCCATATTAAGCCTAACACTTGTGTTTTAGAATCTTGAGAAGGGATTTCAGGACAAGCTGTACTTTCCCAGCCCCTAAGATCAAATTTCCCTTCTTTCATAATATCTGTGGCATACTTCACAAAGTTATCTAACTCTGAAATGTTATGTACACTGGCCACACAATTATCCACGTAAAAACTGTCACGCAATCTTTCCAGCAATTTTTCAGAATACTTTATTTTCAACAATTCAGCTGACAAATGGTGATGAATAACTGCCATGAGTAAAAAAGGGCTGCTGGTTACCCCAAAAACACAACGTGTATGACGGAAAACCTTTATGTCATCTTTGTCATCATACCAGAGGAATCTTAAGAAATCTCGATCTTTTTCGTGCAGAGCTATCTGTAAAAACGCTCTTTTAATGTCAGAAATAAACCTAATTTTGTATAAGCGAAATCTTGTTAAAATCGAAGGAATGGTGTCAATAAAGTTAATACCAGTCTCTAAGCAATCATTTAGGGATGGATAACCAGGCTTCTTAGCTGAGGCGTCAAAAAACGGGCCTAATTTTCATAGAGGTCATTGATGATGTTTCCTTAATTACTGGACGATGGGGAAGGTAATAAGAATTAGCAAGTGCCAATTCTTCAACGGGAACTTCTTCAATAATTCTATCATCAATCCACTCTTTAAAAACTTCATGGTATTTTTTACGATATCTAGTTTTTTCTAACTTTTTAACAGTAGATTCTAATCTTTGTACTGCAACTTCGTAATTGCTCGGTAAGCAAACATGATCCTTTTTCCACGGTAAATGGACCTCATATCTTCCATCTTGCTTTTGTTTGACTGTTTCTTTAAAATGTATTATAACAGCCTTTTCAATATCTTCCCTATTACTTTGTTCTATAGGATCTCTAATGCCAAGGAGTTCTAAATCCCATAATTTCGAAACCGATATGTCTTCTTGTGAAAGCATACTAATGACAGACATATTTATATCTCTACAACTACTGGACTGAGGGACTTTTCCCATCAAAGTCCATCCTAATTTCGATTCCATGGCGACTAAACCTGACTTAAGTTGTTCTCGTCTACCAGTAAATAATTTACCCACGACGTCTGCTCCCAAAAGAACTTCGATAGGCCCAGAATTGTCAATGTCAGTTAAATTGATTCCTTTATTTTTTAACTCACGTATCCAATTTCCTTGAGTTATCGCAGAAATATCATTACAAATAACATTTTGATCTAGAGCATCTAAGCTACAAATATAATCATTATGAAGATTGCTCAAATAAATTTTGTAACATATGTGTTTATTTATATCTGTTTTCTCTCCACCGAATAATGAATGACAAAATTCTTCTTCTCTTACAAAATCGAAATTTAATTCTTCTGCAGTGGATTTCAATATACATGACTTTTGAGACCCTGTATCTAGGACAACTCTCGCTTTGCGCTTCGCATTTTTTCCATGCAGCATTACAACTAAAGTTTGTAAAAATACATTATTAATGGCATGCGATTTTCATTTAGTTTCTTTTTGTGTAAACAGTGTGTCAACACACTTTTCTTTTATTTCATCGTGATTCGAAAGTGACCTAGAACCTTCATTATTTTTATTAGATTCCAACGTGGGACACATAAATTTTAAATGTTTCTTACTACAAATCTGACACCTAATGTTTGATTTGCATGAATTGGCTACGTGGCCCTTAACTAAACAGATTCGACATAATCCCTTATTTTTAATAACTGAAAGTTTCTCGCTTAAAGGAATATAAAATGCTTTCTTACAAAATCGCATTTCATGATCTTTTGAACAAAATGAACATAAATTACTTTTTGAATCATGTGTAATTAGTTCCATTGCGGATGGATAATTATCTTTTACATTTTTATAAGTTGTTAAACCTTTATGTTCGCGCTCAGGAAGCGTATTACAAAGATCGGTTCTGCTCAATTTAATCTTTTCTTCGGACTGTACTTCATTTCTTAAAAACAGAAGTATGGCATCAAGACTCGATATTTTATTTTCAGTTTCTAGAATTTTTCTCTGTCGTTCAAATAAACGTAATATATTTATGGGTAATGAACTTTCAACTAAGGGATATAAAATTAGGCCACACATTTCACTAGTAACACCCAAAGTGCCTAGCGCTCGTAACTGAGTAGATAATTTATTATATAAACCGCTCAAAGAACCATTTTTCTTATTATTGGAATTATGAACGAGTTTTAATAACTCCCTAACATAAAAATCGATCAAAAGGTCTTCTCGACCATACCTTTCTTTTAAGCTCTGTATAGCCAAATCATAATTTTCTTCAGTTACGGGATATGACTGAACAATTTCTCTTGCTTCTGATTTAATTTTACTTGACTGAATCAAATAGGGAAATTTATCTGCTTTACCTAAATTTTTATTCTCATGAATATTCTTAAATTGATTTCAAAATGTGAGCCAATCTTTTAAATCTCCCCCGAACGTGTAAAGTTCAACTTCAGGGAGACGCTGACATAATGTTTTACTCAATTTGTTAATCTCTAATTGATTATCATTATCAACAATATTACTTTCTTTTACATTTAATTTTTTGTGATTTTCTAAAAAGCGTTGAGATCTTACTTGAATTATCAGTGATTTTTCCCTATATTCTTCTACAGAATCAAATTCTGTTTCAAATTCTTGTTCTTTTAAAGTATCTAAATATGTATTATGTGTCAGTTCTAATGCATTAGATTTTTGTTTAAATAAAACTAAACTGATCTCTACTTCTTCGAACGAAGAATTTTCGTCTGCTAGTATATTTTCTAGCTTATTATAGGCCCTTGTAAAGGAAGCTCTGTGTGCAGTTTTATTTCTTTTGATTATTTCCATTTTTACTATCAAATAATATAATACAATATTCACTCAATATTTATTTTACTAAATTATTTTTAGTAAATTTCGTTTTCATAAATTTGAAATCACCACAAGATAAACTTCAAAACCAAAATATTTTCGTTTTACAAACTTTCAATTGACAATCATAAACTTCAAAATATTTCTATTTTCATTATATCAATAAATAATATACTTTGTATTACTATCTAATACTATCTAAATGATATAATATATTCATTAATAAAATGCATTCATTTATGAAATATTCTTCGTAAGTTTCGTTTTAATATTTCTTTTTTTTTTTTTTTTTTTTTTTTTTTAGATCATCAATGAAAAACTTCAAAATGGAAAAAATCTAATTTTCTTACCTCTTAATTATTAATCATTCTATTTTAAAAGACGCCAGGCCCACCCGGGGTCGCCAGATATTGGTTTCACAATCAATTTTTAAAGAATAAAGCAGGCTGGAGTCTTGAAATAGAACATAGAATAATTTCAATATTTTCTTTTAATCCAACTGCACACACTTCCATAAACAGATATTGTTGAACACAAACATTACTATTTACAAACTATTATACAACAATTATATACAGAGGGCCCGGAAATTAAAGTAATATTATATTCGAATAATATTCGCACCATAGCGACATATTGATCAAAACAGAACATTCTTTTGTAGCGATAAACAGAAGCATTCCGGTAGCACTCGCTTCAACTGGAGAGGAGTTGAGTTGTACTGCTGAGTTCTGCAGTTATTGCTGGCCTTGGGGAAGGAACTATTACAGCTGCTCTAGTTTCCCAACACGCTTATTGATTATTACAGGTTTTGTATTCATTTTAACATATTATTAATTATTTTAAACATGCATAAATGTGGACCTCAATCTTTCGTTAAAAATTAGGAACAAATTCAGCAGCAGTCATTTCGAGTAGAACAGTAAGAGGAATTTTGAGTCTTCGATCTCTGTAAAACAACTCTGATTTTACATCTGATCTCTCTCCTATCGAACCAGCAGTTCAACATTTGATCACATTTCCTTCAGCAATTTTAGATCTTCGAATTTCATTAGAAATACAACGGATTGAAATTATCCCTCCACTTAAAAAATACATTTATCATACTTCACTACATGAACGTTCAGTTTTTTCGAGGAATTATCAGTAATGTCCGTCCAAGAAAAATTTAAGGCTTATATATGAATTAATCTAGTCCAGTAGTTAACAAATTCGCATGTCAACTGTAATTTATCCGCTAGTAAGTTAAATAAAACGAAAAAATCATGTTTGTCCCTACAATTATGAACATCTAAAAACGTGGAGAAAAAACTAGTTTGCACTATTTTTTATTTTTTTATTTTTTTATTTTTTTTATATTAAAAAAATTACAATAGTTTTGGTTTTTAGAATACTAGATATATTAAGTGCACTTAGTATAATCTTGTTCACAATTATTTTTATATTAGTTATTTCAAAACATAAAGTGTCCTTATAAATATGAGAAGGAGTGTATTGTATTATTAAATGTATTTACATTTAGACAATATACGTATGCTAACTTTATTAAAACAATAAATCTTACTTTTTTAAATAGCTATAAATACATCGAATTCAAAATAAAAATTCTGTCGTAGAAAAAATAACAGAAGCTCTGTGGAAAATATAAAATGCCATCTAATACTTTGCAATGAATATACTGAGGGATACAAATTAATTAAATAACATTTGATTATTATTATTATTTTTTTTTACACAAAAATTTACATTGAAGTAGTAAATTCTTCTCATGAATTTTCTATTTTTCAATTTTACATATTAAAATAATTTTAACCAATTAAAGCACAGTAAAATCTTTTAAAACAAAGCTCTGCTAGAATAAATAGCAGATGTAGAATTTTTACGAAGGCTATTAATTTTTCGTGAGACTGCGACATAAATTATTATATTTTATATTCTTTAAGTCTCAAAAATTTAACGTAATACATCAAAATATAAATTAATGTAGTGTTTTTAAAGCAGGGTACATAAATGAACAGTATATTTTAGCATTTTTAATATTTTAAGGATAATGAAGAAAAATTACAAGTTTTGTTAATTTTACATTAATAAATTCTGCTTAAATAAAAATTATTATTTACAATGTGCTCAAAAGTAACCAACCGTCCGAACGTAGACCAAAAATTTTAAGTTTGTTTATTATAAAAGGATAAAATTGTAAGTTTAACAAAAATATTTCATGAACTTAAGGTTAACATTTAGAATAAATTCATAAATTTAAACGATGTTTAATGTTCTTTACTTTCTAAAGAAGTCTTCTAGAATTAAAACTTACCTTTATGATGTTTTATACTGTTCTGGTGTATACAGAATATACATCAATGAAATTGCTTATTACATTAAATTTAAAATGCTCAAAAAGCAATACTTATAAAAGAAGTAATGCTTAAAGCTGATAAGAGAGCTGCTAAGAACTGAAAATCTGATAATTTAAAATTCTAATTTATTAGCAAGGTAGAAACAGGTAAAATTGTATATGATGGAAAATTAAGTTTTCGCTGTAAACATTTAGTTTGATCAACGAACTGAGAAAACGATACATCGCATATTTCTTTTTTAGTTTCCAAAATGAGTTTAAAATAAAGTTATCATTCATTATACTTAACATGGCACATACATAACAATGCGTAGGAAATTTATTTAAGACATTTAATCAGAAATACAATGATAATAATAATAGTAATAGTAATAATTAAAACAGAGATTGATACCGTAATTCTTAGCCTCATTTCCTTCAATTAAAAAAACCAGTGTCGCGAAATTCAGGGACTTTTATTTTTCAATAGTCACGAATAATTTTGAGGAGCGACATCAGATATACATAGTAGATGATTAATCTTAGAAGTGACTAGTCAACCGTTGCAGTTAAAAGTTAATTGTGGATATTGAATAAAAAAGTCCCTAACTCTGTAACAGACTTCCTCTGTAAATACGTAATATGTAATTCATTTTTTCAGATGATTAACATTTTCTTAAACTTTTTAATTGAAAAGTAATACACTATCTTTTCATAAATGACACTTTTGATTTCAGACGTTTTTCGAATATCTCAAAAAGTACTTGATGAATAACCTTGAGACGCCAGGAGTGGGGATAACATGTTACACCTCATATATTTCTGTGAAAGTTTTACCCCGAAAATAAAAAGGACACCAGTAAAAAATTAAATAAAAATGAAAATGTTTGGGATCACCTTGTAAAATGTAATGCTTGAAATGCAATCTGGCTATAGTATGTGATTATGAGCCTCCGTATTATTCTCTGTATAATTTTTTATGAGGCTACCGCTTGCATTCATGGAGATATAATGGTTTCTTTAAAAAATTGCAAAAAAAAAAAAAAAAAAAAAAAAAAAAAATCTCACTTTTTAAACTATAACACACAAGGTATTAAACCCAACGCAAAGCCATTTTCAGGAAACTTGGCACACATCAGACACAGTATACTGCAATCAGAATGCAAAGATATTAAGTATCTAATGAAATAGGAATGTTTTTACTAAATAATTTTTAATTGCGCATGCGCAAGCTTTAGTGAAATTTTTTGTACATAATTCAATATCCAAATGTATTGAGCTACCTATAGAAACAAAACCTGAAGAAGTATTGTTTAAATACAAAAGGTTATCCGTGATAGAATGAACTGCTATTCAGTTTCTCTCTCTTTCTGTCTCTCTCAAAAAGAAAAAATCTAAGCTATAAGAGGTTTTACTCACATTTTTATTTTGATTCAGTCAATGGTAATACAATGTTCGTTGATTGTAAATAAATATTGAGAAAATCCCTTATTTTCTTTATTTTTGAGTAGTATTGAAATTCAGTTCATTCTACTTTTTGAATGTACATGACATTTAAAACCCGAATAAACTACTACGTCAGAAACGCCAATGAAAAATATTTGAGATGCATACAGCTGTTTCGGTAGCCTTAAGCGTACCGTCTTCAGCGCAAAAAGGATTCTGAATCTGGAGAAGTGCTCGTATATATAGGAGAGGGACCGAATTTAGTTCAACCAATAGGATTACGGAAAAGGTGGAGAGTGTGGCCAATAGGAATTTAAGAATATGTAGCTGTGTAAACAGTAGAACAATTAAGAAAATGTGGACTGAATGTAAAATTTCCAACAATCAGACAAATAGGGAACAGCGAAATCACAATTTACAAGGTTTTTAAAATTTTTATAAATATGAAAAGCTTTAAAGAAATCGAGTTCATGAATGGATTTAGGTCTGCAAATTATTTTAGCTGAATTAAATTTAAAATTATGATTTTCCTTCCAGCAATGTTTAGAAATAGCTGATTTATTGGTTTCTTGTTTGCGGACGTAATTCATATGTTCTTTTAGACGAAATTTAAGACTGCGTTTAGTTTGGCCAATATATGATAAACCACACTGACGGGAAATACTATAAATGCCCCAAGAATTATGCACATCAATGGGATCTTTTAACTGAGAAAAGGTGAGTTTATTGTAATAGCGAAAATATTATTTTAAAATCATATTGTTTGAGAATTTTAGCTATGGTCTGACTGGTTTTAGGAAAATAGGGTAAAACAATACTGATATTAGAATAGACTGATTTAGTATACGAAATACGAGGGAGTTGTAATTTTTGGATAGTTTTGTCTATAATGGAAGGGTCATAACCTCTGTCAATTGCAATGGCTTTCAGGTATTTAATTTCAGTTTTTAATAAAATAGGATTTGAAGAAATATTAAGGGCACGGTTTACAAAAGTATAGAAATCAGCCATTTTTTGGTTAGGTGGGTGACATGAACGCGCATGGGGAGGAAGGGAGACTGCAAAACGTTTACCACGGACGGTGGTTGAAAATCCAACACCAAAGTCTCCTGTTATTATTAGTACATGATATTTGTTTGGGGCTTTTATATAAGTTGCTCACTATCGGCTCTTATATTATGTTAATGAAATCTCGCTAAGCTTGCACATGTGCAGTTAAAATGTATTTAGTAAAAATGCTCGTACTTTCTTCATAGTTAATATTTTTGCATTCTGATTCAGTATGCTGTGTCTAATGTTGTGTGTCAAGTTTTCTGAAAATAGCTTTGCACTGGATTTAATACCTTGCGTGTTATAGGTAAAAAAGTGACTTAAAAAAAATTAAAGAAACAGTTATATCTCCATAAATATATGTGGTAGCCCCATAAAAATGTATACATAGAATAACAATCATAATCACATACAACATCTGGATTGCATTTAATGCATTACTTTTTACAGGGTGATCCCAAACATTTTCATTTTTATTAATTTTTTACTGATCCTCTTTTTATTTTCAGGCAAACCTTTTATCGAAATACATGAGGTGTAACATGTTATTTACACCCCTATAGTCTCAAGATGATTCGTCAAGTACTTTTTGAGATATTTAAGGAGACGTCCGGTCATTTATGGAAAGGTATATTAGTGTGCCTTGTCACTTTGATTCAATAAAATTATTTTGATGTATGTTTACATTTATCTAGAACATCACTCCTTACAATCGGCAGGAAAATCATTGAAGCGCTAGCAATAGTTCGTACATAGAAGATGTGCACCAAATGCTGTTTTATTAAGTAAATATTTGTGGAATCATGATCTTAGCCCTTAAGCTGTTTATAAGAAAGTAAGTTGATGATAAAAATTGGCGATCAAACTAAAAAAAAAAAAATTGCAAAGTTTGGATGTGTGCTTTCAATAATTTTGCTGCCGAATATAAGTCAATCTTTTGAACGCGTAGAAAACATTTAAATTAATAAGATTAAATAGTTCTAAAGTGTTTACATTCTTTCAAGTTTTTTTTTTTTGAAAATTTTTAATTTATAAACTCACAACACAAATGAAACAGTTTTCAATTTTTTTTTCTGTAATAACTATATCATATAATTTTTAAAATTATGTTTTATTTTAAGTAATTGTGAATGTTTCAAAGCATAGAGAAAACATTAGCAAAAATTCAGGTTAACATCAAAGTCTACTAATTACACCTTTTTTTTATGTTAAGTTATTTTTATGAGATGAATCATTAAGAAATCTTAAAAGTAGAAGACTCATTAAAATACAGAAATCATAAAAGCCGGATTTTAACTCTTCCCGTCTTCGGTTTGTCAACCTGTCTGTACACAAACAGTCTGTAAATCATCAAGCGGATATTTTTTATTCAAGTCAGCTATGTCTATAGCATATGCCTTATTGAAAATGATATACTGCCTCAATATTGAGGCAGTTTACTAGCCACAACCATATAGAGAAATGTTACCAGTCGTAATTGGTACTGCATTCCACTGCATGCCTCTGTTACACAGCTATAGCTGATAACATTTCTCAACATGGTTGAGGAAAATAAGTTCCTTCAATAATGTTTATTCTTACACAAATTTTTTTACCGTGTATTTATAGTTATCATTTAAAACATATTTAAAGGTATCATCGAGTAGGAAAATAACTAAAGGCTAAACAATACAACGGGTAAGTACCGTTGGATAAAAATTATTATCTATTCGAGAAGGAATTTTCTTTCTTGTTAAAATTTAACGTTGGTATATTGGCCATTTTATTTCATAACCTATTCCGTAAACGTCATGAATCAACGATTATAATACATTTATCTCCATTTTATTTCAAATAGTTTTGATGTAGGCGGTGAGGTTCTCGGATTAATGATTAGGTATCTACTTATATCTAATTTCCATAAAAGTGTTGTATCACAACCTTCTTTAGCAATTTTTCTTTTATATTACTGCTGCATTTTAAATTTTATTTTATTTATTTATTGCATAATTAGATTAAAATCTCTAAAAGAAGACTTATACACTCACGTAATTTAATATGTTATCATCAATTATAATAAATATGAACTATTTAATATAAATATTTTTATCAATATGTACTTATATACCAAATGTTTATATAATTATTTCATTTACAAGCTTTCATTTTTTTTCTTTAATCATAAACAGAGAGTAAAGACAGCTTTTAAAGTTTGTTAGCGAAATTCCTTTCAAGCTTCTTTTGTAATGAAAGTAAAGCTAATAAATAAAAAACTTCGAATGTAAACATCATAAATTGCAAAATCTTCCACTTATTTATTACTTTTCAACATGAGTTTACCCATGCATTTCATTTTTAACTACTAAAGTAATAAGCCATAAATTTACACATTCATTTGCTGAAATCAGATTTCGTTATGAAAATAAATCTAATCCACAGTTGAGAAACCTTATAAGTTGAAAATAATTAGAACAATATAATATTTTATATTCTTAATTGCATAATAATCATTGTTTCATTTTTTCTTTTTAAATTCTTCCACTGGCTGCTTTTTTTAATAAACTAAAAGTAAAGAGTATTACTGAAGATGAGTTCGAGAAATTTAAAAGAAAGAATAGGTACTTATTATTACCAGCCTCAAATTTTGTCTCTTATACATAACAATAAGTAAAGAAATTCTGCTTTTCTAGAAAAACATAAGATTCAATTAGTTATAATAAAAGATAAAAATAGTATCAACTCTTTGTTTTATAGAAATTTTGATACACTGGAATATTTTCTACCCGATATATGTATATACCGGGTGATCCAAAAGTCAGGACAAACTTTAAAAATGAATAATTCGAAAACGAATCAAGATACAAAGATACGGTTTGCACCAAAAGGATGAAAAAGAAACCGGGTTTTGTGTGGCAAAAAAAAAGTAATTGTTCTGTTGACGACCAACTGATGGCGCTATAGTGTTTTATTTCACCAAAGGATGGTTTACAAATGAAAAAAAAAAATGTTGAGAACTTACAAGTCAGCTTAATTACAGTAAATTAGTACTACTACAGTAACTGTTCAATGTCCATCATTCAGAAGTACAGCTGTGAGACGATTCACCGCATCGTTCAAAGCATTTAGTAGCATTTCTTGAGTTATGGCATTTCTTGAGTTATTTATTTTGCAATTTATGATGTAAACATCATAAATTGTAAAATCTTCCATTTATTTATTACTTTTCAACATCAGTTTACCCATACATTTCATTTTTAACTACTAAAGTAATAAGCCATAAATTTACACATTCATTTGCTGAAATCAGATTTCGTTATGAAAACAAATCTAATGAACAGTCGAAAAATCTTATTATATTGTTCTAATTATTTTCAACTTATATTTTATATTCTTAATTGCATAATAATCATTGTTTCATTTTTTCTTTTTAAATTCTACCACTGGCTGCTTTTTGTAATAAACTAAAAGTAAAGAGTATTACTGAAGATGAGTTCGAGAAATTTCAAAGAAAGAATAGGTACTTATTATTACCGGCCTCAAATTTTGTCTCTTAAACGTAACAATAAGTTAAGAAATTCTGTTTTTCTAGAAAAACATAAGATTCAATTAGTTATAATAAAAGATAAAAATAGTATCAACTCTTTGTTTTATAGAAATTTTGATACACTGGAATATTTTCTACCCGATATATATATATATATATATATATATATATAGTATATATCTAGCTTTCAGATTAAACATAATTTATCATTTATTTTGGAACTTACATAAATTTTCATATTTGCAATGTTTTACTATATATACATATATACGACTTGACTGCCCTTTTGTTATAAAGTAGTACTGGTCCGTACTTAAACAGACACAATAATTAATGGACTCAATTTAACTAGCCATATTTATTATAATACTGCAGGGTTTTCCAGCATAACAGAGGCCAGTACGGTATTTTAAGTATAACATCGTGAACTTTATTTAATAGGTATACATATAGTTCATTTAGCAACGACAATAATAAAAAAACCCTTCATTTAGGGATGTATGCATTTTTATATTACGGAAATTGAAAAGAGAGTACGGGACTTTTCCCCTACTTGACGATATGTCACGTGATTAAAAAGGAGTAGCAATGTAATTTTTATTTTTTTAATTGGTCTTACATTTTGACACAGGGTTGGCCTTTTGCTATCGGGATTATTTCTGTCCGGAGGAAAAAGAAGCAATTTGAAATAAAAGTACGTTGGAACAACAACAACAACAAAAAAAAAAGAAAGATTAATTTTGCTAACGATTTAGTTTTTAAGAAAACGGAAATGACATTTTCTATTTGAAAGAGCAGATTGAAAATGTTATTGAAGAATATATTAATTAAATTATAACTTAATATAAAAAGACCTAATTAGGGGTATTTTATATTACATATACATATATATATATATATATATATATATATATATATAACATAAGAAATGAATACATATATTTATTGTAAGAACATAAAACTACACTCCTTCTCATATTTATAAGGACACTTTATGTTTTGAAACAACTAATATAAAAATAATTGTGAACAAGATTATACTAAGTGCACTTAATATATCTAGTATTCTAAAAACAAAAACTATTGTACATTTTTTAATATGAAAAGAAAAAAAAAAAAAAAATAGTGCAAAATATTTTTTTCTCCACGTTTTTAGATGTTCATAATTATAGGGATAAACAAGATTTTTTCGTTTTATTTAACATACTAGCGGATAAATTACAGTTGACATACGAATTTGTTAACTACTGGGCTAGATTAATTCATATATAAGCCTTAATTTTTTCTTGGATGGACATTACTGATAATTCCTCGAAAAAAACTGAACGTTCATGTAGTGAAGTATGATAAGTGTATTTTTTAAATGGAGGGATAATTTCAATCCGTCGAATTTCTAATGAAATTCGAAGATGTAAAATTGCTGAAGGAAATGTGATCAAACATTGAACTGCTGGTTCGATAGGAGAGAGATCCGATGCAAAATCAGAGTTGTTTTACAGAGATCGAAGACTCATAATTTCTCTTACTGTTCTACTCGAAATGACTGCTGCTGAATTTGTTCGTAATTTTTAACGAAAGGTTGGGGTCCACATTTATGCATGTTTAAAATAATTAATAATATGTTAAAATGAATAAAAAACCTGTAATAATCAATAAGCGTTTAATGGGGGAAAGAACGTCTGTGTTAAAGTTGAATAAAGACAATATGAAATGGTAAAATGTTGCATTTTCGGATGAAAAACATTTTATTCTTGATTAACCAAATGGTTTTAATAGTTACTGACACGATCTGAAGATAGCGAAAGGCAGAGCAGAATTTTTAAAGGCAGATGTGAATCGGGCATTTTAAAGGTGGATCTGTGGTGCTCTGGGTAGCTGTTTCTACTGAAGGAAGAATGTATTTTGTAATTTTTTCTATTATTATGAACATCAAGAAAATATCCGCAAATTTTAAACGTGGAAGTCTCATATTTGTGTTAGATTTTAGAGAGGGGTGGGGGGGGGATTTTTTTTTTTTTTTTTTTTTTCAACAAGACTTACATTTTTGCTCGAATCCTAGAGCAATAAAAATAGTTTGAAGTAAGAAACTTCTGTATTATTGTCTTTCCTGTGGGCTAAAAGTTGAGAAAACCTTAACTTATCATATTAGAAAAGTGCATGCAAGTGGAAAGCAATTTTAAATAGTTTAAATGTATTCAGAATATCATCTATGCTTTATGAAAAGTTATTGAAACTAAATATTAATATATATATATATATATATATATATATATTCTAGAGAGAATGTTTGACTGTTTCACCCTAAAAAGAGATCCCATAAAACATGAATTTAAAGAATAACTGAAAAAAAAAAAAACCTAGGATTCGAGCTGACCTTATAATTGTGAACACCTGAAATATAATTTTTTTGACCGTATTTAAAGTTTTTTAAGATAGAAAAACAATAAAACTTTTTAAATGTCGTCTATTAATGAGATTCAAATTAATAAAAAATATATTTGTTTAAATAATAGTGTTCAGTGTTTAGTTAATGTAGAAAAATGGGTGTCCTTATAATTATGAGAACCAGTGTATGTGAAACAAAGGCAAATTCCAAACAAATGAAAATGAATATCACTAATAAAGAACAGAGGCTACCATACTTAAGATGTGTGGAGAGGTTAAACTAATTTCTTTGGCACCCATCTTTTCTCAAACCTTTTCCGATATTATATGATAAGAAAGAAAAACGTTAAAATGAAAATTTTTATCTTAACAGAGGGGAAAATAATTTATTGTTTTATAATTATTGACATTTATAAATCAATTTTATGTTAAATCAATCATATACATGTTATGTTTAAAGACATTTATTGATATTTAAAGTTGACTTTTTGTGAACTAAATTAGTCATATATACCATTTATATGTGCGTGTATATATATGTGTATATATGTGTGTATCGCATATAAATGTGTGCAATGCAAGATATTATACCAAGTGAAAAATCATTTTTAGGAAACTTGACATGCTAGGGGAGACTGGGGGCTAATGGGACACGGGGGGTAAATGAGAAAAGTGAATTATCCTAAAAATAAATGAGTTAAATATTCGTACTCAGAATTTCGTTTATAGATTGCAGCATAAGCAATACAAAAGCACACGCATCAAAAGGTTTTATTTTTTTCGTTACTTTACTGAAAACAAGAGGCAAAACATTCCTTCCGAAGTAGGGAGGATTTTTATTTACTTTTTCAAAAACATTTGTTTAAATTGATATTTGTCTCGTTTTAACACTGTCGCATATGGTTATAAAGCTTTCATTCATTTCTTTTCATCTGCTATCGTCATTTTCAGTCAGTTATAAATAGTTAATTTAAATAAGCATAAAGACAATTCAAAACGATGTGGGTCTAATGGGATACATTTTAATTGGAGGCTAATGGGATGTGTCTCATTAGAACAAAGGGACAATATGAAGTGACCAATTTGAAATACAATATTAAATGAACTTTTAAACCTATTTAAAGAAAATAATTTCTCCTGAAAGTTATTTATTAAATCTGAATAGGTTTGGTGATAATATAACATATATATTTTCAGTTTATCTATAGTTTGAGGTAAATATAATATCTATATTTTCACAAACACCTCCCTTATACAATTAAAATCAGGTATGTGATGAAAGCTTCTATATAATTGCTAAAACCAATTATACCTCAAATAAGGAGCAAACATTCAAACCTAGTTTACTCCTTCGGAGGCAATTTTTCAGAAGACACAAAAAACAAATAAATTAAAAAATAATTAAACTTAAACCTTAATTATCATTTGTTTAGCTGTATTGCTACTTACTATGAAGGTATGCAGACATATTTAGGAAGATATGTAGACATATTATTTTATGTTGGGTTTAAACAAAAAAAAATGCTATCTCATTTTTTTTTTTTTTTTTTTTTTTTGAGAAAACTTGGTTTGACTGTTTGCTCTTCAAATAGTTTGACCATATTCAAAAGCCCCAGCAAGAAAAATATCCGCATTTGGTAAAAATAAATTAATAAGAATAATTAAAAAGAAATAGTTAACAATGATGACGAAACCACTCCGAAAATCCCTTCAGAAACAAAAAGTCTGTCATAAAGAATTAGAGTAGGCTCTCTGAATGACTCTTCAGCGAAAAAGAAACTGTGTTTGAAAGTAAGATAATACTGCATCTTATAAAATACACTAGTGCATTATGTTTTATTTTGTTTAATGAAATCATAAATGTGCTCTAAATTCAATAAAAATTATTTAAATAATATACCTCAGTAGGTTTCATGGCTAGTCCCATTCGATCCCAGACCCGAGGTCCAATGGGGCAAAACATTTGAGCACATGTTAGGACTTTTTTTTCTCCATTAATAATTAAGCTATCACAAAAATTTTGTATCCATTAATAAAAAATTATTTTTAGGTGTACACTAAAAGAAAAAAAAAAGATTCACATTGGACATTTCCTTTCTCTTTTTCTACAAACACAATTTTTTCATTTAAAAAGTACATTGAGAACAAATTTTATTACGTCATTCTCCATGTAAATTTTAGGATTACGAACTTCAAATCAAAAAACAGTTGGTAGGAAAGTTGTAATTTTAAAAAGTATTTCAAAAATGGCAAGGATGAAGCAATTAACGATACTACAAAAAGTATTAATTTTAAAATGAGTCGCAAGAAATGTTTTAATGCATGAGATGGAAAAATTATTAAATGTTAACGGATCATTGGGGACATGATTTTTAGCAAGATATAAATTTTTCAGCTGTTTAAACTAGAAATTAGCTCTAAGCAGCTACGTTGTTCATCCAAGTGAGATGACTTCAAGTGAAAAAGACAGTTTTTAGAAAATCGATTTGTATTAAGTTTAGAAATTAAAAGAGATTCAGAAATTCTGTTAGCAGCATAATTGTTTTGAAAACAATGTAACGGCGATTAAACTAAGCATTAGAAAGATATTAAAACTTCTTCACACACCATAAAATTTGAGTCAGCACAACCGGTTTCGAAAGGACGTAGGCTTTCTTCATCAGGTGCAAAAAAACACGTGCTACTGACTTGGAGGCAAAAGCAAGACTGAAAGCTGGGCAAAATCCAGAGGAGGAGCAGCAACACAAACAACCAATAGGAAGTATCATGCAGGACCAATCAGAAAGGAACACACGTACACACATACCAAAAAAAAAGGGGGAGGGAGGGAAGGAGTAATCAATCAAATTTATTTTGTTTTATTTATTTAATTAAAATTATACTAGTAAGTAAATTTAATAAAATTTATTTATTTATTATTATTATTTTTAACTATTATTATGTTATAAACATAATGAAGGAAATTATTTAATTGAATTCAACAAATGTTTCCAAGCTGTAGACAGCAAAGTGGAATCAGATTTTTCATTGACAGTTTTATCACGATTAAGGTAAATAGCTAAATTTTCCAAAAAATCCTGTTCGGAAACGCGTTTGGCATGAACGATAATTTTGGCACTCTTAAAATTAATACTATGACCAAATTCCCAACTGTGCTTCGCAAAAGAAGATTTAGAAATTTCTTGATTAACAACATACCCAGAATGTTCATGTAAACGACATTCAAGATTTCTTTTTGTTTGACCAATATAAGAAATCACAATTATTTCAAGGGACATTATAGATATCCCACTTATGAAGCTCAGGAACAAGGGATTTGGTTGAAGGGAATTGGAATTTATTGACAGATTGAAAAATAACGTGAAAATTGAAACGCTTCAAAACTTTGTCTAATTTAAAACATAATGGGGGATAAAAAGGCAAGACAACAAGATTATCAGGTTCTGAAAACCTGATAATACATGAAAATAATACGTAAAACTTGATACATGTTAATTAAAATCAGTATCCATATCATAATGTTTCAAGATTGCAAGAATTTCTATCTCAAGAAGGAACTCTCACACCACCATTTTTTTTATAAGTAATTTTTATCATGTTTATTCAGTAATACTTAAAGATTTAATGTGATAGAAATTATTGATAAAAAATAGGGGTGTAAGAATTCCGTCTTGAGACGGAAACTCTTGCACCTTCTTCATTTAAATCACGTTTAAAACAGTGTGTTTACCGACACAATTTTTTCGTAACTGTTTGAGCAATATAGTAAATATCTATTGTATGTTTCCATGTTTATTTAAAGGAAATTTTTTAACAATAATTTGCTGGTGGGAGAGTCACGAAAACAAACAAACACACACACACAAAAAAAAAAAAAAAAAAAAAAAAAATGCGAGTCAGTAGACATTTTGTAAAACTATATTCTTTTCTACTTTTTTATTACTTATACGCAAAACATAAATCTTCTAATATTTTGAGGGGGAAAAACATAAAAGTTAATAGATTTTTGTTTCTAATTTCGTAATTAAATTAATATACGCAATCTTACTGTTTTTTATTTATTTTTACACATACAAAAAATAAAATTAAAAACAGCATGTAATTGGATTTGAGGCATATATTCAATCAAAACATAAACATTCAAAGTTTATCTAAAGCATTAATCAAAACGATAAAAAACTACGATGAAAAAAAAGGAATAAAATGTCTGAAGCAGTTGTTTCTGCGTTAGATTTATTACCTTTTTTAATGTTAATAAACTAAATATGGCCAGTCTGCCAAGTTTATATATTTTTTAAAATTTTCTACTGTAATTCTTTATAGGAAATGCTCGAACCTTTGTTAGAACATTATATCTTTGTTTTAACTGCGCAATCCGACACGCTTAAAAATTACTTTTTACTTACAAACAGGGATCTTTTTAATATTTATTTCTGCTTTGCCAGAGCGTCCTGTTAAAAGATTTTCCCTTGGTTTGCCGGCCTAGCCTGGCCCGCATGAAAGTTTGCCCTTGGGTGTTTGGGCCCGGGCTGGGCCGAGTACGAGCTTCCGACCAGGCTCGGGCCCGTGCAGACCTCTACTACGTGTGGCAAAAAATGACCTCTTCCCAAAATATTTATTTTTTGGAGAGATGGCTGATTTTGCAACTAGACGAAACAATTAAAAGAGTTATATTTTGCAAATTTTCAACAAAATCTTTATATCACCATGAATATATATGATGTTCTTATAAAAATATATGCAGATAATAAGGAGAAGCCTAATAATCAAATTCTATAGCCAGAAAGCATTTCAAGCAATTCTTTTCGCAGAGTGATCCCAAATAGCTCTCTCTCTCTCTCTCTCTATATATATATATATATGTGTATGTGTGTGTGTGCGTGTGTGTGTGTGTGTGTGTACATATATACAGTTGAACCTCGTTAAAGTGAACACTGTTAACCCATTTTTCGATGGTGTTACGTTCACGCAACAACAGTTGTAATTGTGCTTAGCAGTTAACTAAAAAAGATATTTTATATTAAGTATTGTTTATAAGTAAGAAAAGGATAGATGTTTATTTTATAACAAAAAAATTTGATCTGAAAAATAATTTTATATTTAAAAATAAATTTCATACTTGAAGCACTAACCAATCCAAAACTTTTGAAAATCTTCATATTTGAATAAGTTTACATAACTTGTATAAAAAAAAAAGTTTCATAATAAAATAATTACTTTTGAAGTCATCTGTAGTTTTTCCTGTTTTATGCTCCCTCTAGGAAATTTTCGTAAACATTTATTTGTATCCATTCTATACTCTTATTCCACTGAAATTGTACTAATACATTACCCTGTATTTAGTAAAATAAGACTAATTTTAATAATTTTATTTTAAATTATTGTTATATATGATCAAAATAATGAGTATTACTGTTTGTATTTAAAAAAAAATATATTATTTCTAGTTTGGGCGGTTAATGGATTAACATGAATTACTTTTAACATGAACTGTTTCCACAATTCCCATCAAAATGAAGATTAGTTTACTTATATCAAGATTAGTTACTGATAGAATGAACTGTTTCTAACATGAAAAAATTTTTCCCCCTTGAGATTCACGTTAACGAGGTTCGACTGTATATATATATATATGAAGTATAGGCACCTTCCTTCCCTAACATTGGAATCTAAAGCTATTTGATTTCTCTTTGCCGTTCCTGAAATCCAAGGCAGTTTAGTTTCTGTTTTCCCGTAGCCAGCCGATCATGTGACGCAGTATCGGAACTTGAAAGGAAGTGCGTGATCATGACGTGAGTGGTGTCACTTCCTCAACGGGCTGCAGCTAAAAGGCATTCGAGGGACGAGTGCAGTTTTGCTACGAGTCCTGGATGGAGCTGTGTGTTCATTAGACGTGCCGCTGATGACTGTATTTTATTTACTTTGGTTTTCACGCTCGACGATGTTAGTGAAATGCCGGACGATTTCCTATTTTTATAAATTATGATTGATGATCTATTGACTACTGAACTTACTTTGATGATTGATTTTAAATGCTCATTAACTTCTATGTAAATAGTAACTGTAAATATTTTAATTCTTTATTAAAAGTTAAGTAAAAATTCGAATTAGTATTGTTCTTAAAGTTTTAAACCGCTCGCAACCCACCTGATACTATATCAGAAGTGTGATAAATAATAAAATTTACTTGATAAAAGAACTATATTTTTTTTTTACTTTTATAAAACGTTTTTACAAATAACGATACGCCTGGACTGATAAAAATAAGTTGATAAACTGTTCTTGAAATATAGACTATTTTTAAAAACTGTTGCGAACTTTGTGTCATCGAGTGAAATATGATGTTAAACAACATTGAAGCTTTTGTGCGGAGTGCTTTTTCTATTCTGCAACTTATAGTGGATGATAAAATGCGTAAAGTGTGATCTGTGGATGCTACGGAATAGCTACGGATCGTCTGGATAAAGGTCTGAACAAGAAATTTCTGTTCTACAAAGTGCGAAAGATGTTCTTCAAGGTTCTCAAGGATTAAAAAGTGAAAAATCAACTAAAAGGAAATTCGAGCCAAAATTTAAAACCACAGCTGTTTCTGCTCTAAGGTACGTACATCTTATAAAATGGTATCTCTGGGAGATATTCCCAAAATTGGTATTGCACTAGGAAAAGAAAATTACAGTAAAATTAAAATTCTACATCGGTTTCTCTTTAATGACGAAGGAGATCGTAAAAGCCGATGCAGAATAAAAAAATTTTCCGGCTTTAACTTTGTCGTAGATGACGAAAATTATATAAAGAAACAAAAATTCATCGACGAAAATTTCTCATTGAACGAACTAATTATTATTTGTAATGTATTAAATGTCCCTTTTGATGGGAGTAAAGATGAGTTAAGAGATAGATTGTTGTTGAATCTGTGCGATATAGAATTGTTAAAACAGGAAAATTCTGAAAATAATTCGGATGAGGAAGATTCGGAAAACGAAAGTAGTGATAATGACGTCAAAAAACTTGACTCCTCTGTGCAATGCCATATGGGCAAAAATAAGTGCCATATCAGCAAAAATAAGTGTTATGATTATGATAATGATAGTGATAATGATAATGATAATGTTATTGATGATTATAATAAGGGTAAAAAAAGTATAAATTAGAGTAATAATGTGAATTCTGGATCACTTGGTGCAACTGTCTCTTTTAGCGACTTTAAAAACAATATTTCTAAATTTAGCGGCGAACCGCATGAAAATATTATTGAGTTTTTTAACGAATTTGAGGAAATAGCTGAAATGTTTAATCTAAACGAATTACAAAAATTGTTTTTTGTAAGAGATCATTGAGCGGAAACGCTCTTCTCTTTCTTAAGTCTGAAAAAGGACTATTAAATTATCAAAAATTAAAAAGTGCCCTCATTGAGGAGTTTAAAACAGAAATAAATTCCGCCTCATTGCATGAAATTTTGTGTAAAAAGAAAATGAAGCCTAATGAAACGGTTATAGAGTATTTCTTTAAAATGCGCGAATTGGCAAAAAACGGGCACATTGAAGATGCCGCGTTAATGCATTACGTGATCCAAGGAATAAATGACAAACCTGAAAATAAACTAATTTTATATGGTGCAAAAAATCTTCGCGAATTCAAAGAGAAAATTAAGTTATATGAAATATATAAAAAAGATAATGAGAAAAGTAAATATAGAATTGATAAAGTAGATTATAATGTAAAACCGAAGCACGCAGCCTATAACGTACATGAAAAATTTGGTCCTAAAAATGAAGTGAACAAATTATGCTATAATTGTGAGGAAAAAATCATGTGTCTAGAGATTGCCCTCATAAGGCCAAAGGCCTGAAATGTTTTTCCTGCAAGCAGTACGGGCATAAAAGTTCCGAGTGCCCAGGTTCGAAACCAGAAGTTGATGCACTGTGTATTAATGTTAATCAAAATATGAGTAAAATTATACAAGTAAATGACATAAATTTCATAGGTATAATAGACACAGGAAGTAAAGCAACATTGTTGCGTAAAAGTTCTTTTGATAGGTTGAATGTAAATAAATTAAATTTAATAAGTACCACTTTGAGGGGGATCGGAAAAAGTTCTCTAAAGCCGTTAGGCTCAATTAAAGTGAATCTCAAAATTGATGAATTACAATGTGAGACTGATGTTTATGTTGTACCTGATGATATGATCCCCTATGATGTAATTATTGGCATGAATGTGTTAATGCTGGGTGAAACAACGATTAACGAAAAAGGTATTTTTGTAAAAAATAAGTGTAATTCTGTAGAGGTAAATTTAGTAACAGTACTCCCTGTAGATAAATATCAAAGTGAAATTAAAACGAATGTTGTTGTTGATGCCCCTATGAACTTTAAGAACAAAAATTTTGAAAAATCCCTAGAAATAAATGAAACAGTGAATAGTGTTGAAAAGTGTGAAATTAAAACTCCCCAACCTTGTTATGCTGTCAAAAAATCATTAGAATCTCCCGAAAAAGCCATAAGTGAAAATGACGATAAAGACGAAAACGACGAGAGTGATGACGATAAGATGCTTTTAAAGGATGATATTAGTGTAAATGATGACAGTGATGAAGGAGAGGAGCCTCGACGACAGAAACAAAACCAAACGAGCATTATCCAAATAGATGATGATAGTGATGAAGAGGAGGAGCCGCGACGAAAGGGACGAAGCCAGACGAATGTTTCCCGAATGAAGTCGCTAAATCCTGAAAACACTTATTTGAAGACAAGAAACAAGCCCTACTTAAAAAAAATTCACAGTTAGCCGAAGAGTTGAAAAAGTTAAAAGAAAAAGTTGACGAAAATTCCAAACTCCTTAAAAGGAAGAAATCCAGAAAAAAGCCATCGACGATAGATTCCATCGAGTGTAAAAGACAGAATATGCCTAAAGAAGAGACTGCCAGTGTCAATTTAGGAAAGTTGTCCATTTCATCAGTTCCACTGAAAACCACGATTGGTGAAATAGCCATATTATTTCCTAAAGCTGTGCAAATAAAATTAGAAGTTTTCCCTGCATATAAGACTGCTATCATAGACTTTTTGATGTGATGCTACAGAAGCATTAAAAAACATTAAAACTGAAAATGATCAATTGGAGGTTCTCGAACTCGAGTCCCAAGATAACTTTGAGTCCCAAAGTAAAGATTTGCGTAAACCTGCTAAAGAACTATGTGTTAAAGTTAAAAAGAAAAATAAAGCAAAAAATAAATTGAGTAAACAACCACCAAAAACTGGTGAACTAAGCGACCAAGTTGCCGTAAAGCCAAAACTGATGTACTTTTGTAACTGTACGACTGTAAAAATTAAAAATGATAATATTGATGAAAAAGTTAGAAATGGATGCCATGAAGGCTCCTATTGCATACCCACTCATGCTAAGATCCTCAGACATAGGATCACTTAGTTTAAAAGCAAAAATTTGAAATGTATTGTAAATAAGTTTGTTTTTATTTTGTGTTGCTTTTGTGTTTTTTTTTTTTTTTTTTTTTTTTTTTGTATTTTTCAGTGTGATCGCCTGGAGGTCCAGCCGATGAAGGATGGCCGAGTGAAGTAAAGGCACCTTCCTTCCCTAACATTGGAATCTAAAGCTATTTGATTTCTCTTTGCCGTTCCTGAAATCCAAGGCAGTTTAGTTTCTGTTTTCCCGTAGCCAGCCGATCATGTGACGCAGTATCGGAACTTGAAAAGAAGTGCGTTATCATGACGTGAGTGGTGTCACTTCCTCAACGGGCTGCAGCTAAAAGGCATTCGACGGACGAGTGCAGTTTTGCTACGAGTCCTGGACGGAGCTGTGTGCTCATTAGACGTGCCGCTGATGACTGTATTTTATTTACTTTGGTTTTCACGCTCGGCGATGTTAGTGAAATGCCGGACGATTTCCTATTTTTATAAATTATGATTGACGATCTATTGACTACTGAACTTACTTTGATGATTGATTTTAAATGCTCATTAACTTCTATGTAAATAGTAACTGTAAATATTTCAATTCTTTATTAAAAGTTAAGTAAAAATTCGAATTAGTATTGTTCTTAATGTTTTAAACCGCTCGCAACCCACCTGATACTATATATATATATATATAAAGGGCGCGAAATTTCCGCTCACCAGCTCGCCATTGGCGAGTGGAAATTTCCCTGTGGCGAGTAAAATTTCCGTCTAAATGTAGTTAGAATTATTACAGTATACGGTGCTACAAAAAAAAAAAAAAAAATTAAAAACGTGAAATCATGTTAATCTTAGGTAAAGTGACCAGAAATCCTCTTTTTAAGAAGACAGTCTTTTTCAACGCTCTGCCCTCTTAAACGAAAAAAATATTACAGGACTAAAAAGTCCTCTTTTTTATATTAATCGTCCTCTGTCCTCTTTGTAAATGAAAAGGATTTAGTCCTTAATTTCAAAATGTTCTCAAAACTGCGAAGCTCAATCGTCCGTTGGCTGTATCGGACGGTTAACACTAACTTTTTTCTGCGTTAGGTTCGCAAAAGAACAACTTTCTAATAAACTTGTCAAAGCATGTTGTGGTTTTTATCTATTCAGATTGTTCGAATCACAAAGAAATAAAAGTATTCTGTATATTTGTACAATTCTTTGATCCAGAACACGGAATCACTATTGAAATTGCCTTGGTTGATACACAGTGGGGTTGATATGTGTTCTCACTTTTGTATGACTAATATTCCTAATAAAAATAGGCCCACCAGTGAACGAGAGGTTCTGTCATCGAAGCCGGTATACGTGAGGCGATGGATTCGATATCCGCTCGTTGGTTTTGCCGTTAGGAGTTTTCCGGTGTTTTCTCCGAATCTAGCATAAATATAGATTAGAACCTCTTAGAAAGACCTCACGGAGGCCTAAAGCCCTAGTGCAGACAGCTGGCTTTAATGATAACACTACCACTACCTCACAAAAATATGCAAAAGTTGATTGTATTCATTTTATATCCTCCTGGAAAAAACGCTCCGACAAAGCGACTGTTTTCTTCAATGAACAAATGTAGACGTGTGAAAAAAAATCTCCTTCATACACCTACTTTAAGAACTTATTAACTGCTAAGATTAATTTAGGTTGAACTTGCGACCTTGTGAGAACTTTTATAAAATGTTGATATAGAATGACTGTTCGTTAAAATAAATCGTTTCATCTACCGAATATTAATTTTATTTTTTTATTTGCTAATTTTATTTTATTCTTTTATGATTTTAACAAAAAAATGTATACCAGATTTTTTTATGTAACTGCATGGAAGTATCACAAAGAAAAGTTTTTGTCTACAGAAATATTAAAAAAAAATCTGGAGTGACTCCACTCGACTTTCCGAACATTGAGTAATTAACAGTTTTGTAGATAAAGTAAAGAAAGGGTAGTTGTTAAACAAACAAAAGAGAGAAAACCATAATAGAGTGTTTGAGTATTTTTCTTCATATATTACACGATGTTTTATTTAACGCTACTGAACATTGAGCCCATAGATCATAATGATAAAGAATTTTTCGTTGTGTCCCTGTAAAAACCTATAAATGCTAGATTCACCAAAATGCTTATGGTTAGTGCAACACTGATTTATAATATTCATATAAATTTTCAGCTCAATTGAATAAAGCGTTTAGATGCTATCGCACTTTTACAAATTTGGTCCCATAGGCCATAATGATAAAGAATTTTTCTTTGTGTCCCTGTAAAAAACAAAATAAGTGCTAAATTCGCGAAAATCTATACAGTTGGTGCAACTGTGACCTATAACATGTGTACAAATTTTTGCTCAGATTAATAAGGCGTTTAGACGCTATCACACTTTTAAAAATTTGGCCCCCTAGACCATAATGATAATGAATTTTTCGTGGTATCCCTGTAAAAAAACTATAAGTGCTAGATTCTCCAAAATCTATACAGATTGCGTATCTATGACCTATAATATGTGTATAATTTTTTTGTTCAATTGAATAAGGTGTTTAGATGCTTTCGCACCTTTAAGATTTTGGTCCCATAGGCCATAATGATAAAGAATTTTTCTTTGTGTCCCTGTAAAAAATCTATAAGTGCTAGATTCATCAAAATCAATAGGGTTCGTGATACGGTGACTTGCAACATGCGTATCAACTCACAGCTCATTCGAGTAGAGCGTTTAGACGCTAGCGTGTTCACTCACACACATACATACATACACACATACATTCACACACACACACATACATCATCGTAAAAATAGTGAAAACGGACTCAGGGGACCTCGAAAGGTATAGAAACATCAAAATTTCAAATTCGGATTTTTGACATGATTACAATACTTTCCTCACTATAGTGTTCGGAAAGTAATAAATAAATAAATGTAAAATAAAATGTATATTATCCATTAACACCTATGAAAATTAGGGATTTTTTTTTATCTCGTATCCGTACATTATTAGTTTAAATTAATGTGTACTGATCCAAATTCATCAAGATCCGGAGTGTTAATTTATGCAGAATTTTTGATTAGTTTTTCTTAATTAATTAAAATGTGAAAATAATAATCTTCTAATTTCCGATAAATTAGCCGTTTAAATTTTATCCATAATTTAATTGTTACCATCTTACTTTTTTTTTCCTCGACAGAATTTTTTTTTTTAATTTCATTTATTTAAAATGAGGAAAATAAATTAGAAAAATTAGAAAATAAATTAGAAAAATTAGAAAATAAATTAGAAATATGAGTCGTATCATTACAAATGAAAGATACTTATCGATCGGACAATTAGATTTTTTAAAATTAACTAAAGTATGAATTTTAGGTGGCAACAGCAGAAGATTGTATGGAAGCCGTTCGGAGAAATAAAAAAAAATCTGCTTCACATTAAGTCACATGTTTTTGAAGTGGGATTAAAAATGCAGTTTTAATTTTCTCTCTCTCTCTCTCTCTCTCTCTCTCTCTCGAACGCAAAAACATAATAAACAGCCTGTACCCCACAAGACCAACTTGCACTTCAAATTTCATCAATTTTTTGGTTAATATACAAAAAAGTTATTATTATTTTTTTTTTTCAAATTAAATTTTATTCTAACTTCAAAAAGATGTATGTGATACGATACATTAAGAATTTGGGTTTTAAAAGTTTTTTTTTTTTTTTTTAAATAGATTATTTATAATTATTTTTATTCAGTTTTGTGTCTTCTAAAATGACTTCTTTTTCAATATTGAATGTCTTCTATTTTCTTATAAAATAAAAGACATTGTGTAATTTGTCCTCTTTTTCCAGTAAAAAATTCTGGTCACCTTATGCGTAAAAGAATAGAGAAGGTTAATCATATTTTGTGGCAAATAATTTTTTTTTCAGCGAGTGTAATGTAAGTTGAAATTTCGGGCCCTGATATATATATATATATATATATATATATAATAAAGATGATCTATTAAGCATAGTAGAAGCCAAGCAACAGATACAAGATCACTGAAACACCAATGACCATTTAGATACAAAAAAAAATCATCAGTGGATGAAATACATTAATGTAAAGAAACCAGATCTATTAATTAACAGTCTGCAAAACAAACGAATCAATAAAGTAAAACAACAAATCTTAACTTAAAACCATAAACTTATCAAAATTAATGAAAAAACAACCCAAGAAACACAAGATAGGAAGAAGGAGGCAGGCGGCAAGACTTGTGACTTGCCTGTGGGGTTACACTAGTTTTACGCCGGCAACACTCCCCCAGCCTGCCACAACCAGAACAGGAACCATATGGATTTAAAAATGCAAAATTTTAAAGCAGATGAACAACAATGAAACCACGAAGCCACAATGAAATTCACCGATTGATCACATTGTGTTTAACAGTATAATTAGAACATTAAATATAGTTGACAACTCAAAAAGGAAAAATCTGAAATTTTATTGGAAAATGAAAGTTTGCATAGTAATACAAAGCAAATGCAACAAGCCTTCTACTTTTTTTTTTTTTTTTTAATTTAATTTCACAAACCCACCCAACCATCCAGCCTTACAACACCACCCCACCTCCGTAATCAAACATCTGCCCACCCAACCGCCACCTTTTTTATTGTCTTTTATTATTTTATAATTTTTTTTGTTGATATACACAAGAGTGTACACAGCTCTTTTTTTTTTTTTTTTTTTTTTTTTTGTACTGACAGAGACATGGTTAAGGATATAAAATAGAAAATACAAAGTTTTTAGGAAAACCCATTTTAGCAGTGGCTGTGATCAGTTTATTAATATTCTTGTTTTTAAACTTTGCAGAGCATAAATTATTAATTCGAAATAAATGGTTAATGATGATGTTTCTAAATACCGAAAGATGCAGACATGAATTAAAATGTGTAAATAAGTTGACATTAAAACAAAAATCTTGCCGTTTGTCATAGATATCTGTGTAAAGTTTATTACCATCGATGATTATTTTGAGATCTAAAAAGTTAATTGATTGATTAGTCAGAGTATTTTGAGTTAGCTTTAAATTAGGTGGATAATTGAAGGAAAAGCCATTTTGTGAGTTCTTGTTGAGATAAAATACAATAATATCATCGATGTAACGATAAAATCGAACATCATCATTGCAAATTTGCTTTTCATAATATACACTGATGGAAAAAAAAATCCCAACACCAGGAAGGAGCTGTGCTAGACAAACGAAATTTGGTTGGCGTGTTTATACATCTGAAAGATGACGTCGATTCAAATTTCGAGCTACGCTCGTAAGTGTGGCGCTAGTGGCGTCACTATGAACATGCAAATGAGGTTTACTTTAAATAAGCGCTGTAAGGTTCGTGATCGTTATTTACAGTTGAGATTTGACGTAGTGGGTTAATGTTAGTCAAGGATGCCTCTAAGAAGACGAAGAAGCCATTATCAACAGCTCACTGAGTTTAAACGAGGTCGTGTAGTAGGGCTACGAGAAGGTGCGTTTTCTTTCCGCGATATTGCAGAAAGACTTGGCAGGAATGTATCCACTGTGCATGAGTGTTGGCAGCAGTGGTCAAGGGAAGGTACTGCCTCAAGAAGACCGGTCTCCGGGCGGCCACGTGGCACTACTGAGAGGGAAGACCGCCGTGTTCGGCGTATGGCTGTGGCTAATCGTACTGCGTCTGCAGCTGAAATTCGAGCTGCAGTTGGCACCACAGTGACACAACGAACTGTTACAAATCGGTTACTTCAAGGACAGCTCCGAGCCAGACGCCCTGTAGCGTGCATTCCACTGACTCCAAACCACTGCCGTTTGCGACGTGAGTGGTGTCAAGCTAGAGCTCATTGGAGGACGGAGTGGAGATCTGTTGTGTTTTCTGATGAAAGCCGGTTCTGCCTTGGTCGCAGTGATAGCCGTGTGTTGGTTAGAAGGAGGCCAGGAGAACGCCTGCTAGCGACCTGTCTGCGGCCTTGACACACAGGGCCTACTTCTGGAGTTATGGTTTGGGGAGCAATTTCGTAAGAGAGCAGGTGCACTCTCGTGGTTATCCCACGCACCCTGACTGCAAATTTGTACGTCAGTCTAGTGATACAGCCTGTTGTGCTGCCATTCATGAACAGCATTCAAGGGGGTGTTTTCCAATAGGATAACGCTCACCCTCATACCGCTGTTGTAACTCAACATGCTCTACAGAGTGTCGACATGTTGCCTTGGCCTGCTAGATCACCAGATCTTTCTCTAATCGAGCACGTATGGGACATCATTGGACGACAACTCCAGCGTCATCCACAACCATCATTAACCGTCCCTGCATTGACCGCCCAAGTGCAACAGGCATGGAACTTCATCCCACAAACTGATATCCGACACTTGTACGACACAATGCATGCACGTTTGCATGCTTGCATTCAAAATTCTGGCGGTTACACCGGTTATTAATGTACCAACATTTCACATTTGAAATGGCTCTTCTCGCCAATGGCTCTACCTGTGATCTTGGAACTTTAATCAATTAAATATGTTACCTAGACAAATGTATTGCTGAAATTTCATTACTGTACAATAATTTTTTCTTGGTGTTGGGATTTTTTTTTTCCATCAGTGTATATATATATATTTGTATTTATTTCATTTTTGTCTTCGATACAAAACATTTGTTTAAGTATATGTGGTGTAACATGTTTTTACCCCACCAATGTTTAGAATAAACCGTCAGAAACATTTATAGATAGATAGATAAATAGATAGATATAGATATAGACAATCATTTGCAAAAGTTTAAGACCAGTAGCCGATTTTCAGTATTTTAACACATTACAGCATTTGCGCAGATTATTGCGTCATCTCATGTGCTGATTGCATCAGACGCATTCTACTGCTATAAATAAAGGTGCTCAGCACGTTTATCGTGCTGTTGTGTAATTATTGTAGTGGGTAAAAAATATTCACTTACTGTTACAAAAAGGTCAGAAATATTGACCCTACATAAAATTGGATTTTCTGATCGTCAAATAATTTCAGGGTGAATGTGAGCAAGACAGCTGTGCACCGAGCTCTTAGTAAATTTAAATTTTCTGGAAAATTTGTAGGCTTTAACAGAAGCGGTCGCCCTTGAAAAACAAGTGCCCGTAATGATCATGAGATAAGAAGGATGGTCGTACGAGATCCAAAATCCTCCTCCAATACGATTAGACACTACACTGTAAAAAAAATAACCATTACCAGCTGCAAGAAGCTCTCTGTGATATTTTCTCCAGTCACAGCAGCTGGTAATAGTTATTTTTTTACAGTGTACAATGTAAAAAAAATAACAGTTATCTGCTGCAAGGAACGAGTAATTTACGAAAAAATTACGTTGTTTGAACTTATTTTCTACGATTACAGAGAGTTTCTTGCAGCAGATAACTGTTATTTTTACATTGTAGAGATGGGATAAATAGTTACTTTTCAGTAATAGGTTGCTTCGTCCCATATTTCATTTGGTAATAGGTTTTTGCAACATATTATTTTTATAACCTATTACTTTTTAGTTTATATATGGCTAATGTCTTTCTAATCCTTTCGGGATGATATACAATATATACATATGTCCTGCATATTTGATGCGGTTCATGTTTTTAAGTCCCAATGCTTTCGAATAGTAATCTTCACTTTATTTAACACTAGAATTTTTTCAATAAAAAAAAAGCTGATATGAAATAATGGTAGAGTCAAAATTTTACACAAACGTTTGTCTCAATCATGTAAGCTTAAGGTTCATTAAACCAATTCCTTTAAACACGAAAACAGAATATGTCAAATATTATGAAGAAACTCGTACATGAGAGCCGTTTTCTGAAAAAAAAAAAAAAAACAGAATTCTCATATTATAAGCATTATATATGTAATTGCATATTATATATGTAATTACATATTGTATATGTAATTAAGAAACAATTAAATAATAATTTAACAATTAAATAACAAATTTTTAAGAAACGTCTTTAAGGCATCCCAAATTTTAAACTACCGAGTGACTGTTTCTTTTGATTTTCCGAAGAACTTGAACTTTCCACATTGACAAGAAAATTAGTGTTTTTCACTCATACTTAGCAAACTGTCACTTTGAATATGTTTTCTAAAATTAGAAACACTTGTTTAAAAGTATACATTTTGCTTACAAAAATTGCATAAAATGATGTATTTTCTCAGACACTTAATTTTAACAAAAGAGCATAAGTAACTATTCTTAACACATTTACTCATTTTAAATCTTAAAAAATTGTCTCAAGAAAAAATCAGATTAAAAAAAAAATTTGAAGAAACGCTAAACAGTAAAAATAAATAAATAAATAAATATTCAATTTTCTTCTCAAATTATTCTTAATTAAACATAAACAATATTCTTCATAAAACCACAATAAATAAATGCTCCTGAACACTATCCCTATACTGTATTCAATTACGCATTTTCTATTCCATCTGCTATAAGCAATTAAAATATAAATAAACACTCCTTCCTTTCAATTATCACACTCCTGAAACATCTGTTTCCTATACGCAAGCGAATCCAAACCTAGCAAGTGTAATCCCATTCCTCACCTTCATGACGAAATAATAATGAACATGTAATAATCACCCCTTACCTATCTCATGCTAGCTGCTTAAATTAACACTATTTCGTTAAACCGTGATATCAAAGTATCTCTATACCCAAATGATTTTATTATCCCATGAAAAATTATAAACACCAAATAAATCATTTTTAATTTAATATGAAGGGTGATTAATATCAGCACGATGTTATTTGTCCTAAACGTTAAAACTATCTTGTTTATTAAAATTATTTTGATTAATATGTTTCACAAGAAATATTCCGTAATACATTCAAGAAAATATTCGAGAGCTCAAATGTGTTATTTTTTTAACGATAATTTTATGAACATGGAAAGAGATTACTGCCTGAGAATATCATTGAGTAACAGAGCTGTATATCAAACTCGTTACTGAGATACGCGTATTCTTTCAGACTTGAAGTAACGTAATGGTATTCTGGAATTTGTCTCGTTTCTCGTTACTTGCGTATTCTATTACTGTATCTTGCGTCGCATGAGTCTTATCGTCCAGATGCTGCAGAGCAAAGTTAGAACATTTGTGCGGGAAGTCTGATGCGAGTCTTTTCGTTACCCGTTTATGTATGATGTTGCATGTAACATGTGGGATGCGGGAATTGTTAGATGCGAAAGGATGGGTGTTTTATTCGTTACTCGGTGCTTTTTTCCTACCGTATGACGCGATTTGGACTATCAGTTTTTGTATGATTTGGATTTCGGTAGTATCCGGCGTTCATAATATTGTTTTTGTATTTTGTAAATTAAATAAAAAAAATAATTATATAAAAGAAATAATTAAAGCTTTTTACTTGTATGATGGTGTATTATAACAGTTTTATCGCCAGAAATGTTTGTCTATTTCACGTGCAGAGATAAAGTTGAAAATATTATTTTTTTAATAGGATATTTTTAGTAAAATATTACCGTGCTAATAGGCTACAATGCAATAATAATATTAGTTATTATGTTACGTGAAATAACGCCCATCTCTATTAGACACTCTCTGGCTGCAAAAGGCACCAATTGAGTACTATTTTAAGGTGTTTGGCCAAAGATTTTTGTTTATCATCCCATAAACCTGAAAGAAAACCTCGGCTTACCCCATGTATGAAAAAGAAACGACTCTTAAGGTCCACAAATTTTCCCGAAATTTTAAATTTACTAATAGCATGATGCACAGCTGTCTTGCTCGCATTTGCCCTCCAACTTATTTAACGTTCAGAAAATCTAATTTTATGCAAGGTTCACTCGCCAAGTTCATCGTTAGCGCTGATTTCGTCATTAACGAAAAATTTGGCTTTTTAGAACCGAATTTTAATGTTGACAAACTTTGAAAGCTTTACATTCATTAAAAACCGAGATCTGTAATTTTTTCTGGAATAATCCATTAGTTTTTAACGGAGAACATCAAAAGTTCTATTTATTCACTAACAAGATTATAAAAAATGTTATAGTTGGTCATTTTAAACTAGAACCTGCCTATTTTTTACGTACTACTTTGTACACGTTGTAACAGTTATAGTGGAAAGACATGGCAGTTTTTCACTTCCACGGATATCGGTGTTTGCGGCAAACTTAGCGACATTGCATTGAATTAGGCCATTTAGTGACTACATTTGGCGAAAGTCATAGTTTAGGTTTCTGAAATATCTGAAGATATAACTTCAATAAGAGCCTAGTTCTGAAGTTATTCGGAATGATGCATTGTATTTTAGTGCAGAACTGCCTCGAAAATTTCATAATAAACTAAAAGGACGTCGATCAGTTCAGTTTATGTTCAGACTTTCGAGCTGAGCGGCGGCGGTCCCGTCAACTTCTGCGGTACGAGTAATAGTTTTCGATTATTTCCAGAATATATGCAATATAAAGTGCACTCGTCCACTAGAACCTGCCTATGTTTTTAAGAACTACTCACTGAACGCAAGAAAGTCAACAGTTTTTTTTAACAATATCATTACGGGCTTTATTATTAGCACGCTAAAAACTCTATGTAGAACAAAACTCTATCAAGAACAAAAATTTTTAAATTATTTTATCCAATATGAATATAATTTTCGCGAATATCTGCAAAACGGTAAGTAACAGAAAGGCCTAAAAAGGAGGTTCACAACTAGATTTTATGACAAACCTACATACCAGTTTAAAAAATTCTACATTCAACTGTTTTGGAGTTATGCGAGATACATGCACAAATACACACACGTATGTACATGCAGATGTAACTAAAAATCATATAAAACTGTTGATAATAAACGGACAGTGACAAATATAAATTTGCAACATTCTTTAATCAATTGTTTTTGAATTATGCGAGATACAAAATTCGATTCGTAAATTTATTTTATGATATTTCCATATACTTTGTACAAGAAAGTAAAAAACAGAATCGATTGTTACTAAACAATAACATTTTAAGATAATTTAAGACAATTTCTTCATTACTTTAATGCCATTCGTGTCTTTAAAAAATAGCATTTGAATATTTAGCAGTTCGTACGTTATTGATTAAAAAATAATAATAATAATAATATATGACTATGTTTAAAAGTATTTTTTAATTTTTTTTTTTCATATATATATAGAGAGAGTGAGAGAGATAGGTAGGTAGATATTTAAATTTAATTGTAAACTAAACAATTACATTAAATAATAAATTACAATAAATAATATACATTAAATACTTGCATATTAAATGTATAATAAAAAACTAATTGATGATATAGGTAGGATAAAATTTCCTCGTTTTAAATTAGTTTTCGCTCTCTGTTCTATGAATTTAACGCGTAAATTTAAAAGTACAAATATTTATTGTTATTTATATGTATTGCAATGAATAATTTAATGAAAGCAAAAGAAAAATAACTCTCAGATTAGAAATTAAATTATGCAGATAAATATTATGTAAAATAAACAAATTTTATCCCGGTATTTTTCCTCATTTATAATAGCAAATAAATTTTTTAAAGCCTTTCTTAGTCTCTTAGAATTGTAATTTTGAAGAAAATAAAAATTTTACCCGACAATTCAGTCCAGAAACTCAATTTTATTTATTTTTATATTTTTTTACGCAGGAACAATTCCCTACGTATTTCTGTGACGTCAACGGATACAGGGAATATGCTCATTTACAAATACAAATAGACAGCTAGAGGGATTTCTGTCTTCGCAATATCGATTTATCGTTGCATTCAAGCGTGAACATTTTAATCCTGCGATTTTTTAAGATTAGGTTACCGAATGCAAATTTATTTCCTATTCAATTCTTTTGCACATTTTCTTTGAATTGCTGAATTTCATTTTTTACAGTCTGTTCAGGCGTGTTTAAAGTTAAGATAATTTCAATTTTTATTTATTCTAACTGTTGTGCCTGGTCTTAGCACAGGAATTTAATTAATATTCACAGTAAATTATAAAGAAATACTAGCAGACCCGGCCACGCGTTGCTGCGGCTAAGTAATACGTTGATAATTTGATAAGGTATATAGTATTTCCCCACAACTGGATTTGGCGATTTTTTTTTTCTTTTTTTTTTTTTTTTTTGGAGCCTTTTTGAACGATAACGAAATCGTTCTGGATTATTTGCAATGAAATATGTTAACCTGCATGCTTTTATTTTAGATTTATGATTTAGCCATAATCGACAAATCCAGTTGTGGGGAAATACTATAGTTGTTACCCACAACTATAACTTATAATATAACTTCAGTAATTATATTCGGATAATTATAACTTCAGTATATCCCCACAGCTGAATTTGGCGATTTTTCTTTGGCGCCGTTTTGAACGATAACGATGTCGCTCTGGACTGTTTGTGATATAATATGGCAGCCTATATGTTGTTTATTTTGGATTTATTATTTTATGTTTTTGATTTATGATTTAGATTATCATTTATGATTTATAGATTTATGATTTAGCCATAATCGCCAACAAAAAATCGCCAAATATCGTTGTGGGGATATACTGATTAATATATTACTGAAAAGATTAATATATGTTAACGAAGTGGTGAGAAGATTCTGAGTATGTTAAAATTTTAATAGTAAATTCAAGTTAATCTAGAAGGAAAGCATTGAGGATTAAGATAAGAAAATTGCAAGATTTTACGATCGCATTTTCAGCAATAAATATGAGTCAAAATTTAATGCAAAATACATATATAAATCACAAATTTAATCAGGAACGTTAAATTGGTAAGTTATTAAAGAAAAAGTAAAGAAAAATAAGATAAATAATTAACTAAAGTTTCGAACATCGATCATATAGATTAGCGTTACAAAACAAATAAACAGACTTAAACTCTTCCAGACTTTTAAATAAGTTTTAAATTAACTTTTAAAATTTAATGTTAAATAAAACAGACTTTTAAATAAGTTTTAAAATATTAAAATAAATACTTTTTATTTAGAACGTTATGTATAGATCACAAATTTCTTAAAGAAAACGAAGTGATACAGATTAGAATAATGCAACAAAAATTGAAAAAGCAAGGTTATGTCGTAAATAAATTTTTAACACACGTGTCACGTGAAATAAATTGAAGCATATACATAATGTAACTGACATAAGATATTAACATGTTGCAGCGGAATAAATTTCATATCTATCATCCTTGGCGGAAAAAAAATAATATCGCCAAATTATCTGGCGCACACATTTAATTCCTTTCAAAAATCATGGTTATTTTAACAACTTATATTAAGAGAGTAATGAATAATATGAAACAATATTTCGCACAATACATATTACGAAAATATACATCTAGCTTGTATATTTTCGTGTTACGTTTTTGATCGCCAAATACGAAAAACTCCAAGGACGACAGAGCTTTGAAATTTAAAATTAAAATTTTGTCAATTTGACAGCAAAATAACTCAATCTAACGTATGCACATGATAAATAATACATATCTCTACAAAAATATGGGGATTAAAATCCGGAATTAATTTTCCTCGTTTTTTAATAATTTTTTATAAAAAAATACAAAGGGTGATTAACATAAGAAATCTTTTTCTTGATTTCACAGGCGGTCAGTGACGTCACACTTCGCTTGTGTATAACTACATACTTTATCAATGTGAATAAAATCTTTAAGTTGATTATGACGTCAATTTTCGTGAGATGAATAATTTAACTTTTTATAATTTTTTAACGTTCACGTTTGATTAAATGTATTTACTTTTATGTCGAAAGAAAATGAACTCGTATTTTTTCTTTTTGGCAACAATTAAACTTATGGAACTCACAGATATTTTGGAGCATCTTTAACAAAGGTCTATAATTAACAAATAATTGCAATAAAACAATATTGTGACAATAAACTGAGATAAAAACTATCCTATCTCTCAAGTTGGACCAAACTGCACACAGTGTGCAAAATTTCATTAAAATCGGTTCATTAGTTTAGGAGTTTATCGCGGACAAACATCGTGACACGTAATTTTTATATATATACAGATTTATCTTAGTTGAAGCTTACTAAAATATGCTGATAAAGATAGAGAATGTGTTATGATTGTTAATAAGTACAATTGTCAATTTTCTCTCATATGTACACTGGTTCTCATAATTATAAGGACACCCGTTTTTCTATATTAACTAAACACTGAACACTATTATTTAAACAAATATATATTTTATTAATTTGAATTTCATTAATAGACGATATTTAAAAATTTTTATTGTTTTCTATTTAAAAAAAACGTTAAATACGGTCAAAAAGATAATTTTTCAGGTGTTCACAATTATAAGGACAGTTCGAATCTTAGTAATTTTGTTTTTTCTGTTATTTTTTAAATTAATATATTATGGGGTCTCTTTTTGGGGTGAAACAGTCAGACATTCTCTTTGGTATATATATATATATATATATATATATATATATATATATATATATATATATATACACACATACATTTTTTTTTTAATATTCAGTTTCAATATCATTTCATACAGCACAGATGATATTCTAAATACATTTAAACTATTTAAAATTGCTTTCCACTTACATGCACTTTTTTAATATGATAAGTTAAGGTTTTTTTCAACGTTTAGGCCACGGGAAAGGTAATAATACAGAAGTCTCTTTCTTCAAACTATTTCCTATTGCTCTAGAAGTACAGCAAAAATGTAAGTCTTGTTGAAAAAAATATTATTACCCTACAAAATCTAACAAAAATCTGAGAATGCAACGTTTAAAATTTGTGGATATTCTCTTGATGTTCATAATAATAGAAAAAATTACTAAATTCATTCTGCCTTCAGTAGAAACAGCTACCCAGAGCATTATAGATCCACCTTTGAAACACCCGATTCATATCTGACTCTAAAAAATTTGCTCTGTCTTTTGTTATCTTCAGATCGTGCCAGTAACTGTTAAAACCATTTGGTTAATCAAGAATAAAATGTTTTTCATCCAAAATGCAACATTTTACCTTTTAATATTGTCTTTATTGAACTTTAACACAGACGTTCTTTCCTCCATTAAATGCTTATTGATTATTACAGGTTTTTTATTCATTTAAACATATTATTAATTATTTTAAACATGCATAAATGTGGACCCTAACCTTTCGTTAAAAATTACGAGGAAATTCAGCAGCAATCATTATGAGTAGAACTGTAAGAGGAATTATGAGTCTTCGATGCATCAGATCTCTCTCCTATCGAACCAGCCGTTTAACGTTTGATCACATTTCCTTCAGCAATTTCAGATCTTCGAATTTCATTAAAAATTCGGACTGAAATTATCCATCCACTTAAAACACACATTTATCATACTTCACGACATGAACGTTCTGTTTTTCGAGGAATATCAGTAATTACCCCCGAAACCGCCGACCAACCCGAAGGTTTATGGCCGGCCCAAAGGCCGAAGGACGGTCGGAAAAAGAAGCATCCACCATCCAGCCAAAACTCAACCAGGAGAACGAACCCAGAAAACCAGCAGAAAAAAAAATTTGGAAAAATTAAAAATACAGAGTCACATGGAAGTATTACATACAAAGCCACTAATACAAAAGCATAAAACAGCAGAACAAAAACAACCGTATTGAACAAAATGTCAAGCAGCGTGAATACAAATAAAGAGGAACACGCAAAACAGCAACAAAAATTCCCATAGAGTAACAAAGACCATAACCAAAATACAAAAACAGTATGAAAAATAGCAATAAGCACAAAGTTTAAAATACAAAAATTTAAATACAGCTAAAATAACCCAAGTTAACAAACTACAAGGTTAAGAAGGTTAAAACAACAGTTTAAAAGTTAAAACAATGCATAGCAAAAACAAATACCAAAACATTAGAATAAAACACTAAGGGTAAAATACAACAGTTAAAAACAAGAACCTAAAATATAGTAAGATACAAGAACAAGCGATAAAACTACATAGCAATTACAAATAAGCAACAGTAAGACACCATTTACAATCCAAACAAATCAAGAGCCTAAAATTTATAAGTAATAAAAGTAAAACATTCGTTCAAATGATTATAGATGGAAGCAGCTCGTTTACACCAGAACCTTGAATTATCTATTCTCTGAAAGTAGTCACCAAGACCCTCCGCAGTATCTCTCTTAATAAATTGACCAGAAAAGGAACACCTAGTCGTCAGGTAGTGCAGAGAATCCCCAAGAGAGCCACAAGGACAATTTGGACTGTCCCTATCTTTAGCTTTAAAATGCAAATAGCAGGGAAAAGCACCATGACCAGTAGCGAAGTAATAAAGAACTTGATTCTTTAGTTTAAAATCAAGAGAAACGGTAGGAAAAATGCTAAAAGTAAGTCTGCCATTATCTGAAGAATCCCACTCACGTTGCCAAACAATTTTCAGGTCATGGTTCAGAAATTTCTTAATAAGTGAGTTAGGATAGGGAATAACCACTCTATTACCAGTAACACAAGCATTCTTGGCCAAGAAATCGGCAATTTCATTACCCAAAATACAAGTATGTCCCCTCACCCATTTAATTACCACATTACTATCAAAGGTTTGAATGAGGTCCAGGACATCCTTAATTAACATGGTACTAGGATAAAGGTTTCTACAAGCCTGAATAGAAGAGAGACTATCAGTGAGAATAACAACAGAATTGAAATTTGCATCCTTTAACCAAGTAAGGAATATCCGTCCAAGAAAAATTGAAAGCTTATATATGAATTAATCTAGCCCAGAAGTTAACAAATTCGCATGTAAACTGTAATTTATCCGCTAGTAAGTTAAATCAATAGAAAAAATCGTGATTGTCCCTATAATTGAACATCTGAAAACGTGGAGAAGAAAACAGTTTGCACTATTTTTTAATAATTTTGTTTCCTATTAAAAAAAATTATAACAGTTTTGTTTTTTAGAATACTATATATATTAAGTGCACTTAGTATAATCTTGTTCACAGTTATTTTTACATTAGTTATTTCAAAACATAAAGTGTCCTTATAAATATGAGTAGGTGTGTACATTATACTTACAGTCGGCTGCAAAATTATTCGAGCACTAGCAATAATCCTTGCCAAAAAAAAGTACACTTAATACAGCTTTGTTAAATAAATCCTTGTCGAGTCATGTTCTTAATCAGTCTAAGAACATGATTCGATAAGGATTTACTTAGCAAAACAGTCTTAAGTGTACTTTTTAAATATAGGAATTATTGGCTAGTGCTCGAATAATTTTGCAGCCGACTGTATATAATTATTTGTGCATTGGTTTGAACATAAATTTTCTCACTCGCAAAAAACATAATTTCAATTGCCTTTTACGTTCCGAAAAATGGGTACAATGGCTAGTAAGGCGATAGCCGTTTTAATTAACAGCCACAATGGAACAACAATTTAAGTATCAGCAAGTATAATCTAAAATCCTGCCAAGTGTTGTTGAATTTCGTCCAGCCGTTCTCGCGGGATAGACGGACAAAAATAGCGTTACAGGCATACAGTAACAACGACACACACACGGAAAATTTTCAGAAGTCATTTTCGGCTTTCATGGTGTGTGAAACGTGAATATATCGCAAAATTTTTGATTATGACAAATTTACAGAGAAAAGTCTGTTTTAATTAATATAGATTGAAAAAAAAAAAGTAAAAAATGACTTTCAAAATGAAGCTTAAAATGTTTCCTTATAAGTACTAGTTAAAAAAAAATGAATATATCGAAAAATTCAGTGTGGCTATTTATTCGGTTATTGTCTTAATCTGCTACTTCATATGTATTCTGAAAATGACGGAGTGATATTTTAAATGTTTTGTTTAAAATTGTTTATGTGTTTGAAGCGAAGATTCTATTAGTCATTACCCCACATAAAAAAAAAAAAGAGAGAGAATTCTGTTTAAAAAGTATTGTTTTTCTGTAAAAATAAAAAAAAAGTAAGAAATTTAAATGTTATTTTAAAACATGAAAAAATAATGTGGTGTGTCACTCACACGACTTTATATAAAGTTTAATGTACTTTTAAAATAATCTAAAATAAGTGTAGGAAAAGTTTTGATTCTGTGTGATTCTGTGTGAAAATTCTCCGTCCCCTGAACCTTCCCGTTTAATTATAGGGAACACATATATTTAAAAAGAAAAAAGGCTGTTATTAATTTGCCTTCAAACTTGATAATCATGATAAAATTTTTAGGTAACAACCTTCAAAATACCAAATTTAAATTTTCTACAGTTGTTTGTTTTTAAATTATGCTGATAACAGATATAGATACAGATCAACGGCTAAATATTGGATTTTCGGAATAATGGAAGCTCAAAACATTATATTATACAAAAAACAGAAATGAAAATAGAACTTCAAAAAATACTTTGCTTACAGCATGGGTATGAAAAACTAATTTTTCTTCCTGAACAGTGTTCGTAGACATAGTAAAATGCAGCAAAGCACTTTCATCAATTACATTCAATAGAAAAGGAGCTTTTGCTCAATTTTGGGTAGCTCTGTATATTGTATATAATCAATGTGCATTATGAACAATATTGTGCATTTAAATTTAGTCTTACATGAAAAACAACTAACACAAAATTAATTACACTTCCAGTAATTTCCAAGTATAGCTCCAATATATCCAAATTGTAATAAGGGCAGCCCTGAAAGCGAATGATGAATGATTTCCATAGCACAATCTACACAACATATGGTTTTACGCATATAAAAAATATATATTTATTTCATTTGGTTTAGTGTAGCCTATATAGTTGTTAAACTCTACTTAACTGCAAATTCCCGAATAGACACAATGTATTTGAATACTCTTGGGTGTACATGAACCATTTGCTCCATCTCAACGAAAAGTTTAGCGTAGCAGCCCTACATGATACATATTTAGTACACCGAGTTTGGATTTTCTGTTGTTGTTCTTGAGATATGCTGATAATAGATAAACACACACACATACAGATCAAACGTTAAAAACATGACTTTTGGATTCAGCGGATTTCAAAACGTGTAAATATAACAAAAACTCAATCAAACGAAAATTTTACCCCAAAAGAATACTTTCTCTACCATATATATGAGTAAGAGAAATTAAAAATGAAACTCGTTGAATGTTCATAGTTCGTAACATTTATTTAGTTTAAAGAAAGCAAACTTTATGAAATTTTGCTTGAATTTCTATTTCCAGAAGTTTCCTAAATTACATATACTATTTGCGTTTAATGAAATAATTTCTCTTGAGATGGAATTAGTTTTCATGCTTGTTTGCATTTAATTAAGCATTAAACGGATAAATGTTTGACTAATGAAATTAAGGTCGTTATTTATATAATATATTGTATATTTTATTTTATTTTATTATTTGTTGATGCCTACTTAATAATAATATATATATATATTATAGTCATCTGCTCTAAATCCAAAATATATGCATATGTTAATTAAGCTAAGTTCTGCATATATACCAAAATATTATATTATCAAAGTTATCAAGTTTTAGTATTATATCGGAGGATTGAGCCCCATTATTTTGAAATAGTTACCCTGACGTTATTTAATTGAAGAACAGTAATATAAAATACTTATGTTCGATAATTAGTGTATTAAATTTTCAGTTGTAATTTGAAATTAAGAACAGCACTTAAAGAATATTTTTGTTCTCTTAGGTTTAATGAAAAAAGGTTTTGATTTTTAAATCAAAAAATCTTTTATTCAACAGAAATACCAAAATAAAAGTAATTGATATTAAACTTTTAGAATAGAAAATATTAACACATGCACTTATAAATACATTTTGTTATTGTTGTGTTTGTTTCTTCTTCTATGAGGATCTATGAGAAATATTTATTATTACTATTATTATTATTGATTTAGTCTATATTATGTAATACATATAACGCATTTTATTTTAAAATATAATAAGACTTCCAAAATAATGTTTAGTTGCTTAAAAATGTAAACTTGGAGGGGATAAAAGGTACATAATTTTAAATCGTTTAACTGAAAATTGAGCCTTCTTTAAATTAATATTAAAAGATCTATAGATTAGGCACGTTTTCAGAAAAGAACAGTGCAAGAAGCATTTTATGTAACAAATAGGGAAACAACGTTTCTAGTGTAATTTCATCCCGCTGAATACGAATCTGCCTGTTGCCAATGCGAAATTCGGGTCCAAAGTCCGGTATCCAAGATTGCGGTTCAAACTCTGTTTATTACACGTTTTGACGCGTGAGGAATAAGAAAATGAGAAAATTGACATTGTGTCCATCTTTTGGGTGCCTGTTAGTTTGTTAGTGTGTTAGTTTGTTAGTCTGTTAGTCATTGTACGCGATATCTCAAGAGCAAATGGTCGAAGAGCGGTCAGACCAGTTTTAAAATATTATTTATGTCACCGGAAATAACTCTTCTGGTTTGCTACATTCTAATTTTAAAATTTCGTAAAATATTCGACATTTACGATTTTCATAACATAGAAAGAATGGGACAAATTTTCGCTTAAACGTGTATTAAAAGGAATACTTTTATTGTATAGATATCAAACCAGCTTTAATATATCAGTTATGATGCTGGCATGAGCATAATTAACTGCGAAAATTCAAGTTTAAAAGTTTCGTAAGGTTTTTTTTTTTTTTTTTTTTTTTTTTTTAATTTAAGAATTTTCAACCTGGCAGCATGGGTCAAATTTTCGCATAAACGTCCATTTTTAGTGTGATATTTTCATTGTAAAGATGTCAGACCTCTTTTAAAATATCATTTAGGATACTGTTATGACCATCTTTGAAAATGAATTTTATTATTTAGAAATTTCGTTAGTTATTGGAAATTTAAGCTTTTCTTAACATGGCAGAATAGAACAATGTTTCACATAAACGCCTATTTTGAAGGATATTTTCATTATAAAGTGATCAGACCACTTTAAAAATATCATTTATGATTTAAACTTGAGCACATTTGACTGAAAATATTCTAATTTGAAAATTTTGTAAGTTATTCCAAATTTTAATTATTATCAAAATAACAAAATAGAGCAGAATCTTTCATGTATAAACTTGCATTTTGGGGATCATGGCGTTGAAAATAGCATGAAAATGAATGAAAAATAAACTGTGGAACAGACCCTAATAAAACAAATTAACAATTGGATATGGTAAGTGTGAATGTATCGAACTGAACGGTGAATAGTACTTATTTGTCAGATCTGATAATTTGTTCTTCGAACATTTTCTTCTTCTGACAGGTTATGAATACGTTTTAGTTGGACGTTCGATTCTTATCAACTAAGGAGCTGACTATGACGCCATGTCTGACATACGAACTATGACGCCAAATCCTGCAAAAAAGACAGTATATTGCAAAAATAAGTACAAATACAAAAAGGGATTACTTTTAGTAACACAAATTTGTTACTAAATTATTTTTCGTGGGGTGTAAAACATTACTTAAAAACATCTAAATAGTTTACATGATACACATTCAACCACTAAAAACCACATATCAGACAAATTTTATATTTCGAATACAATAAGATTGACGGAGCGCACGTAAACACAACGGCGGCCATTTTGAGCACAATCTTGGAACTCATGCACTCCAAGCTTAAGGTAAGTACATTTTGGGATATAAAATGTGTTTGTTATCCTAGAAATCCTCTAAGTAGACGTTTAAATTATTATTTTAAGCAAACTGACAAGGGAGATATAGGGTATCAGATTTTGGCCGCCATCTTGGATACCAGACTTCCGGTTCAAATTTCACTTTGGAAACAGGCAGATTCGTATTTAGCAGGGTCGAAATATCCTAAAAACGTTGTTTCCTCAATTTTTACACGGAATGCTTCTTGCATTTTATGGAGATGGATTTTCTACTTTTGAGCCTAGACATGGTGGTGTGGAGTATGCGTTGAGGCTATTGTTTCTGCTTGTAACCTAAGGGGGAATTTTTAAGGTGTCTATGCCTGAATTCACTCAAAATTTGAAGAAAACTATGAAAACTGCAGACGACTAAGTCGACAAATGATTGATGAGTTCGAATTTGGTACCTTCTTTCTACCAGAATATAGAGATAGAGTCTATTAAAATTGATATGAGAACGTAAAAAGGCTTTTTGTAAATAGGAGAAAAATACTTTTCAATAAACACAGAAAAAAAAACTAAAATATAAAAGACCCTTAAAATAACTGCATTTTTTCTACAAATTTATAAAACAGGTTGAAATTAAACTTTTATAACTCAAGTAATATTTGGAAAAGTCCAAAAAGAGATATCAATTACTATAATGTTCAAATAAAATACAAATTTTGCTGATTATTTTCAATAAAATATTTCTGAAATAATAGAATTAGACGATGCACAAAACTATGTCTAAGATATACTTAAAAGAAATACGACTGGAAAATTAAAAGTGGATGCATTATTTTGAGCTGAAAAACTTCTCTTAAACACTATTCAATCAAATAGCTGTATATTCATTATCTTAAGCTTAAATTTACACTACATATAGAGGATAATGTTGAATGGCTGTTGTAGGACAAAAAATTTTAATTCAAAGTACTTTTAATATATAATTCTTTTAAATAATGTAGAGGACGCAATTCCTGTTCGAATCATTATTTTTGTATCCTTCTTGAACAAACTTAGTTTTACAAACATTTTTTTTTTTTTTAATCATGTACTTAACGTGGACTAAAAATATCAAAAGAAAGAAAAAAAAAAAAAAAAAAAAAAGAGGAAAACGATTTTTTTTTTCTATGCAGTTTCATCCCTCAATATTAAGTTAAAATAACAAAGATTTTTTTTTTTTTTTTTTTTTGTTCAGGATCATTTCAATAAAAGGAATAGTAAAATTAAACTTAGCCTTAAAATATTGACTCTGCTTTATATTTCAAATAGTTTTAGAATATCAAAAGATTATTCTTACATTATATTTTTTTTTTCGGTTTATGGGTGTCTGTTAACATTTAGATTTTAAGCATTTTTTTTTTTTTTTTGTAATCATAACTTTTAAGCAGTTGTAAATTTGAATGTTACAAACTGAAACAGTAAAATAATTATATCTTTAAATGGTCTTATCATTTTTATTTTACTATATATATATATATATATATATATATGTGTAGAAATTTGCCATATCTCAAACAAACTAAAACATGAGAAAAAATAAGACACATTTTTGTAACTCTATAAACACAGCATAAACCAACACTTTGCAGTCGTTGATTACATTGGTATAGTGCAGAACTCAAGAGATTTTTATCTTTTTGATTATGTCATGCTGATAATTTTGAAGGAAAAATACAATTAACATTTAAATTTAACATGTAAACCATTTTTGATAAACAAGAAAATTTTGTTCATATTTTCAAAAAAGTCATATCCATGTTTCATTCAATATATCGTTCTAAAATATTATTATCTATGTTCTTATTCTAATAAATATAGCAACAAGTTGAATTAAATTCCAAAATTTAATGATTAATTGAACTTCCAACAAATCAGTTATGTCCATAACTGATTTTTTTTTTTTTTTTTTTTTTTTGATTCGCCAGTTATGCGTGGAAATTACAGGTAGCTGCTCATAGTTAGATTTCAGATTAATCTGCGTATATAAAATAGCTGCACATAGAATTTATTCTTAGGGAGAAAAGTTAGGCATGTATCATAACTGTCGGAAAATCAATTTATTCTTCATTTTATTTTAATGAACTTCATAAATGTTCAAAATAAATATTTCAAAAACCTGAAATTTGAATATTTTAAAACTTTTAATACATGAAACTTTGTGCTTATAATAAAAATTGCTATTATATAACAAATGTTTAGTTTTACGCACATGGTGTTTATGTTATGCAGTTCAGTTTCAAAGTTCGCTTTTCAGATTTTCTTGATTCAAACACTACCATTCTGTTTTAATAACTTTTTATACAAAAGGTAAACACAGGAATAAGAAACAACGTCTTCAACGCCAAAGGGATAGTAGAGTAGCACACAGCCATTTCAGTAGCATTTAGAGCACCACCATCAGTGAAACGAAACGAAATGAAAGTGCCCCTATGTATAAGAAATGAATCGGATTTTGCGACTGTTTAATCAGTGATGAATCCGATTCACGTTGAGTTACGATTGACGTTCAAAACGTTATTTATTATTTCTGTATTTTTTTATTTGGCACCAAGTCTCATGTCAATATACTGAAGTTATTTTATGCGTATTTCTAGATATAAACCTCGGATTTTACGAGAAAAAATGTGTGCGTATGTTTATGAATAAATAACAAATTAAAAGTACCATTAATTTAACAAAAAAAAAAAAAAAAAAAAAAAAAAAAAGGTTAAAATTCAAAGAGATATGTCGTTCTTACACAAAATAATTTTTTTTAAATATTACGCAACTGGTATAAATAACCTTTAATATTTAAAATTCATCGCTCATGTTAAAATTCGTGTAAGTAAATAAAAGCATGTTTCTGTAGTTAAAATAATAAATTTATTCACATCGATAAATCTTACCAAATACTTGTTAATTCTTAATATAGCAACAAAGAAAGTGTTATTTAAAGTATTAACATAAACTTTTAATTAAGCCCTGCCTTCCAGACATAAGAGTGCGCTGTCAATTTGGAGAGCTGATAATTGATTTTCTCTTCACGGGGCCGTGGATCAAGACGCAAGGAATGCGATATACTACAGAGATCAGAAAAGTCCCCAGATTTAAATCAATAAACTTCCGTTGAAGAAGAATTGTGTGTTTTGTTATTTTTCATCTTATTCCGTAAAACACAAAGTGTGATTTTAATTAAGAATTGTGTCCGCAAGTCTAAAAACCATAAACCAAATAATGTCAGATATAACACACGCAAATTTCTTACTTAATTAGGTACTTTATTGTACGTAATATTTGATTTTTTTACGCATTTTTGTATGTATTATGAGTTGTTTCAGAATAATAAAAGCATCTCATTTTAAAGAAAGAACAAAAGAAGTTTTATCGAGGAAAAAAAAAATGTACTAAGATAACGATTTTTAGCTTATTCTCTAAGTAGAAATATTTTTTGTTGCTGTTATTTTTTCTCTCAGATAGCTTTATACACTTTTACAAAGTTAAATGACTGGTTTTAAGATAAAAATAACAAACTTTTTCGTCCACCAATTCAACAAAATATGAAACTTTTGTCTTTTAAAAATTTCAGAAAAAAATTATAAATTTTTGCTGATAATCCTGCTAATTTAATTGAAATATTTTTTTGTTTGCTGTAGAGAATTCCCCGTCCCCAATATAACGAATAACTTCTCCAAAAACTATTTTTCTTCAAGATTTCGATTTTGCAACATAATAATTTTAAAAAAGACATTAAAATAAATTTATGAACTTTAGTATTACTAGAATAATAATTAAAAGGAGATATATAATGTATTAATAAAATATATAATGCATTATTTTTTTAAATTCAGATTTCTTTTCTGCAATTTTATTATATGACTAGAAATTACTGGAAAAGAGAAACGACTAAACATGATTTTTATTGAACAAAAATAAATAAGTATCAACATACTGCATAAAAAAAGTAGACGGACACTTACTAGTAATACTTTAAAGCCGTTTATTTCTTTAATTAGAGATATTAGGTTCATTTCTCTAATATAATTATATTCTTGAGATATCATATATTATTATTTTTTGGATATAGATTCAATCCTTTTGAATTATGTAGTGGAAAAATTCAGGAACCAAAAATGGTGCATATTTGCACTGTAATTTTTCTTAATAAAAGTAGACGGACACATCTTGTATCTCTAAAATAAAACGTTTTTAGTAAGGGGTTCGTCTCCCATTTGCTTTAATAAGTTCGTATACTCTGTTAGGCATCGAATCAATGATATTCTGAATCTTTTTCTGACAGAAAATTTCGCAAATGTTTGTAAGAGCTTCTTTGAGCTCGTGAATTGATTCATACTGGTGTCCACCCTCATAAATTTTATGAACAAATATAGCCCAAATGTTTTATACAGGATTCATATCCGGACTCTTGTCTGGCCAGGGTAAAACAATGAAGTTGTTCTCATGAAACCATTTTTTAACGTTGTTAGCGGTGTGTATTGGCGCTCCATCTTGTTGGAAAATCCAGTTTTCTCCTCCAAGATCACATGCAAATGGCAAAAGCTCACTGCTTAGTGTTTCAATATAATCTTTGTGAGTCTGCTTCTTACTTACGAACACTAAATTTGTCCTTCCACCATAGCCAACAGCTAGTCACACTATCACGCCACCACCACCAACTTGCCGAGTAGAGTGCACTTCGTCTTCTTTCTCCAAACTGTGCCAATAATATTGATATCCATCTGGGCCGTCTAAATTAAATTTTTTCTCATCTGAAAAAACTACAGATATCCATTATGTAGTCCAAGACATATGGTTTTGAGCCCACTGTAGGCATTCTGTCACGTGGTGATCCTTCCAGCATGGATGATGTTTTCACTTCTTATATTGAAAGAGCTCTGAGTGCTTGATGTAGTTATAAATTATCTGAGAAGTTACATCAGTAATTACTGTGCTTATTCGAACTCTGGTAATTGATGCTCCAGTTTTTTTCAGCTCAGTAAAAATTTTTCTTTGATCTCTAAGCAAAAGTTTCTTTGGCCGGCCACTCTTTTTCTTTACGCCTTGTGCTTCAGGAGCACGTTGAAAATCGCTGATGCTAGTTTTGCTTATTAGAAGTAGCCTACTAATTTCTCTGACTCCATTATTAACATTTTTCAGCGCTATAATCTGTCCTTTCTGGTAATCAGTTAAAGGAATTCCTCGTGGCATGGCGCATTCATCTCAAAGAAATTTAACTACGTAAAACCATCTTGTCAAGCACGTTAGCAATTGGCAAAATGCCAAATGTGCATGTACATGCAAAACTGGTTTTCCGCAAGAAACACCCACTTAGATAATTGCAGTTTTTGACAAGTGTTCGTCAACTTAAAAAAAAAAAAATATATATATATATATATATATATATATATATATTGTGCAAATGTATATATTTTCTCTTTTCTGCATTTCCCTACATTAAAATTATAAATAATTGAATATTTTTATTTGTCTGTCAAAAATATGAAGGTTGATAAGTATAAACATGCTAAAGAATTTTAATTGACATTTCCTATTAAACAAAGACGGGGTTTTAAAAAATTGTAAAGAAGTGTCCGTCTACTTTTTTTATGCAGTAAGTACGTCTTCTAATAAGTATTCACTGAGATATCGATACTGCTCGGATATTTAATGTATTTAATGTAGATTATTATTTTATTATTATTATTTAATGTAATTCAATCAGTCAGTATTAATGAGAAAATAAATAAATAAACAAATAAAATTCATTGATAATGAATCTCCATATGACTTTATTTTATTTTTATTTTTTATTTTTCTATTGTCGCCTTTGAAGTGCTTATAAAATGCTTAGAAACAGAAATGAAATTTCATCTAAAACATTTACTACACAAACAAATATTCCTTATAAAACTAAATACTTTTCAGATGTTGTAAAGAAGTTATTTTTTTTCTAATTAAGATATATAAATTTATCTGCTGTTTTTACTATTTCACAAGGAAGATAAAAAAAAATAAGGTCACAAAGGAAGATAAAAAATAAGTTATATAAAATCTTTTTGCAAAAAAATAGAACCGACTCCAAAAAGCAGCTACTATTCAAACAGCTAAAAAAAAAAAAAAAAAAAAAAAAGTTATGAAATGAAAGTGTAAATTGCGCCTGAAAGTATGAAATAATTTCCTTCGCCAAATAACCTATAACACTACAATTTATCATAACTTTTGAAGTCGGCGCAAAATTAAATACAATTTAATTAGTTTTTAAAGGTTTGTTTTTAGATCGGTAGCAACAAATGCTATTGCCGCGAATGATCCATTTTCATGTTTCCTTTATTATTTTATCACTGTATACAATTGGCCGATTAGTATCACCTACATAGAACAGTGAACATTCTTCACAATGCGATATTTATGTTTCTACGAAGTTAGAGTTTCCTTTGCAAATTTGGTATAACTTTGATCACTATCATCCTTGGTGACTTTTGGATTTGGCGATCAAAACGTAATGCAAAAGTATACACGCAAGATGTATATTTTCATAATATATATTGTACGAAGTATTGCTTCATATTCTTGATTACTCTCTTAATATACCTTATCAAAATAATCATGATATCCCAAAGAAATTAAATATGTTTGCCAGATAATTTTGCGATTTTTCTTTCACCAAGGACGTTAGATACCAGCATCTTCGCCAACTTTTGCTGCTTACGAAATCTTATTTATTTTCTTGAATCAAAGTAGTTTTCGGCTGCGATTTGCAGGTGACAATGTGAGATGTGTATTTTGAATAGGATTTGATTTTTGTATTGAAGAAAGTTGTCAATTTTTATTTAATTTTGCTCCGACTTCAAAAGTTATGATAAATTGTAGTGTTATAGGATGTTTGTCGAAGAAAATAATTTTATACTTTCAGGCGCAATTTACACTTTCATTTTATACCACCTTTTTTTATGTTGTTGTTTGACTAGTAGTTGCTTTTTGGAGTCGGTTCTATTTTTTTACAAAAAGATTTTATTTTTCACTTTTCAGTGAAAACTTATTCATATAGCAGAACATCAGAAGACGTTCGACGGCAGTTTCACAAATCACAACTTCCAAGAAAAGTGATATAACTCAAAAAATGGTTAATGTCACTGAAAAATACATGAAATGCACCAAGTGTGAACAAAAATGTTACACCTCCATCTGAAAAGTTATCCACTCGAGAGACAGATGTGCCAGTTTTTTTCTACTCAAGTTATTTTTAAGTTGATTTTTCTCAAATGCTGCATTTTTAAGTTGTGTCACTTTCCTTGCCTTTATCGGATGTGAGCAAAAAACTATTAATTGAGTGAACATACGTTAAATTAAAAAGTCTTTAGAAATGTAAAGAACGGATACGCTGTATTCGTAACCATAACTTCTGTTAGGGATATATATTGAACTTTACAGTGAATACGTGTCACCCGCTGCGCTGGAAATTGCGCAGCGTAAAGTTCAAACAAAGAGCAAAATATGCATTGCAGCTGACGGACAGAAGTTTCAATATCGACACTTACATACTGCTTTTACCAGTGTAGCAGCATGCGTTCAGCAGTTACAGTGAGAACAGACTTTTATGAGTATCCTGTAATTTGTTTATATCTTAATGAAATCATAATGAAACCTATTTCAGTCCAAGATCATTACGACAACAAAACAGTATTAAAATTAAATCACCTCTTACGAAGTTATAAGCTAACAAATTTCAGCAACTACAACAATGAGAATCATGGTTTGTATTGAAAACCTCTCCCGTTATGATGTCTGTTTAAAATGTCTATGCGTTAATCGATGTGACCGCTTACAATAACCATACATTGAATTTTACATAGCATAAATGACATCCGCTACGCTACAACATATGCAATCTCGTTTAAGTGTGCACAAAATAGGAAATTGTGAACAAACAAATGCACGTTTTAAGCGTTCTGTTTTTAGAATTTATGTCTAAACTCTAAACTATCTTTTCGTACTAAATCGATGATGCTCTGCAATTTTATAATTCATTTTTTCCCCTGTCTTGAACCCTTTCAGAGATAGGAGAGCTAACTCCACTGTTTACCACCAGGTGGCACTATAGGCGGTTGAATCGCGTAGCACATGTCCACTTTACTATACCTACATACCACTTTTATGACTATAGCTCCAGCTTTTGAACAATTAAATGAGTCCGGACTGACATTTTGGGGCACCCTGTATTTTCTTTTGATCGTAAAGATATTACAACGGGACGTACTTCACACCAAGACCTCTACAACAAAACAAAAAGTATCAAAATCGGATCATCCGTTCAGAAGTTACGAGCTCACAAAAAAAAAAAAAAAAAAAAAAAAACATACGCTTTCAATTGAGAACCTCCTCCTTTTTGAAGTCGGCCAATTACGGCATTTCTTACGAAGTTATAAGCTTACAAACACCAACAACAATACATAGCTCGAATTAAGAACACCCTCCTTTCTGAAGTTGGTTGAAAACGACTTTGCGCTAATCGATGTGACCACTTGCAGTAACAGTACTTTGAACCGTATAGTATACGTGTCATCCGCTTAGCTGTATAGTGCGTAACGTAGTTTAAGAGTGAACAGTGTAGGAAATTGCGAACAAACAACTGCATGTTTTAAGCTTTCTATTTTTAGCAATAATGTCTAAAAACTGTATTTTCGTAGTAAATCGATGATGCTCTACAACTTCGTAATTAACTTTTCTCCCATGTTGAACCGTTTTTGAGGTAAGGGCGCTAATTGCGCAGTTTTTCACCAGATGGCGCTTTATTTTCTTTAGATTGTAAAGGTATTACAATGGGACCTACCTCAGACCAAGATCTTTACAACAAAACAAAAAGTATCAAGTAACCGTATTTTGAACTATATAGCGTATATCTCACCAGCTACGCTAGAACGTGTGCAATGTAGCTCAAGTGTGCATAGTGTAAGAAATTGCGAACAAACAAATGCACGGTTTTAGCATTTTATTTTTTACATCAATGTCTAAGCTATCTTTTTGTACTAAATCGATGATACTCTTCAATTTTGTAATTCACTTTTTCTCTAGAACCATTTTCGAGATAGAAACACTATCTCCGCTATTTTCCACCAGGTGACGCTGCAAGCGGTTTAACCTTGTACTGCACCGAGCTAAAAAAAATCTGCAGTTTTTCCGCAGCAAATCCCCAAAACTTTAAAACTTCTGTAGTATTTCAAATAATGTGCTTTTAACTTTAAAAAAGCTGCAGAATTTATAAAGTAAAGTTCACGACTTAATAAAAACTGCAGAGTTTTTAAAGCGAAGTTCACGACTTAATAAAAACTGCAGCGATTTTAAAGTAAAGTTCACGACTTAATAGAAACTGCAGCGATTTTAAAGTAAAGGTCACGACTTAATAAGGATAAACTAGGATAAACTGCAGAATTCTTAAAGAAGTGATGTGACTTCAAAAATGTCTCAGACTTTTCACAGTTAACTTGATGACAAATGGTAACTATAAAACAACTGCATTTTTATAAAAATTTGCGAAGAATAGTATTAAATATTAATATTAAAAAAAAAAAAAAAAAACCTGCATTTTTGTAAGGGCAGGTTATAGACTCCGAAATTTCTAAATTATGTCAAAGTTTAGTTTAGTACGAAAGACTGTTAATTTCAATCTGTAAAATTTTTATTTTTTATTTTTAAATTAATTTAATTTTTTTATCTTATTTTTTGACCATAAAACTGGGCCACGTACTTCTTTTAAATGACTGAAATGAATTAAAAATGAAGTGTTTTCACCTAAATTTCATACTTTAGTTAATTCTAAAAACCTAATTGTCGTGTAGAATAACTGTTTGCACCCCTGGATTCAGAAAAATCGCCCCTTTCGTTTGATACTGAATTTCTAATGATAGGAATGATATTTCTAATTTGTTTTCGGGTTTATATAAAACTGGGCTACAACAAATAGATTCAAACTTAACAGTCCTCCCCAAAAAGTATCGTTAAGATTTTTGAATAACTAAGCCTCATTATGCATTTTTATATACAATTTTGCCCTCTGAAATGTTCGAATAAAATTCGAAGTTTTGATAGAATTTTTAAAATATTCCCTTCTTTACTTTCTCTTACCCGTAGGGTCGAGAAAGTAAATGAAAGATTCGAGAAAGTTCGAGAAAGATTGTTTTAGGGTAAAATTTTTGAACGCGAGTTTTTGCCATATTTACATGTTCTTAGGTCCCCTGAATACGAAAATCATGTTTTTAGCGAATGGTCTGTGTGTCTGTCTGTTATCAGCATATCTCAAGAAAAAATAGTGGCAGAAAATCCAAACTCGGGATTCTCAGTGTGTATCATATAGGGAGGCTAACTAAGGTTTTCTTTGAGATGGTTCGTGTACAAGGACACTCAAAAGTATTCAAATGCATTACCTCTATGGGGAAATTGCAGGTAAGTTGAGTTTAACATCTACAGACTGCACTAAACCAAATGAAACGAATATATATTTTTTTGTGATAGAGATAGTCAACAGGGAAAAAATTGTGTGTGTAGGAGCCTCGCCTCCCGGGGGAGTAAATTTTCATGATGGGCATCTTTCAAAAGACCTCGCCAATACCTATAAAACGAATGGTTGAACCATCGATCTGCGATAATTTAAAACAAAGTTATCGATTAAAAAAAAAAAAAATTAATATTGAGAATAAAATAGACTTTTTTTTGGATATTTGGTGTTATACTACTTCTCTAATATGGAAATCGTTTGCATTATCATAAAAGATTTTTTTTTAGAATAATAATTTTATAAATTATTTTTTAAAAACAGAATTATTTTTTAATAACCGAATTAAATTGTACATAATTGTAGGTGCATTAATGAAACGGGGGGTTGAGAGGGACGGTAGCCCCCCTCACACAGAACTAATTATCATATAAAGCTCTTCCGAAGCCTAACTTGAATTGTTTAACATAGGTTTACATGACAGTACTCGTTATCTTAACTCTTAATCTGGAACCTGTATTTATAGTATTAAATTTCAGGGTAAGGGAAAGTCGTGTGAGTGACACACCAGATTATTTTTATTGATTTTTAATATAAAATCAGGATAAAAATCATTTGAAAGAGATACAATGAAAATTGTTTTTCGAGCATATGCATGGGTTTGCAAAATTGGTTCATTAAAAGATTAGTTCAAATATCTATATAAATAAAGGGAAGTGATGTCTCTCTGTGTGTCTGTCTGCGCTCTAGTGCTCACACTACTGATCGCACAGCTTCCAAATTTGGCATATAGGTACCTAGGGCCCTGCAGGTGTGCACCTCATCAAGATTTTTTCGAATTTCGAATTTGAATTATTTTATTAATTTTTTTTCCGATTTTAAATATTGGCTTCTGTGTTTCATTTCTCATAGATTATTTTGCTTCAATCGTCTGCGTATCTTAGCAACGGCTATTACGCAACTTATTTTTATTTAATACATTCATTTGAAGGCGATTTTTTTTTTATTTGTAATATTTATTGAAAATAAAATCGTAATGTAGTAGAAAAAATTAAGTATAATTAGTTTTAAATTTAAAAACGTATTTATAACAGTTAAGTTTAATTTCTTATAGTAGAACAACTTCTTATTTTTAATTTTTTAGTTAATTCCTTTAAAAGAAAAAACTTTTATTTATTAATTTTTTTATTTACAATATTTATCGGGAAAATGGTAGTATATACATAGTAAAAAGGATTAAGTTGATAAAAATTCATTTGTTTATATATATATAGTAATCTACTTTTTTTTATTACATTGGTCGGAATCAAATCGTAATATAGTGTAGCTATAAAATACATGGTTCAAAAACTAAAATATTTAATAGATGCTGAGATACAGTCATCTTTAAAATAGTAGTTCTTAAATAGTAGTAGATCCCCCCTGTCGTCTGTAAATATCCAGATTTAAGTGCCCAGGAAAGACCTTTCTTTAGGCATGGGCAGAGCCCTATTAACCTTACAACTGAGGGGATGCACAAATTCATTTGGGGGCGGGGCCCCTCCACTGACTTCTTGGTCTAAAAACTCATACAAACATCTCGAAAAATTTATAAATTTTTCATTAAATTTTGTATTTACCTGGAATTGAGGACAAGTAAATTTGTTTAAAATATAGACAAGTAAATTCCCTTAATTTTTGCACAAAAATATAAACTTGGTGCAACCTATGTTCACCACAATATATGAAATTATTCCATCATAAATGAATGTGTAAAAGCTCATTAGCATATATTCCATGTAATCTAGAAATGATAGTTGTGTAGTCAGGTGTACTGTGATTTTTTATAATCAAACAACGTTTTTAGACCGCAAGCTTATAATTCGGGGCCCATTTTTTGCTAATTTGGGGCCTTTTCAAAATTTTCCAGGGGAAGCACATGCTTCTCGTGCCTATTGGGTAATCAGGGCCTGGGTATGGAAAATCTAGACCTGATGCAGTGCGAGTGGGAAAAGACCTGCCGCAGACAGCGGGTAGCCGAAGCGAGGTTTGGAGCAATTTCAGTTTCTTTCTTTTTCTTTCTTTTTTTTTTTTTTTTTTAGCCTTTTAGTTTTTGTCTATGATGTGGTGTAAAAAAAAAATAAATATTAATTCAATCTTTTCGAAAATTCATTTAAATATAGTGACCAGCGAAGAGGGCGTAGCCTACTAGTTTAAAATATAATAATATTTAACTAAAATATAACATACACACACACACACAGAAAAAAAAAAAAAAAAAAACTCATTTCCGAGTCTGTTTTTTTTTTTTTTTTTTTTTTTTTATAATCCAACTTATTTACAAAAAAAAAAAAAAAAAAAAAAAAAAAAAAAAAAAAGACCAAATTTTCTAAAATAGGAATAAATTGGCGAGATGACTAAGTATGATGTGGCCACCACAAGACTGTATAATTTTCTGTGTAATTTTACACAAAATTCATGCAAGACAAATTATTTATTAAATTATTGAATTATTTTCCAATATAAATGCAGATGATTTTTATCTGACAGAAGTATACCACAAAATGCCGAAAGAAAGTCAATTTTTTGCCAATATCAAAAGAAATGCAATTTTTTTTTCCCGTTAAAAAAGGAAAAAATCGATAACTTTGTTTTAAAGTATCACAGATCTATAGTTCAACCATATGTTATAAAGGTATTGACGAGATCTTTCGAAAGATACCCATATTGAAATTTTCCTCTCTCCCCCCCCCCATCCCCCCAGGAAGGAAGGGATGTTTCCACATGCACAATTTTTTTTCCTAGTTCACTACTATTATTATCAATAAATCAAATTGTTTTACGATCACGCGTTAAAAATAACTCTCATTATGTATATTTACACGAAATTTTGTCCTATACTGCCACGTTAAAAACTTAGGGAAAATGACAGTGCCACCTGCTGAGCGATTGATCCCCAAATCCAATCAGCACTAGTTTATGTTAGGGTCCAACTAAATACCAAGTTTGGTTAAATATCGTTCATTGGTTCGTGAGATACAGAGCCCAAAATGTTTGTGATACACACAGACAGACAGACAGATATTTTCTAAAAACAGACAAATCGTGTTCAGGATATCCCAAAATGTGTAAATCCATCGAAAATTGGAGTTCGAAAATTTTCACGAATCCAATACTTACTCTATATGCAGTCGGCCGCAAAATTATCCGAGCACTAGCGAAAATTTCTATGTAAAAAAAGTACACTTAATGCTGTTTTGTTAAATAAATCCTTGTCGAATCATGTTCTTAGACTGACTAAGTACAGGATTCGACAAGGTTTTATTTAACTTTTTTTACATAGGAATCTTTGCTAGTGCTCGTATACTTTTGCTGTTGATTGTATTATACTATAGGAGAAAGTAATAAGAAATGGCGACAAAAGCAATACTAAAAAAAAAGGACACTACCATCAATTTAAAATCAAAAATTGCGACAAAAGTTTTACTTTAAAAAAAATGATTATGCAGAAAACAATAATAATGATAATAATAATAATAATAACAACTAAAGTGGGGACTGTCCCCACAAAAGGATGACGTTTGGTGGCCTAATCCTAGAATTGATAGTGGCAAATAAGTTTGTTTCATGATCCAATTATTTTTTTGAATAAACATTTCAATTTGTGTTTTAATTACACAGTGTCGACTGTGTAAAGTATATTTTTAAATAATCCTTTCAAATATTTATTTAACAAACGCAGGAGCTATTGAACAACTCAACTTACAGAAACAAACATTTGTTTACTACTACGAAATACGTAACGAAAACGATCGCGTGCTTTTGCGTATAGAAATGTGCTGTAATGCCTGGTATAGTGAAATAAATAATAAAAGTTATTACGAGATAAATAATTCTAAGTAAAATTCTATTTAAAAGAATATGAAAATTAATGCGATAGGAAGTTAGTGTGGACTTACAGCTGAGCTGATCAGGTAAGATCATACTTCATAGGATAGGATAGGAATTTTTTATCCACTCACTTCTCGCTTAAGAATTTAGCGGAGGTAAGTGTGTGAATCGAAATCTTTTTCTTCTTTTTTTAATTTCAATTGTGTTTTAAATAAATAATAATAATAAATCTTCCTGTAATACATTAAAAAATAAACGTCTGATTATATTTCCCAGTAGTAGTAAAAGTGTAGTATTATGGCAGCTAGCGCAACAGATTGTTTAAAGTTCTGCAGCTAAAGAAAGAAATGTTTAGGGTTAAAAATATACATATAATTTGCATTATCTCTCTGGATTACTGTAAGTATTTGTTGCTTAGTCTTAATTTTTTTCTATTATTTACATGCAGTTGCAAATTTTACTGTTGTTTTCAGAGACGCCAGGCTTAGTTCAGCAGATGATTTTCAGAAATTTATATTATTTTGCTGTAGTTAGATTCAGAAAATTCTGCTACTGGGCTGTATTTGATTTTTCATGAATTTTAATTAAATGAAAATTTACACTTTTATTCAGTAAAATAATTTTTAAAAAGTTGAATAGAGCAATGAGCTCTTAATTATTTTTAGAAATTATAGGATACAGGTAACTTTGTCCCTTTATAATATGTTTTTCATTTCTGCTTGCATGCATGTAGTGTATTTATTGGTTTAGTTCATTTCCGTATTGTGTTCTGTGAGTCTCTAAACTAAGTGTTCTTTTTTTTTTTTTTCCTTTTTTAAATTCCCTAAAAATATGTGAAATTATGATAAAACTCACAGGGTTAGTAGTGCTCGTATATTTCTCATTTTGATGTGAAAGGTTTTTTTCATTTCAAGATTATTGATTTTTATGAATATTCTGTTTTTGGACCAAAAAATTTAATAAATTGGCCCCAATAGTGTCATTGTAATTACACTTTTGCTTTAAACATCTTTCCGCACTTAAAACGGGCAAGTGGATGCGCTACCAAATTTGCTATACAGAGACGATTGTGATTCTTGAGCACTTGCCCATTTCAGCTTATAGGGACTGTTTACAGTATAAATCTAATTGTAACCATCTTGTAAGTATATAGATAAGTTAGTGATGCATGCAATAATTTATTAATACAAAAACTAAAGGCTAAGCTTTACTATTTGGCACCCATTGGCGATTTGTGACGTTGTGATGCGATTCAGTGTATCGACACATTTAATAATAACCTTTTTGTATTGAAACTTTGCTTAACTGTCTCGGAACTTTGTTTCCATTTTTGAACAGACCATTCGTGTATGTTTATCATAATGCAGCCCAGCTGAATGATTTTTTTTTTTTTTTTTTTTTTTTTTATGTGTTTTTAAAAATTTAAAAATTAATTTTTGGAGTGTATTTTATTGTTATTATTATTTTAATAAATGTAATTATTTAGGGAAAATTAGTGCATGGTAGTTATTGATGCAGTACAGATTTTCATGCATTTTCCGATGCACATGCACCACGAATTAGGGTATCCAGTGATGTTTTTTTGGTTTTAATATCAGGATACTGACCGCTGCGGTACAGATTTTTATGCATTTTCTGTTTCATGTGCTATAATTTAGGGGTATCCAGTGATTTTTTTTTTTTTTTCTTTTTGGTTTTAATATCGGTATACTGATCGATGCAGTACAGATTTACAAACATTTTCTGATTATGAAATAGGGGAATATGAAAATGATATATATTCGCTATGAATATGAAATACGGGTTTCCAGTGATGCTTTTTTTGGTTTTAATATCGGGATACTGATTGCTTGCTGCAGTGCAGTTTTTTATGCATTTTCTGATTCATGCACCTCGAATTAGGGGTATCCAGTGATGTTTTCTTGGTTTTAATATTAGAATACTAACCGCTGTAGCACAGATTTTTATGCATTTTCAGAGTCGTGCGCAATGAATAAGCTGCATCCAGTGACTTTATATATACATTTTTGTGATTGCTTTTGTACAGATTTTCATGCATTTTCAGATTCATGCAAATTTTGAAAATTTGTGGAAAATCTTCAAGTTATATAATTTATAACACTGAATTTTATGTGCTAAAATTTAAAAGCCCTCCGAATTTTTTTTTTTTTTTTTTTTTTTTTTTTTTTGTGGTGAAGTAGCTCAAATTTCTATTACTGTCTTAAATGTTTATTTTAATTATCTTAAATATGCTTAATTTATTTCAGTGAATTTCAACACAAGCACCGGAATGAAGCAATTTATTTTATTAAAATATATTTTTGATGTTTTGCAATGATCCAGGGTATTGATTTGCGATGCGATTTCCAGTGTTGACTCATCCGGTGTGTTGTACATCGCCAATAGCAATGGGTGCCTTATAGTAAAGCTGTTCCAAAACTAAAATTTTGTCTATGAAATAGATAAAAATATTTTAGAAAAAACCCTTTATGTGAAATTAACCAACTTTAGCCCAAATTTTAGTTAATACATATGTACAAATAAAATTAATTCAGTAACTTTAAAAAAAAATTATTTTGGATGAAAAAATAATTGTAAAAAACGAAAAAAAAAATAGTAAAATGTTTCCATTAATATTTATTTTTTTAAAAAACCTTAATTATAAAAGTGACTTACAGTTTTTTTGAGAATTAAATGTGTTTGTTTCCGGCATTTCTGAAAAGTTCTGATGATCTGTTTTGTTTGTATCTTAGCATTTTTCAGCGTGATTAGGCAACGCCACCAGATTTCTAGTTGTCTTCATATTAGAGTTCTGCATTGGGTTGGGTACCCGTGGGTTACTCGCTTTAGAAACTCACAGAACACAATACGGAAATGAACTAAACCAATAAATACACTACATGCATGCAAGCAGAAATGAAAAACATATTATAAAGGGACAAAGTTACCTGTATCCTATAATTTCTAAAAATAATTTAAGAGCTCATTGCTCTATTCAACTTTTTTAAAATTATTTTACTGAATAAAAAGTTAAATTTTCATTTAATTAAAATTCATGAAAAATCAAATACAGCCCAGTAGCAGAATTTTCTGAATCTAACTACAAGAAAATAATATAAATATCTGAAAATCATCTGCCGAACAAAGCTTGGCATCTCTAAAAACAACAGCAAAATTTGCAACTGCATGTAATTATAATAGAAAAAAAATTAAGACTATGTAACAAATACAGTAATCCAGAGAGATAGCGCAAATTAAATGTATATTTTTAACCCTAAACATTTCTTTCTTTAGCTGTTAAATTGATCTGCAGAACTTTAAACAATTTGCAGCGCTCGCTGCCATACTACGCTTTTACTACTACTGGAAATAGAATGGACGTTTACTTTTAAATGTATTACAAGAAGATTTTTTATTATTTATTTAAAACACAATTGAAATTAAAAAAAGAAGAAAAAGATTTCGATTCACACATTTACCTCTGCTAAATTCTTTAGCGAGAAGCGAGTGGATAACAAATACATGATCAGCGCAGCTGTAAGTCCGCACTAACTTCCCAGTGCATTAATTTTCATTTATTAAATGTTATATTCTTTTAAATGGAATTTTACTTAGAATTATTTATCTTGCAATAACTTTTATTATGTATTTCACTATACCAGACAGAACATCGCGTTTCGATTCAAAAAAAAGCACGCAATTGTTTTCGTATTTCGTAGTAGTAAAGAAATGTTTGTTTTTGTAAGTTGAGTTGTTCAATAGCTCCTGCAATAATTTAAATAAAAAAAATATTATATTTTACACAGTCGATACTGAGTAATTAAAACAAAAATTGAAATGTATTTTGTGGGGAAAGTCTCACTTCGGTATTATTGTTATTTTCTGCATAATCGTTTTTTCGAAGTAAAGCTTTTGTTGCATTTTACGATTTAAAATTGATGATAGTGCAGCATATGTTTTTAGTATTGCTTTTGTCGTCATTTTTTATTTTGAAATTTTAGTCATCTCGCCAATTTGTCCACACATTTTGTTTAGAAAATTTGGTAGGTACCTTTTTTTCTGTAAATAAGTTGGATTATAAAAAAACAAAGTCGGAAATGATTTTCTTTTTTTTCTGAGAGTATATTATATTTCAGTTAAATATATTTTAAATATTAACCCTAGCATTTGCCCGAAAAACAATTTTTTTTTGTATCTCCTTGAAATCTTTTTTATCCTGCTTTTATATTAAAAGTTAATATAAAAAGGAATATTTTAAAAGTTCAGTCAAATCTTCGAATTTAATTTGAACATTTCAGTTTTCTTAGCATGGCCAGTCATAGGGCAAAATTGTATAGAAAAATGCATAATGAGGCTTTGTTATTCAAAAATATTAACGAAACTTCTTGTTAGTATGGAGAACTATTAGTTTTAATCTATTTTTTGCAGACCAGTTTTATGTAAACCTTGAAAACAAATTAGAAATATCAGTCCTATTGTTACAAATTTAGTACGAAACGAAAGGGGCGATTTTTCTGAATCCAGGGGTGCAAACAGTTTTTCGACACGGCACGACAATTAGATTTTTTTTTAAATTAACTAAAGTAGGAAATTTAGGTGGAAACGCTTCATTTTAATTCATTTCAGTCATTTTGAAAAGTACGTGGCCCAGTTTTACGGTCAAAAAATGAGAAAAAAAAAATTAAAATTTTACAAATTGAAATTAATAGTCCTCCGTATTAAACTAAATTCTGTCATTGACAATTTTTGATGGTTTCTTTTCTTTTTTTTTTTTTTTTTTTTTTTTTTTTGTAAATAGACTGTGAATATTTAAAACAGTGGATTTTTTAAAAGTAGGTGTAATATACAAGAAACTTTCTTGTATTATACATTGAAGTTTTGTATATATTTAGACAAGATATTTTAAATATAATCATATTCTTGTTTTAATATAATTATATATGCAGTGAAGACCTGATCTATTGTTCCCGCATCTATTGCTTTCCCGTATTGATAACTTTACATGTATCGTGCTTCAAAAAGTCGTTTTCTCGCATTCATTGTTGCAAAGTTTTTCTTCTGACTTTGTAAAAATTTTCTCATGAAAGTCAAGTGGTTCTATACAAACTGGATACTTTGTGCATCGTAAAATAACTCTCTTCCCCATTTCCATGAAGGATCAAAATTGTGATGCCATGTCTCTGTCTGTTTATTCATTACTGTAATTTCAGCATACCACGAAATAATCTCTTCAGATTTCCAGAAAATTGTTTCAGGAATCGCAGTTAAGTGAAATGAGGAACAATACCAAACAGAAAGGCAAGAAGATGTTGCTGATTATGCGGATGACGCATTGTTGCGTGTAGCAGAGGATGTGTCTGGTACAAAATTTAGTTATAATATTTGCATAAATCAAGATATTGTAACATGCGGTATCCTAAAGTATAGAAGAAATGTGTGATTTCAAAAAATGTAAATAATGGCGAAAAAAACTGAGGATAATTTTCACACTGATGACATAATTATGGGGTTTTAAAGTGCAGAAACTGTTATACAAGCGTATGAAATTACTTAAATGGACCAAAAAAAAAGAGCTTTAAATCTGAAAAATTTCTTGTTTAATTTATAAAATGAAAGAAAAACCCAACAAAATAGTGCTGACTATAGAATAAAAGGGCCGCCAGGAGGAATTCAGTAAAAAGAGCAACCTATTTAAAAAAGTGCGTTATTTGCCAAATTGCGGTCTTCTATGTTGTGATTTTTGTACATGTACATGAAAAAAGTAAAATATTAATAAAAAATATAGATAAAACCTTAAACATTACTTCGTGCGTCGTTGTTTAAATTTTTCAGCTAGGTACCCGACCCTCTTCAGAACGACATCTTCTGTGGAAGACTTGAGCTTGACTGATGTTGATCAGCTTTTACCAAAAGGTGGCGCTGTACACGGTCAGGGGCTACTGCGCCGCTGTCGTTGCATGCTTCATTATTGGATGTAATTTCAATTGATTCTGTAAACATCGCATAGTAGTAATCATCGTAATTTGCAATTTTAGTGGCTTTATCAAAATCTATTTTAATGTCTTGTTTGTTGAATGTTTTGGCTAAGGATGTATTGCATTTTTCCATTTTTATATCATTTTTATGTTCATTAATTCTAGTTTTAATTTTTCTTTTTGTAACTCCTATATAAGATCCTGGTTTATTGTCTTCATTGTTAAACGGTATTTTATAAATCCCTGCAGTTTCTAAAGATTTCTGGGGTCTTTATCGCTTCTGATCAACTGGAAAAAGTTTCTACTAGGTTTGATCGGGATATTTACGCCGTATTTAGTTGCTACATTTTTTATTTTATTGGATGCTCTGCGATTATACGGTACAGAAGAGGTAAATGTTAGGGGTGGTTTTTGAAAGCTGTGTATATTATCAAGATTTTTAATTTTATTTATCAAGATTTTTAATTTTATAAAATTAAAACAAGAACTAGCTGGAACCCGTCGAATTCGACGGTCACTTTACTGACTGAAATGTTTCAAAAATTGTCGCATCACTATTTAAATGTATTTCAAGTCACATCTAATATAATTTACGACATTTCACTTAAAAAAAGAAATTCGGAAAAATGCTTATAAATAGAAATGAACCTTAAATTTGTATGATTTCATATCTTTAACTCAATTTTGTTTGAATTTCTATTTTTAAATAAAAGCATCGCAAAAAAAAAAAAAAATAAATAAATAAAAAATAAAAAATAATAATAATAATCAGCTGTAACAAAAAAATTACTTCAAACTAAACAAAACTCAGATTTGTGAACCCGAGGCCTGCGGCAGCGCGTACGCCGGCCGCTAATAACATAAAAAAATTAACAAAAATTAACCTCGAACTGAACGAACCCGCCCGGTGTTGCCCAGGCCCATGATACCTTAAATGAACCTTAAATTCATATAATTTTATATCTTTAACTCGATCTTGTTTGAATTTCTGTTTTTGAATGAAAGCATCACGAAAATAATAATCAGCTGTAACAAAAAAATTACCTCGAACCGAATGAAACTCTGCCTTGTGACTCCGGTGCCTGCAGCAGCGCATACGCGGGCCGCTAATGTAAAAAAATTCCTAAAAATTAATCTGGAAACGAATAAACCCTCCCGGTGTTGCCCGGGCCCATGATAATAACCTTAAATTTGTAGGATTTTATATTTTTAACTCGATTTTGTTTGAATTTCTATTTTTAAATGAAAGCATCACAAAATAATAATAATAATAATAATAATAATAATAATCAGCTGTAACAAAAAAATTACCTCGAACCAAACGAAACTCTCTTCCCTGTGACAGCGCATACATGGACCGCTAATAACATGAAAAAATTCCTAAAAATTAACCTGGAACCGAACGAACCCAACCAGTGTTGGCCGGACCCATGATAATAACCTTAGTATGATTTTACATCTTTAACTCAATTTTGTTTGAATTTCTATTTTTAAATGAAAGAATCGCGAAAAAAATAATCATCTGTAACAAAAAAATTACCTCGAACCAAACGAAACTCTTCCCTGTGACAGCGCATACATGGACCGCTAATAACATGAAAAAATTCCTAAAAATTAACCTGGAACCGAACGAACCCAACCAGTGTTGGCCGGACCCATGATAATAACCTTAAATTTGTATGATTTTATATCTTTAACTCAATTTTGTTTGAATTTCTATTTTTAAATGAAAGAATCGCGAAAAAAATAATCATCTGTAATAAAAAAATTACCTCAAACCGAACAGAACTCGGGCTCGTGACCCCGGTGCCTGTGGCAGTGTATATGCGGGCCACTAATAACATGAAAAAATTCTCAAAAATTAACCTTGAACCGAATGAGTCTTTGACTCGGGTTTCCGCTGCCTGTGGCTGCGGCAAGGTATAACAGGCATGCTACGCAAAATTCACTTTCCTCCACCAGGACGCGCAGTATGTTATATACGAACATCACCAGTTGCCTTGAATTTCCAAGACCTTTTAAATAAGGTGTCACATGGTGGTGTCAACTGCAAAATCCTTTAGTTACACTTTTCACCACCATGGGCACAGTGTGTTCTGTACGAACATCACCAACGGTCAGGAAATACTAAGACCTTCAAAATAAGGTGTAACATGATAGGGTCTACTATAAAATCACCTAGTTCCATTTTTCACCACCAGGGGGCACTATATTGTATACAACCATTTCCAATCTACATGAAATTTCAAGACCTTTAAAATGAGGTGCTACATGTGTGAGTCCAGAATGGATTTCCCTCTCAAACTAATTTCCATTTTTCCTCCTCAAAAATTGAAAATTCCAAAATCACAGAAATTGATTTTTTAGTATTCGAGTCTAGTCCCCCCATGTACAACTTCTTCACCGTGAAGTAATTTTGAGCTGAGTTAAGCTCGCAAACATTTTTTAACCCCTGCCCCCGGGGGGGGGGGGAATGTTTGACTGTTTTTTATTTTTCTCTTTTGATGACAAATCTAAAGACCAAGATCTTTTTTTAGACACCTCAACCAAATTTTTACACCTAGCCGTTCTCTCAATTTAGTGGATACAGACAAAACACGTTTCAAATTAATATATAGATACTGCACATTCAATCAGACATTCGGAGATAGTCAAAACTAAAATATAGGAAATATTGAGCGACAATTAAAAAATGTAGAAAAAATAGGAGATTTCATAAATATTATAGGAAATATAGGAGCGCTGCAAGGCCTGCAAATGTGGTAGTCGTTTTCGCTGAATATTTTCACTACTCGTAATACTTTCCAACGATTGTTTTTAAATGCCGCCCGATAGCTAATAGCAATTGGCGCTGCTGTATGCCATGGTACAGCTCACGAAATCATCAAGGACAGGTTTAAGTTCAGTAAAGTGTGCGCGCAATGGGTCCCGCATCGCTTTACACCGGCACAAGAGGGCTGCCGCATGGCCATGTGTCTGCAAGTATTGCAGCGTTAGAACAACGATGGGGACAAATTTCTTTCAGCAATTGTTAACGATGATGAAACTTGGTGGCACAACTTTTAGCCCGAGTCAAAACGGCTAAGTCTTTAGTGTAAGCACACAGAATCCCCTCCACACTATTGCCAGCAAGGTACTGCTTTCATTCATCTTCGATCGTAATGGACCACTCCTCGTCGATTTCCTGGAGCATGGAGCTACGGTCAATGCTCAGCGGTATTGTAAAACCTTATTGAAGCTCAGGAATGCAATCAAATCAAAACGTCCCAGTTAACTTTCTCGAGGTGTCATCCTGTTGCACGACAACGCTAGACCATCACATTTAGCCAACGCAACACAGGAATGTCTGCAGAAGTTCAAGTGGGAAGTCCTGAGGCACCCTTCCTATAGTCCAGGTCTGTCCGCATATGATTTCCACATCTTGAACTTAAAAAAGCACTGCGGGAAACACCAATTTCAAATAGACGATGAAGTCAATGAGTGTGTGCGCAATTGCTTCAAACAGCAACCAAAGGATTTCTACGAGCATGGCATTATGCGACTGTTGTCACAATGGAATAAATGCCTAAATACCTACGGACAATACTTTTGAGTTTTGTTAAATAATTACTGGGAATTTGCCTCTGACTCGTTATTTATTGACTGCTCCTAATATTATTTCTCTAGAATTAAAATTGTCTGCATTCATCATGTGGAAGATAAATTTTAATAAATTATTTTTTACTGAGAGAATTTGTATAGAAACACAGCAGAGAGTCATATGTTGGCCACGACAAACTAGTTTTAAATAATGGCTTTTACGTGTGGCAGGGGAACAGTAATAGTTTTTAAGGTTTTCACAGAAATTGTGTAGAATTTAAAAAACTGCAGAGAAACTGAAAGTAACAGGAATAAGTATTTTCAGTTTTTCACAGAAGCATAAAAACCGAAGGCATGTCGCACAAGTTTTTTTTTAAGTTTTTTTCATGGACATTTTGCAGAATTTCAAAAACTACTGAAAAACTGAAGGTAAATGGAACAAGTTTTTTTTTATTTTTTCACTGAAATTTTGCAGAATTTCAAAAACTACAGAAAAACTGAAGGTAAATGGCACAAGTTTTTTTAAAATTTTTTCGCTGAAATTTTGCAGAATTTCAAAAACTGCAGAAAAACTGAAGGTAAATGGAACAAGTTTTTTTAAAGTTGTTTCGCTTAAATTTTGAAGTCTGTTCAGTAAAACATTGACTTTAAAACATCTTTAAAAAATCTTTAAAAAAACTTGTGCCAATTGCCTTCAGTTTTCCTGCAGTTTTTTTTTTTTAAGTTTTTTTTGCAGATTGTTTTAGCTGAGCATGGCCTCTTTGCTGTACTTACATACCATTTTTATCACTACAGCTGCAGCCGTTTAGCAGTTAAAAGTGTTGGGACCGATTTTTTGGGGCACCCTGTATTTTCTTTAGATCGTAAAGATATTACAATGGGACCCATTACAGACCAAGACCTTTTCAACAAAACAAAAAGTATCAAAATCGGAGCATCCGTTCAGAAGTTATGAGCTAACAAACAAACAAACAAACAAACAAAAAAAAAAAAAAAAAAAAATCATACGGTTTGAATTGAGAACCTTCCTTCTTTTTTTGAAGTCGGTTAAAAAGTAATTCCAGCCATATTTGTTAGAGTAACGTTTATAAAATGATTATTTTATTTTATTTTATTTATTTTTTATATATTTATTATGAAAGTGTTAAATATTACTTTAAAAATTATACTCCGAAACATAAAATATTGTTACAAGCTCTCAATCCCATGCAACATTTCATTATCTTATTCTTAAACAAATTTGAAATATTTTCATCATTTCCTTTCAACATGTTTCAAAACCAGTATTGCAATAAAAGAAATAAAATCAGTAAACAGCAAATTTATATGATATGAAAAATGACCGACTGGCAAATGCTCAGATTTGGAAAACGATTTTCAAACCATCCTCTATATACAAATAAATCAAAGGAAAATAAATGTATTATCTAATTCCCCTCAGGTATGAGAAAGCACACAGTTTACAAAATATTAATTAGATGTACACATTTAGAAGATTTAATTTCTATTTAAGAAATATAATATTTAATTATTTCAATGTCAGTTCTGACACTCATAATTCATTTCTGGAGGTAAATTTACATCGCATAAAAAAAAAGGCATTTCAACCACTCCAATTGAAAGTTTTTCTAGTTATACACAAGAGTTTTATTCGATTAAAATTATTGGGATTATTGAAGACTATTGACTATTTAAATCTCACTCTATCATTTCTAAATATATTTTAATCTACAGTAATGATTAATTACTCAAACTATGCTAAACAGTAATTTAAAAAAAAGAAAAAAAAATGTGTTCAATTCCTGTCAATTCATACTTCAAATTAAATTTATGTTGACAATTTTATGTATTTTAACATTAAAATTGAGTTACAAACTTTTTAACAATTCTGTAGCATACCATTATATATATATATAAAAAAAAAAAGAAAAAAAGAAAAAAAAAAAGAAAAAAAAAGAAAAAAAAAAAAAGAAAAGAAAAAAGAAAAAATATTAAAGTCATTTTGTCACTAAGGACTAAATTCCACTTTGTTTATTAATTAAAACTGCGAAAAGGGAAAAACAAATGAAATGTAAATATTCATATAAAACTATATGAAATGTAATACAAGAAACATTATGACTTTATTTTACAGGAGTTATTTGGATAACGGTTACATAGAAGGTCTGAATTATTTAGGATGCACAAATTCTTACACTTTCCCACGATTTATAAAAATACTTATTAGTTAATCCAATGAATTCCATAATAATGTCATACGAAAAAATAACGGATGGTGCATTCAATTCAGGGGCGGGCTTACTACACTTTCATAAAGTTATTAATGATAATAATTTTTAATTAAGTTTCACAAGGGTTAAATACTAACAATACTTAATTTTATACTACTTGAAACGCATTTTATTAAACTGTATAGTTGCCAATTTCTCCGCTTTTCGCGGAAAATTTCATATCAGAATTTTATAACAGTGAATTTCAAGATTTTAAATCGCAGAAAATTAATATCAAAGGTTCCTAGTATCAAGATTTCAAATTGTGTTAATAAACCTGATTTAAAGAATGAAATTTTTGCAGATATGAAACTGATATTAGGTTTATTTTCCCAAATTCACTACTCCATCAATTTACTTTTACATTCGGGTAGGAATCTGTAATGTATCGTTATCAAATTCTAGAACCTTCGATAAACATTCACTTGTGATAAGGCCCTGGAAACAAGATCGAAAAAAGGTCTCAAAATATATTAACAAAAAAATGTATAAAACATAATTAAACACGAAAAATTTAATAGCATTTTTCCTTAGAAATGAAATTTAAAAACATAAAAATATAGATCATGAACGTGTGTAATAATCAAAGCATTAAATGACAATTTAAAAATCTGATGGCACTTCATCTGGGAAATAAATATAAGGTCTAGGAATTGTAAAGGAAAATATAAAGTCAATATCCTATAAATTTACTTTTTTTTTTTTTTTTTTTTTTTAATGACTTTTATCAGTTGATCACTCATCGTTGAACCAAATTGAAATTATTATTTTTTTTTCCCCATGCATTCCTGATCGCACTGATGAGTTCGCCTTTCCCTCGATATTGTCGCATGTCCTTAAGAACATATTGCGCAAGTATGCCCCAAATATATTCCAATGGTTTTAAATCCGGACTGCAGAATAGCCAATCAAGCAGACAGGCCAACCAGACATTTGCTTCAAACCAAGATTTTATCGAATGAACAGCATGGTTGCTTGTATTATTATGGCTGAAATGTCCAATATCTTGATGTAACTAGTGTGGTAATGGGAAGCAAACTATCCTCCAGCAAATCTTGATACTCTTTTGCATTCATTTTAGTATAAAATATCACAGTTGGTAACGTGGCATTTGTAGAAAACGCTCTCCATAACATTCCTGATCCCCTCCACATTGCCGCTTAGAAAAGTATGGTTTCTAAGCGGCAAAGGTGTTATTTTATTTATTTATTTATTTATTTATTTCAAGCCAGTATTTTTTTAAAGCTGCCTGGCCCATCAAAATTAAATTTTCTTATTCGAATAAAATAAATCTTTCCATTTATCTCCAAGCGAAACATATATTTTAGCAAATTCTAAGCGAGCTAATTGAGGCTTCTTTGTCAAGTGTTGTTGAGGTTGTAATTTTACTAACTGTACCCCTAGGTTGGAACTTAAAACATTGCAAATAGTTCGGCTGGTACAAGGCAGGGTTAAAGCGCGAACTACTTTAACACGTTGAGCGCCATGTCAGTCATTGGTAGCTGACAGTGTCAAATATATGATATAAAGCCGGACAGTGTAAAATATGATATAAAACTGAAAATATTACATTGTTTTAAGAAATTACTGGAAATTTATTTAAAATTTTTTTAATTTTTATTTATTACAGGGTAATATCATAAAGGAATTTTAATGGATTTTATTAAAAGTTCGTGTGGCGCTTAACGTGTTAAAAGATTTTTTAATCTCCCGCCCATCAAAAATCTGTCGATATTTGGCTCCTTGAAAGTACACTTGGTCTTCCTGGGCAATTGCATTTACTACACTTTGGAGGAGTTTAAAAAAATTATTGACTACCGTTTTAAACCTATCCATAAACCTGGATATAACTTCACCACACATACTACTTTGTGTCATTCCACGGATATTCCCGTGTTCTACATTGGACAATTCTTCCTGCCTCGGCATCGTTGTCAATAGCACAGAGAAATATTAAAGTAAACTTAAATGCTTTGTTAGGTTGGCTTTTATATTTCGTGCTTTCTCAGACAATTTGCATATCCCTGCAACAAATTCGACGACCTTATACTTTTTTCCATCAGCAAATAAGAGTAATATTTAATATGACAATTAGTTCAAATAGTTTAAATTAGATTTTAATTGAAATGTATTATAAGTAACAAATCATTTGTATGCTTTCTATTTTTGTTGCCTTCCCATCCGACAAATTTGCATAAATTCTAGTTTAACTGGCTATTTAATCGACTTTATAATTTTCTCCAGGGTCTTATTACATTATCCAGTCTTCCGTTATTCATACTAATTTTCTCTTTCTGGAAATATCCGAACCCTTATCAATGTGTAAATATGTATTACATATTTACACACTGATTTACGGAGTCAGTTTTTTCAAATTTGAAAATTTTTCAATTCAATAATATCTAAAAATTTGAAGAACTGTCAATACAATATCCTCTAATACGTAGCATTTGTCACCAGAAAAAAATCAGCCAAATTCGTTTCATGACTTAAGCAAAAACTTGTCTCAATAAGTCCCAAGAAATGTGTTTTACAGGGAAGTCAAAACTTTCCTTTCGCACAAAGTTTAAAAATTATTTTGTTATCTCTAGTCATCGGAAAATAATTCTATTTATGTAAGATTTGCCAGAAAAGTCTTAATTTTTTAAGATTGTGACTTTTCTATATGTCATTTCATTTCATTTCTTTCTTTATTATATATTTTTTTTCTTATTTTTTATCAGATATCCATAAAAAAGTCTAAGTATGCGAAAAAAAGGATGAAAGTATTTACAGATTCTGAAATTATTTAAGATAAAATGATAATATACTGACAAGGAAGATCTCCAAAGGCGCATACGCAAACAATTTTTAAAAATTATAGCGTACTCTCCTAATAAGGTTATGTATGTTCATAAAAAATTTCGGCGGAATCACTATATATTGTCCGTAAAAAAATATTAAAATAGTTCTATTCTTGGCTATTTATCGCTCGTTGGCAACACAATGAAAGCTGATGCAAAACGTATTTTGATAAATGCTCATTATAGAAATACGTTTTCTATACTGTTCATACTAAACTTGTTTAGTAAAGTTTACTTTAAGTAAATACACTTTTATAACTACAATTTTGTCATATATGTTTATAAATAAACCTAATGATCAAATTATACCACATTTAGTTTAACGTGAAATACTTAAACTAAACTTAAGTTTTACTTGACCTTTAAATATTATGGCTTAAAGTAAAACAGCACGCACATTTATATTGTATAATAAATTAAAATGAACGTGCATAACTGTTTGGAAATGAAACAATGGTGAATGGTAGTCACTTATCAGTGTACTATTTGGTGTTTTTGAAGAATACCGATTTTACAATTAGATTGATTTACAATTAGATTTATAATTTAGATCAAAATTTAAATTGATACGAATTATTTCAAACTTAAATTTAACTCACAAATTTCGGTATATATTAGAAAAGGTGTACACATCAATATTGGATATTTACGCATTTTTAGTTATAATTTACTTTTTGTTACACTGATTAGAAAAAATATACAAAATATTTTTTTTAATTCTACGTACCAAATTAATTTAAATAACTTAAATATTTAAATATATATATAACTACGGTTTTTGAACCATGTATTGTTTGTTAATTTATTCGAACTTTAAACCAAATTTTGTTGAAAGTTATAAAGAATTAAAATTTTTAAGCTCTTTATGAGTTTAAGTAATAATCGTAAATTAGGAGGGGGAGTAAACAGGTCTTTGGACTAGCAAAAATACTCAAAAACAAATTAATTGTCATGAGCATGCATCCCCCCCCCCCCCCCCACGAAAAATGCTTTTTATTTTTTTCGTATTTTACTCTTCGATTAGTTATATTTTCTATTTGTTTCTTCCAATGATATAATTCACTTAATTTTTTTTACAGATTGCCAGATTTCACATTGTACCAGTAATTTACAGTCATCTTATAGTCCCATGATATATATATATATATATATATATATATATATATATAGAGAGAGAGAGAGAGAGAGAGAGAGAGAGAGATGTTTCACATCTTTAAGAGGCCATATTATACTCACGTAGTATACTCATTTGCATCAGAATTTTGCGGTATTTCATTAGACGAAGGAAGACATCATCAGAAATGCTTTCGAGTATTTCATAACTTACACACACACACACACACACACACACACACACACACATATATATTTATATATATATATTTAATATTTCAACAATTCGGTTTTTTAATTTAATTTCTTTTTCTGTAACATTTGTCAGTGCCATGTATTTTTTTACATGTGCTGTTTGTACAGCATCCAAACAACATTGTACATGTTAATAAAGAAAAAAAAAATCGTGTTTAATAAAAATTTAAAACAAATTTAACTTTTCAAATTGTAAAATTTATTTTAAAAGCTAAATAAAAGTACAATTAAGTATTTTCAACTTGCAAAATATGTTTTTTTTTTTTTTTTTTTAATTATAAATTAAAAAACTAAAATGTAAATTTGACATGCAATTTAAATATTAGCAACTGCAAGATATTTCGTTGTTCAAATATAAAATGAAATACTTTTAATAAAAGGGGACATGCATTTACTATACAAGCTTGTACGAGAAACAAGCAACTCTGTCATCGATTATTTTCAAACTACATTTACTATAACGTTATTAAGAAAGATTTGTTTTGCAAGAAATTCTCAAACGCATTAAAATGAACTGCAGTTGGAGGGAAAGAATGTTGCTCGCCAAACCGCGTGACTTTTGTCTTTTTGTGCCAAATATTCGAAGATTTATTTTATTTTTATTTTATTTTTAATTATTTATTTATTTATTTATTTTATTTCCGCCGATAAATTTATCGGCGGAATACTACGAAACTAATCTTGTATTACCCATGTAAGTAATATCTCTGTAATATTTTTCACAATATTCTGAGTATGCGTTTTAAGGAAACCTTCCTTGTAAGTTAAATAATAAATTACATTCTATTATTACTTAATTCAAATATAAAAACGTTCAGTTTTTTGTAATTAGTTAAAAAAAACTAGAGAAATATTATTATTTTTATTTATTTTACACCTGTTTTTATATTTTCTTCAGAAAAAATAAATAAATAAATATATGTATATATATATAATTAAAATACATAAAAAACATTTATTTTCCATCGAAATTTTGCAAAAACTGTGAAAAATATAAGAGCATTTACTCTGATTTCTCCGCACCAAGATCACACCCACATGGACTGTATGAACAAATTAAATATGAACACTGACCTGATATATATATATATATATATATATATGTAGAGAGAGAGAGAGAGAGAGAGAGAGATAGATAAATAGATAGATAGATAGATAGATAGATAATATAGATATATTTAAATTCTCAGTTTAAGTAAATAGTTCGCAACTTGTTAATAAATAAACTAATAAAACTAAAAAAGACTAAAATGTTAAAGAAAATGAGAAAACACTTGAAAGATTAATTAAGACGGAAAATAAATAAATTAATATAAACATAAATTGACTAGATCACAGAAATACGAGCTTAAAAATGTATGCACAATGAATTTTTTAAATTAACCTAAAGAAATAAAATATATCAAAATACCAACTAATTTATCTATTATAATAGTTATCTATTATTTATTTATTATAATTTATCTATTATAATAGTCTAATAAAATCTATTATCTTTTTTCTGTAATGCATCATCCCTTGTCTCACCTATTATTATTATTTACTTACTTAAAAAAAATAAATAGCAAAAAAAAAAAAAAAAACCCCTCTGTATATATTTTTGAGTTATTTCACATTAAAGAATTGCAGAAACTACATGGCAACCAGAATTTTTCATAGAATATTTAGTAATTTTATGTAGCATGTTCATAAAACGTAAACAGTTAAATAAATTACAATCTTGTTAAATTTAAATAGAAATGTGTCAAAGCAATTTAACACAGACGGATACTTATCAGAGAGCCTCAATATTTCATCATCTTACTTCAAAAAAATTAATCATAAATGATTTTACGTTAGACACTTAAGCACATAAATTTAATTCTAGAATAAAATATTTAAAAAAAAAAAAAAAAAAAAAAAAAAAAAAAAAAAACTTTTATACTCTAGTTGCAAATTTACTTAAGATTAAAAAATATATATAGAGAGAGAGAGTTAGGACATTTGCTTATATATTTTAGCTTTATTAGCAATTTTTTCCCTGTATTTATATTTCCTGTTTACTTATATTGTCATAAGTGTACTTGGTCGAACATTGTCTCATATTTATATCAAAGTGCAATAAAAAGAGCCCCAAAATATTACTTCAAAGATTAAAATTAATTTTTCATTAAAGCAATAAAAATGTAAATAATCTTTTTAAAATTACCCTGAAAGCTTTATTAAATTTACTTCTTTGCTTACGTTTAGTTGATCAAGTTGCTCAAGAAAATCTATTTAATTATTGAAATGATCATTTTTGTTGCCTCCAGCCACCTTTTTTGCTCAGAGATAAAATTATTTCAATAAACATTTAAATTGTCCAGATTTTTTTTCCCAAACGACTGTTTGACGGTATGAGTAAATACATTTTTTTTTTTTTTTTTTTTTTTTTTTTTTTTTTAATACTACAGTTATTTTTTTAAATTTTTATTTTCAGTTCCCACAAAACTATTTCTTGTAATTTATATATGTATATGAATATCTCTTTCTGGATCATAATTTATTACATTGATTTTTGATTATTCAATTTTATTCATACGGCTACAGCTATAGCAATGATCGCAGTATTATTCTTCATCAGCATGCAAATCGTAGTATTCTTCTTCATCAAGAGTCAATAATGTCCCAAACATAGAATCTTTATATGTACTCTCTAAAATTTCTGGAGTGGGAATCTCACTCCTTAAAAAAGTGACCATTATTTTGACACGAATTAAAGTGAGAAAATACTATTGTCACTCTTGAAAATGTGACATTTCTCACTTTTCTCGAAAGAGAGACTTCTAGTCACTCTGTCACAAAGAGTGATGTCATCATCAATTGCAAGATCAACCTGCTGAAGAGTGAAGATTTGCTGGCGCCATCTACTTACCATATTTCGAACGAAATATGAAAGACAATTTCTCGGCAATCTCAAGCATGTGATTTGTTTAACAGAAATTATTGAATTTATTTGAGTTTAAAAAAAGAAAAGAATTATGTTAAAAGCTGTTTTGGTAAATATAATTTTTTTATACGATTGATAAAATTGAAGTGTTATTAGTAAAGAATCGAAAATCATAAGAAAGTTATGGAAATTCGTAATGAAAGCAAGGAGTTTTATTTGGAAATATATAAGGTATAAAAGAAAATATCAATGCAAATACTTAATGCATAACATCTTAAAAGCATAATAGGAATTTATATTTTTATTATATTCATTGATGCTTAACACATGTGAAACATTAAAAAAGCTGGCTATAATATTTTACTAAAAATTAAAATCATCAGCGAGATTTAATACTCCTGAACAGACGAGTTTTTCAAGAAACTGTGTAGATTTCTCGTAAATATTTAACATTTTTTTTTTTTTTTTTTTTTTTTTTTTTAACATGCACACTCAAGAATTTTTCTTTTCCCCTAAGCTACATTTAAAATAACTATTTGTCTTAGGGAATTTCTTTTCAAGTATACATTTTGATTTAAGAAATAATTCTAATTTTATTAATTTAAAAATAATTCTAATTTTAGTAATTTAAAGCAATTCTAACTTCAATTTTAAAATGTACATTAGAATTCTGTAATTTTATATTTTTAATAAATGAAGTAAAAGTTTATAAATGCGCTTAATCTCTTATGTGAATGATTTACCACTGTAAATTAAGCAAGTTCTGTGTGTCCCCAGTGGTTCAGTGGTAAGACACTCGCCTGCCACGAAGACGGCTATGGTTCGATTCCCGGCAGATCCAAAGCAAGTGTGGAAGAAAAAAAAAAAAAGGAAATTAGTAGAAGATACCGTCTAGCATATCCATATTTTTTTAGAAAAAATAAAGTCATTTTCTTCGAAATGCTCGGAATAATCTCACTCTTAATAAAGAGAGAGAAATCTCACTCTTTTGAAAAGAGACTTCTCACTCTTTAGAGGTTGGCTCCATTTTGGCATGTTCAAAGAGTGATATGCCACTCTTTTAGAGTCAGATCTCACTCTTCATATTTTAGAGAGTATAATTGTAAAAAACTGAAAACCGATCGCTTCATATATATTATACCATTGTCTTCTTGAATCAAAACGTTTCCCTCACTCCCATCAGTCACACACACGTATATAGAAGGTCTGTCCCGAAAGTAATGCGCCCCATTTTCTTCTGCTTGCATGGAAGGGTGGATGGTGTCTTGGGAACACAGTGCCACCAGCACCATTCGGCTCTGAACTCCTGCGAAGTCACAGTGCCTGTTTCAACGAACTCTTCTGTGAGTGCTCGGTCGAAATCAAGATGGAAAAAACTCTCGAGCAGAATTGTTGCAGTGTTGTGAGGATGATCTGACTTTTTTGGACAATGTGGTAAGTGGTGATGAATCTTGGATCTTCTTGTACAACCCAGAATCAAAAAGACAGAGCGAGAAGTAACACACGACGTCATCTCCACGCCCAAAAACGAGAAGAATGAGCAAATCGTAGGTCAAAGCAATGGTCATTGCTTTTTTCTATTCCAAGGTTGTGGTCCGTTTTGAATTTGTTCCACCTGGCCAACCAGTGAACGCCAAATTCTACGTCGAAGTACTGGAAAGGCTAAAGCAACGGGTCAACCGCGTCAGGCGCGAGATCAAGAATTCCTGGAAGCTGCACCATGACAATTCTCCCAGCCACACCGCCTTTATGAAGACCGATTACCTGACGAAGGCCGGCATCTCAACGCTTCCGCAGCCGCCTTACAGTCCTGATTTGTCCCCGCCCGACTGCCTTTTGTCCTTATGGCGGCAACGACGAAGTTACTAAAGGACATCCCTGTGACGGACTTCCAGGGTGCATATAAAGCATGGAAATCGCGTTAGAACAAGTGTGTTGAAGCAAGAGTGATGTATTTCGAAGAACACTGAGTAATTGTACGAATCGATTCAATAAATTTTTTAAATAAAAATGGGTGCATTACTTTCGGGACAGACCTTGTATACGAATGTGGGTTTAAGAGAAAAAGGAGAGAGTTTATTTGGTTGGTTTAACATCGCACTAGTACTGCTTAATGGGTAATTGGTAAAGGTCTGGGTAGCACCCATAAGGATGGTCCAGAGGCATGCTATCAAAATTTTGATCCTCCACAGAGAAAGAGAAAGAGTCATGTATATACATGTATGCGATAATCACAATCATATAGAACAGAATTAGATATACCAGTCAGATTTTAGTATTACTTTAAATAAAAATGTACAATCGATATAAATATTAAAGGATATAAATATATATCCATATCTATCTATCTATCTATCTATCTATCTATCTATATATATATATATATATATATATATACTTTAACTAATTTCCATGTTTATTAACATTGTTTGATAAGTTTTCTTGTTGTTTGTTACATTTCACTTTCGTGACATCAATTATCTTTATTTAAATATATATATATATATATATATATATATATATATATATATATATCTTAGATAAAAAAAAAAAAATACTCTTAATCATGATAAATAAGTAGAATTTAATTTATATGATAAACGGAAGCATTTCTTTTTTTTTTCCTCAAATTTTAAAACTTGCTTACATAAGTCTGTTTTTGGTAATTTTCTTATATATTTTGATTTACGAATTAAACATTTAGTTTCTAAGAAAACAAAAATAATAATAACTACACCTTTCTAAAAAAAATCTTGCAAAAACAATTGGTTAGCCTGTTAAATAATTTAAATCTATTTTCCATTGTTAATTAAAACAATGTACTTGTTTATTTATTTATTTTTAATTGTTAGTTAAGTATATCATTTTTAACGCAGCATGCAAAGATTTTTTATTATTATTTTATTATTGCTTTTTACAACTAAACAAAAAACCTGCCTTAATTTACATTAGAAATACTAAACTTCTACTGAGAGTATGTAGAATAGATAAAACTTTATAATCAAATTCTTAAATTACAGATACTCTTTAAAGTTATGCTTTTCTTTAAAGTTATGCTTTTCACTTAAATTATGCAACTTCTCCAGACATGCTTTCTATAGTTCAACATCGTCAAAGTTCTATATCTGTCATGGTGTAAGCAAGGCTTTGTAAAAGAGCAAAACGCTTCTTATTTTTACCGATTTGGGTGTCAAAATCGATAAAGATATGTACCTAAAACAGACAATTAAGGGTATGGTACTTTCTTCGGCTCAAACTTTCTTTAGAAACAAACATTTCGCAAATCAAAATCTACACAGTATTGGTATCAGGTTAATTTTACAGACTTCATCTCGACTAAAGAATGGATTACGTACTCGTGTGACCTATACCCATTGAATTATAGTTTGTGGTCGATTTCCGAAGAAAGGGTTTGTATAAAGCGTCACAAAAATTTGAAATCTTTGAAGCCTTCGTTCATTCGGATATGGAAGCGAACTACTCTGGCTGATCAGCGGCCAATTGCTGAAAATGTCACCAAACGTTTACGTCTCGGCATCAAAACTAAAGGAGGACACTTTCAAGAAAATGGATATTTATTTTTATTTCTCAATGCATTGCTGTTAATAAATAACGTATTTTGAGCAAATGTTTTTGGTGCTTTTTTTCTTTTATTAATGGATTTAAATTAGATCTTTACGTTAATTTTGGTCACCCTATTTATATGAAGCATTGCCAGTATAAGCGATACGAACCATATCCTTCCGCATTTAAAAGTAGAAAGCTTTTTAAATGAGAAAAAATAACATGAACTAGATTATTCTTTACAAAGTTCTCAAGCACAGTATAAAATTAAAAAAGTTTTGATATTTATTTTTACTAGAGTCTTATTCAAGAATCCTGATTATTCCCAAGAGAATTCGCAGAGAAATTTGCTAAATATAATACTATTTTTAAGTATATAAAATATTTTTATTTGTTTAGTAGTAAATTTTGGTTTAGGTATTGCAAAATTATGCTAATTTTGGAGTTAAAACGTGATTTTTTATTACTTAATGAAATAAAAACTAAAATATTCGATAAATGCTCCCTTCCGTGCAGAACCATTCAATTTCAGATAAAATTCAGTAGAGGCCTACAAATGTTCCTAAAAGAAGGATTAGGTAGCCATCTGCGTTTTAATCCATATATAATCAATTTAAAAAGATATTTTTACCTTGTTTAAGTAGTTGAGGCATTTTAGCATCGTACTAGAGCTGACTAGTTAGCTTTAGCAGTGATTTGTATCTGTGAAATATATTTTCGGGTATTTCATCTGTCCCCTCAGGGAACAGAAACATTTAGGTAAATGTATCACTTCTCACACTCTATTATAATTAAATTATTTATTTTTAAACTGGAGTTATCTTGTTCCTGTCGTTATTGTCTTGCCTCTTAAAATTCAAAATAGGACATTCAATCCATTTCGAAGTCAGTCTTTGACCCACAGTATGAACATAATTATCCACAGAGTAGATACTTTCGACTTTTAAATTTACATATTTGAAGATAGATTCAAAAGCATTTAATAAAAAAAATCTTGTCCATTTCTTCGGTTAGTGTATTTAATGCTAAAGGAAAACTAAACTTTTTTTTTCCCTCTTATATATTTTTATATTCTGTAACTTTACTATGAATGCGTATATATATATATATATATATATATATATATATTTACATCTGATAATAAAAGTCTTTGTGATTGTTAAATGCACTTAATTTTGCCTTTTTAAAGAATAATTATTTTAAATCTTGTAAATCATAGGACACAAAGCAAAAAATGATTGACTGAATGATGCCTTTAACAAAAAAATCAGCCTTGAATACATTTTTCGATAATTACTTTACTAATGTCCATTACGTTGAAAATTTAATTAAAAAAGAATAATGATAATTACTGACCAAAAAAATCATCTAACAAGACAGCCAGATAAGTATATTAGACTCAAGGTTATCAAGAGGAAATGTGAGGATTATGTACAAGGGGATAAAAAAAGTGTTCTTGCTATCAGTAATTCATGCTATCAGTAACTAATCTTCATAAAATTAAACTAATCTTCTTTTTGAAGGGGATTGTGGAAACAAGTTCATGTTAACCCTTTCATTCCCAACTTTTTCTCTCCATAAACAATAAATATTATATTTAGTCATAAATTTATTTCAAAGGTAATATATATATATATTTAATAGGAGTAACAGCAGAGTACGAATTAATATAGCTAACAAAGCAACTGAGAGGTGTTTATTTATGTTTTATATAGTCACTGATGCCATTAAAAATCATAACTTTTCAATAAATAAAAATATCAAAATTTTGGAATAGACTAAAATTGATTAAAATTTTATAATTAATTAAGATACAAATTATAAACATTAAAAAATTAAAATTAAAATATTTCAAACAGTTAATTTATTTAACCTTTTATATCCCAAATTACCTTATTTTTGGAAAAAGTTGTTTGAAACTTTTGTGTTATGTTTCTTTGCTGCATGAGAAACATCTCATATTAAATTTAGCTTAAACTACTGCTTAACTATAAGGAAAGCTAAAACTATGGGAACTTCCAATGAAATCCTGTAGTAAATTTAGGCTATACTGAGGAATTATTTTGATGGGACTTTAAAGTTCCGGTGGGATGCAAAGGGTTAAAAGTAATTCCGGTTAACGAGGCTCGAATGTATATAAATGTATATATATATATATATATGTATATGCATTTATTTTTTTCTTATTTTCTACTCCTTATTTTTGAGTTCACCCATATATATATATATATATATATATATATATATATATAACTTATATGTGTGAAATAATAAAAAACTTTTAGAGTTAAAATAAATATTCTCAATTATGAATATAAAATCCAACATTAAAAAATATTCTTTTTCAAATGTTAGCAGGCTTATATCGTCAGAGAGATTTAGTTTTGCTGAAACTTTAGAGAGAAAAATACAACTAATGGATATACATTTAATGTAAAATTCAGATACTTCTGAAAGATCAAGAAAAAATCGATGTTAAAGGAAGCTAGCGGAGGAGGCATTTCTTTCATTCGAATCACAAAGGATTTAACAAATTAGATTTTTACTTATATTATCGAACCTTTTAAAACAAATATTCTTTTCTTGATACGCTTATTTTCTTTATAATTTTTTTTCTTATTTAAAATATGTGTTATATAATTGTTTTTAATTTTGCACTGATATATTAAAGCACATTTTATCACAATATCAAATGATTTTTAATGGCATCAGTTACTATATAAAACATAAATAAACACCTCTGAGTTGCTTTGTTAGCTATATTAATTCGTACTCTGCTGTTACTCCTATTAAATATATATATATTACCTTTGAAATAAATTTATGACTAAATATAAGATTTATTGTTTATGGAGAGAAAAAGTTGGGAATGAAAGGGTTAACATGAACTTGTTTCCACAATCCCCTTCAAAAAGAAGATTAGTTTAATTATATGAAGATTAGTTACTGATAGCATGAATTACTGATAGCAAGAACACTTTTTTTATCCCTTTGTACATAATCCTCACATTTCCTCTTGATAACCTTGAATCTAATATACTTATCTGGCTGTCTTGTTAGATGATTTTTTTGGTCAGTAATTATCATTATTCTTTTTTAATTAAATTTTCAACGTAATGGACATTAGTAAAGTAATTATCGAAAAATGTATTCAAGGCTGATTTTTTTGTTAAAGGCATCTTTCAGTCAATCATTTTTTGCTTTGTGTCCTATGATTTACAAGATTTAAAATAATTATTCTTTAAAAAGGCAAAATTAAGTGCATTTAACAATCACAAAGACTTTTATTATCAGATGTAAATATATATATATATATATATATATATATATATATATACGCATTCATAGTAAAGTTACAGAACATAAAAATATATAAGAGGAAAAAAAAAAGTTTAGTTTTCCTTTAGCATTAAGTACACTAACCGAAGAAATGGACAAGATTTTTTTTATTAAATGCTTTTGAATCTATCTTCAAATATGTAAATTTAAAAGTCGAAAGTATCTACTCTGTGGATAATTATGTTCATACTGTGGGTCAAAGACTGACTTCGAAATGGATTGAATGTCCTATTTTGAATTTTAAGAGGCAAGACAATAACGACAGGAACAAGATAACTCCAGTTTAAAAATAAATAATTTAATTATAATAGAGTGTGAGAAGTGATACATTTACCTAAATGTTTCTGTTCCCTGAGGGGACAGATGAAATACCCGAAAATATATTTCACAGATACAAATCACTGCTAAAGCTAACTAGTCAGCTCTAGTACGATGCTAAAATGCCTCAGCTACTTAAACAAGGTAAAAATATCTTTTTAAATTGATTATATATGGATTAAAACGCAGATGGCTACCTAATCCTTCTTTTAGGGACATTTGTAGGCCTCTACTGAATTTTATCTGAAATTGAATGGTTCTGCACGGAAGGGAGCATTTATCGAATATTTTAGTTTTTATTTCATTAAGTAATAAAAAATCACGTTTTAACTCCAAAATTTAGTTAGTAGCATAATTTTGCAATACCTAAACCAAAATTTATTACTAAACAAATAAAAATATTTTATATATTTAAAAATAGTACTCTATTTAGCAAATGCTTCAATATTTAGCTTCTGCATGCTTTTAACAGTTATCGAATACTAAATAATAATAATAATAATAATATTTTACAGATAAATAAATAAATAAGCCTTAGATTAATAGATAATGTAATAATTTGTTAATAGATAATATTTATATAAATTATATTAATGTAAATTTTGGTCCACAAAAACCTAAAATATAAAGCAGAAAGACAATTTCGTGCATTAAAAAAATAGGCAAGATCATTAGGTGATACTTTTTCTGAAACTTTTTAATGATAATATTCGTATTCGGAATGCACTTTGTTAATCAAATTGACTTTATACTGTTTTCACTTTCACACTTTTTATTATTTGAAAATATTCGTTCAATTATTTAAAGGAATATGGTTAAAGGAAAATTTCATTATCTTATTTACTCAGAAGAACATGAAAGATATATATATATATATATATATATATATATATATATACAGGGTGAGTTTGACATAATCTGCCGAACGAAAAGAGGTGATAGAACAGCCCATGGGGAGCATAAAACACCCTAGAAACCCTGTCCTATCTCTAACCGTTTCCGAGTTATGGTAGATAGAAGAAAAATCTGTTTTTTTCCCTCTCGTCTGAAAAAACCCAAATTTGTGAGCTTTCTGAAAGACTTACACGCAAAATAAGAACATATTTGGAAAGAGCAGAAAAACTCCTATCGGGTGACACCATTTACATCAGGATACCTTAATCTGACGGCGAGCTACAAGCGCTAAAACATTAGCGAAGTTTAAAATCGAGTTGTCGCCATATTCTTTAACCGGCAATTCTGCAAACACCGTTCAAGCTACAATCGGTCAAATTTACCAAAAACTTCTCCATCCGACAAGCTTTAGAATGAGCTCACAAAAAACCATACCAGTTCTAGTTCAGGAGAAATTTAGCCTTTTGTTTGAAAAACATTCATCACTGAACTCGACATTCGTCTAGAATGAGACTCACGGAGTACCATGGTCGTTCCTGATTTCAAGTCCGCCTTCAGCCTGCTGTTTTGTCAGATGCAAAAAACAAAGTTTTAAAAGCAAACAAGAAAAGTAGCAGTTGTATTAAGTTTACAAACACAATGGAATGGAAACAAAAGAAGTATGACGTTTCTAACGTCTTTCACAAAGGAAGATGTAAAGAGAAAAAAAAATAGACGTATCTCACGTTTATGATTAAAGCACATATGCATTTGAAAGGATGTTTAAAATTTAGTGCCGCTACTGAAATTGGTCACCCCCACACCTGATACATGCCCTTTCCCTCTTACGAACGGAAACCACAGTATCGCTTAGCGAAAGCTCATCCCTCAGTTTTATTATTGCATCATTGAGCCGGCTTCTTAAATCTTGCAAACTGGCAACTTCTGTGCGGTAAACTTCTTGCTTCAAGAAACCCCATAGAAGTCCAATGGAGTGAGGTCTGGAGAACTAGGTGGCCAAGAAACTGGTTCATTACGACCAATCCATCGCGGATACTGCTGAGTCAAGAAGTCCCGTACGGCATTGAAAGAATGTCAGAGGCCTCATCGTGTTGGAAAATGATTTCCGCTCGTTGGGGTACAGGAATGACATCAAGTAATCCTGGAAGATGATGTTCCAGAAACTCCAAATATGTATTGCTTGTCAGATGACCTTGGAGCACTTGTGGACCTATCAAGCGATCGCCAACCACTCCAAGCCAAACATTCAAGCTGAATCGCGACTGGAACGATGAGTTTCGTGTTACAAATGGATTTTGTTGAGCGTAATTATGCCAGTTATGTAAATTTAACATGCCATCCCGAGTGAAAAGTGACTTATCTGACCACAGTATCGTTCTAAGGAAATGGTATTCCTCAATATATCTCTCCAAAAGTCAGCGGCAGAATGTTACCCGCTTTTGGAAATCTGAGCGGCGTAATTCATGTACCGGTTGTGAAGTGGTATGGATGATACCGGTTTTTGCGCAAAACATTCATCACTTTACTTTGGGAGATTCCACCTTCTCTCGCAAGTATGCGTGAACTCATATTTGGATTTTCCTCCACTCGGTCGAGTACGGACTCCTCAGCGGTGGCGGAGCGGTGACCATGTCCCCTTTCGTACACCCTACCAAAAGACCCACTCTTCCTAATCCTTCGATGAATTGCGGCAAATACAGAACGGTTGGGCGCACGACGATGGGGATAACGTAGACAGTACTCTTCTTCGGCTCTCCGAGAGTTACCATCGCAAAATCCATACACAAAATGCATATCTGCGTATTCTTCATTTGTAAAACTAGGCATATCTGTTTACAGGTTGGAAAGTATGACAATTTGATCCCTGTGATGACTTGAATTGAAAATAAAAGTCAGAAGGGTAAACAAAAAGGGATAAAATTTCAATATTAATTTACAAAAGCAGAAGAAAAAAAGTGCAACGGAATAAGAACCAACTTGGTTAATTCGTACCAATGTACGAAAACATACTAAGTATGAACTAAGAGAGAGCAAGTAGATGTGACAGCAGCGTGAAAAGAATCGGCCGAGCTCAAGCAAAATCTGGAAAATGCTAAAGCAAGAAGCAGCATAAAACATAAAAGAAGCTGACGAGCTAATGAGCTGTTACAGATTGGCTGGCCTTTTGTACCCGCGAGTGGGATGCGCGCGCAGGAAGGTTCGTAGCGCGGCGCCTTATCTCAACGCCACATCGTTCACAAAAATATGCCGACGAGGATGGGATTCGAACCCACGCGGGCAGAGCGCAATGGATTAGCAGTCCAGGAAGGTTGGAATACATCTGTGTATCACTAAGAGTCCAGATGCAGATAGTCACGAATTTGCATACGTTCCTTTTACTCACCAGCGTTTCGTTTCCGAATTTTAACGCCGAACGCCGTTTTCAGTGATGTAATGCAAACAAAAGGCTAAATTTCTCCTGAACCGGAACACCGATATGGTTTATTGTGGGTTCATTCTAAAGCTTGTGGAATGGAGAAGTTTTTGGTAAATTTGACCGATTGTAACTTGAACGGTGTTTGCAGAATTACCGGTTAAAGTATTTGCGACAACTCGATTTTAAAGTTCGCCAATGTTTCAGCGCTTGTAGCTTCGACGTCAAATTAAGTTATCCTGATGTAAATGATGTCATCCGATAGGATGTTTTCTGCTCTTTTCAAATATGGGCTTATTTTGCATGTCAGTCTTTCAGAAAGCTCACAAATTTGTGGTTTTTTAGACGGGATGGTAAAAAACAGATTTTTCTTCTATCTAACATAACTCGGTTAGAGATAGGACAGGGTTTCTATGGTGTTTTATGCTCCCCATGGGCTGTTCTATCACCTCCTTTCGTTTGGCAGATTATGTCAAACACACCCTGTATATATATATATATATGTTTGTGTGTGTGTATTATTTTTTTAAAGTTGATTTATCTTATCTACTCAGTAAAATCCAAAAGTGTTATTTTTAAAAAATACACTTTACGAATAATTTTGGAAGATAATAAGTTTTTAATTTGCTTACTTTATTTTTAAAAATCTGGTGTGTCACTCACACGACTTCCTCTTACCCTGAAATTTAATACTATAAATACAGGTTGGAGATTAAGAGGTAAGATAACGATGTTATGTAAACCTATGTTAAACAATTCAAATTAGGCTTCGGAAGAGTTTTATATGATAATTAAATCTGCGTAAGGGGGTGCTGCCGCCCCTCTCAACATCCCGTTTCATTAATGCACCTAGATTTATATAAAATTTAATTCGGTTATTAAAAAATAATTCTTTTTTCAAAAAATAATTTATCAAAATATTATTTAAAAAAATTATCTTTTATGATAATGCAGACGATTTCCATATTAGAGAAGTAGTATAACACTATATATCTAAAAAAGTCCATTTTATTCTCAAAAAAAAAAAAAAAAAAATCGTTAAAAGTAAAAAAAAAAAAAAAAAAATTATAACTTTGTTTTAAATTATCGCAAATCGATGGTTCAACCATTCGTTTTAAAGGTATTGGCGACCTCTTTCTAAAGATACCCATCATGAAAATTTACTCTCCTCGAGGGGGGACTTCCCCCCACCAGGAGGGGAGGCGAGGCTCCTACATACACAAAATTTTTTCCCAGTTGACTATCTCTATTACAAAATATACCGGGTGATTCAAAATAGATGTTACAGCGATTATCTCGTAAACTAAGAAAGATAGAAACATACTTCCAATTACAAAATTAGAGCAAATTAAGAGTAGATTTCAAATATGGCATTTTTTTGTACAAGGGACTGTATACATATTAAATACGAACTTTAATTTTTATACGGCCCCTCCTATCATGTAACTTATATTTAGAAAATTATTCTCCTTGCTCTGACAAGCAAAATAAAAAAAAAGCATCTCTCTAAGTCAAAATCTCGCTGAGTTATTGCTATTTGAAAATGATGACTTACACCACTTTTTATTCAATTTTGGCATCTATTTTTCGACTCCAACGGGCTGACTTTAGGGGGTTATCTATGAGATGAGAAAAATTAAAAAAAGATCCTTCATTTTAAAATAGCAACTAAAACCATTCCAGCACGTGGAATCAACAGTTTTAAGAACTTAATGCAAATTTACATTATTTCGTATTGTTAAAAAATTTAATAGTTAAATTTCTTAGGGGTCACCTACAAATTAAAACACGTTAAGAGAAGAAAAAAAATTAAAAGTCTAGCAAAACCGTGTGGAATTTTCGCGCTTTATTTTTACCACTTTCCATCACAGTTGAAAATTTTAATGACTTCGGCTCTTTAACAATTCCAGCCAGGTTGAAAAGTGTTAATGACTTCGATTTGTCTGTCTGTCCATTCGTCTCTCTGTGTGTCCGCGCTCTAACTCCCGTGAATATTCATAGAATTTCCTGAAACTGATATATGTTATTTGAGTTCACTATCGGATGTTCCTTATTAACCCTTTCATGGTCATGAACGTGTATACACGGTCAGAGTTTTTACTTCTGAATCATTTATTTATTGCTACGAATTTGCTAAATAGAAAACAATCATTTTCTCAGTATTCCTGATAAATTTGTAATATTATTAGTACTTAATGACTTAAAAATATATAAAACACATCCAACTAAAATGGCTTCGAAACGAAAAAATTAAAAATGGCGTGACCATGAATGGGAATGGAGTGAATACTTCTGCTAGCTTGTGCACAGGGACACCCGAAAGTATTCCAAAGCATTGTGTTCTATTAGAGGTATTTTTATAAACCATATTTTAATACCTTTAATTTATGCATATATTAATAAAATTGAAATACGTTATTAAACTTTTCTATGGGATATTTTCTATAGAAAATGGAGTAAACACCATCACTGGTTTGTATACAGGGACACCCGAAAGTATTCCAAAGCATTGCGTTCTATGTGAAGATATTTCTATAACCCAAATTTTAATTACTTTGCATAAATCTTAATGAAATTGAAATATGTTATTCATATGCACAAAAGAATGCTTTCTATAGTGTACAGTACGATTAGCATTAGATTTACAGGGCACACAAAAATATTCAGTTACGTTAAGGTTTATCATTGGACATTTGCTGGAATTGCATTTTTGTTTGCATTAAACATTTTTAAAATTTTTTTAACTGTGAATAGGATTTCAATTTGCATATTTTTTTGTCTGACTGTCCATCTGTCCGTCTGCCCGCCCCCAGCGTCTGTAAATATTTTCAGAAATTTTCAGAAATGATATATGTTATTCGGGTTTACTATATGATATTGCCTATTTAAAAATGACATTAATTAATTCTCTACAATTGGTTTATGTACAGGAACGCACATAAAATGCCAATGCATTGCGTTTTGGGACAGACATTCTTATAAATTACATTTAAATAACTTTATACTGTAAAATTCATAAGGAAATTCATATTTATTGTTAATATTCTAAATGTTTTGTATAGAATATGATATCGTATAGATGTATAATTTTATGTCAGGGGGGTTACCACCATTCTCAACCCCGTTTAATTATAGTGCCTATACTTATCAAAACAAAAATCAAGTCTGTTATTAATTTCTTTGAAGCTTGCAAATCTTGATCAACTTTCAAGTGGCAACTAGATATGTAATCCGAAGTACCAAATTCGCATTTCCTGTAGTTATTACTTTCTCATACCCATAAGGTAGAGAAAGTATTTTTTTTTTTTTTTTTTTTTTTTTTTGGGGGGGGGGGGGGCAAATTTTCGAAAGTGAGTTTTTGTTATATTTACACGTTTTGAGGTCCCCTGTATATGAAAATCGTGTTTTTAGCGGTTGGTCTGTGTGTGTGTCTGTCTGTTATCAGCATATCTTAAGAACAAATAACAGCAGATATTCAAACTTGGTATTCTAAATATGTATCATATAGGGATGCTACACTAAGCTTTTCATTGAGATGAAACAAATGGTTCGTGTACAGGGACACACAAGAATATTCAAATACATTACGTCTATGGTCAAAATTGCAGGTAAATAGAGTTTAATACCTATAGACTGCACTAAACTAAATGAAATGAATATATATTTTTTATATGCATGAAAACATGCCTCATGTAGAATACGGCAGGGAAATCATTCACTGTTCATTTACAGGGCTACACAAAATAACTAGATTATAATGCGACAATAGATGAAAATTGATGGAAGTGCATTTTAGGTTGTGCCGTATATTATTACTATACGTTTATATTTAGGTGCACTTTGTGGTTTGTACATATTCTTCAAAAGATATACAGGGTTGTAAAATGTTTAAGCTATAATATTCTTTTTTATTGTTAGTGAAAGTGCTTTACTATAATATTTTACCATGTCCAGGAAAACTGCTCAGGAATGGAAATGAATTCCTCATAGACGTATGATAAATAATGCATGTTTTTAAGCTAAATATGCATCGCTTGTTTTTTTTGTGTGTATTTATATGTTTTGAGGCTTCCTTATTACCAATGTCAGGTTTTTAAAAGTTTGATCATTGCCTGCTTCGAATAATTTCAGGAAACGAACAATTTCATGAGATCACCCCTCACACAGAACTAACTATCATATAAAACTCTTTCGAAGCCTAATTTGAATTATTTTAACATAGGTTTACAGTACTCTTTATGTTACCTCTTAATCTCCAACCTGTATTTATGGTCTTAAATTTCAGGGTAAGAGAAAGTCGTGTGAGTGGCACACCAGATTATTTGTTGTTAAATTTTGCTGATAATTCATATATATACAGATCATCCAATAAATATTTACTTTTCGTATTCAGGAGGCCTCAAAATGTGGTATTATACAGAATAAAAATCGCTCTTCAAAAACTACTTTGTTTACAGTATGGGTATGAGAAATTAATTTTCCGTTCTGTGTCAGCAGTGTTCTTCGAAAAAAAAATGCAGGAAAGCACTTACGCCAATTACATTTAATAATAATAATAAAAAAAAAAAATGTTTACCTTAATTTTGGGTAGCCCTGTATATTGTCTATAAACTATATACAAATGACTTTGTGTACATAAATTTAGTGTTATATGTAAAACAAGTAACATAAATTGAAATACACTTCCAGCAATTCCCAAGTATAACTCCAATATATGAAAATACTCTGGGTAACCCTGTAAATGAATGATGAATGATTGCTATACCACAATCTACATAAAACATGCTTTTATGCGTATAAAAAATCTGTTCTTTTCATTTTGTTTTTTGCGGTACATACATGTTGCACTGTACATATTAGAAATTTCGCTCACAGACGTAATGTATTTGAAATCTCTTGGATGACCCTGTTAAAAAACAATTGTCTGATCGCAACGAATACTTTAGTGTAGTACCTCAATATGATACGGATTTAGAATATCGAATTTGGATTTTCTGTTACTATTTGTTCTTGAGATATTCTAATAACACAGAAACACACAGACACACAGAGAGAGAGAGACCAACCGCTTAAAACATGATTTTTGAATTCAGGGGATCTGTAAACGTGCAAATATATTAAAAGCTAATTTTTGGAAATTTGACTCAAAAACAATTCTTTCTCTACACCGTGTATATGAGTAAGAGAATGTATAAAAGAAAAGAAAGAAAAATGCATTTCAAAATTCCCTTTTAGTGCATAAATTATTCATAAATTTTATTTGTTAAATTATCAATGAGTATTCTCTTGCGTATTCAGAGAGACATTACAAGTTAAAATAGCCGTCTTTCCCTGAATGATTTTTCTCTCCCCCCCCCCAAACGCTGATTAACGTGTGCCTTATTACAAAAGCTATAGTAATTACAATTTCTCACTTTTGATACAACCCCTTAAGATTTGGCGAAAAATGCTAGAATTTTGAAATTGCAATAACTCAGCGAGATTTTGACTTAGAGAGATGATTTTTTTTTATTTTGATTGTTAGAGCGAGGAGAATATTTTTCTAAATATAAGTCATATGATAGGAGGGGCCGTATAAAAATTAAATTTCGTATTTAATATATATACAGCCCCTTGTACAAAATAATGCCATATCTGAAATCTACTCTTAATTTGCATTAATTTTGTAATTGGAAGTATGTTTCTATCTTTCTTAGTTTACGAGATAATCGCTGTAACATCTATTTTGAATCACCCGGTATATATTCGTTCCATTTGGTTTAGTGCAGTCTATAGACGTTAAACTCTACTTACCTGCAATTTCCCCCATAGACGTAATGTATTAGAATTCTCTTGATTGTCCCTGTACACGAACCATTTGCTTGATCTTAACGAAAAGCTTACTGTGGCATCTATATATGATACACATTTAGAATACCAAGTTTGGAATGTCTGCTACTATTTGTTCTTAAGACATGCTGATAACAGACAGACACACAGACACACACACACACAGACTCACAGACACAAAGACATACACACAGACCATTTGCTTAAAACATGATTTTCGTATTCAGGGAACCTCAAAACGTGTAAATATAACATAATCTCGCGTTCGAAAATTTGACCCAAAAACAATACTTTCTCTACCTTATGGGTAAGAGAAAGTAAAAATATTTATCTTAGGTGTTGTTCATCTTGCAGATTCCATCAGTGTTTACTGACAGTCAGGGAAAAAAATTAATAATAAATATATGAATAGTCTTAGTGAAGACTGCAAAATAATAGTAATAATAATAATAATAATTGTTATCTATTTTTAAGTAGACTTAAAATTTTCGATATTTTTAAATTCTCTCTAAAAAAAATGCACAGATTATATAAGTTGAATGATTGAAAGAAAAGATAAATTCTGCAAATTGCAAAGCCAAAATTTTCAGCACATTTAGTAGATGAAAGAGCTTTGACACTCGGCCTAAACAGGGAAAATGTCAATAACTGTTTCATTTAATGATTTAGTAATTGATTAAAATTGAAACGAAAATAAAGTAATTTTGTTTTCACTTATTGGTACTTGATATTACAACAGAAACTTTATGATTTTTGCAATTAATTGTCATAATAGGTATTACCTTCATTAATAGAATAATTTTAATTCAAGTGCATAATTATTAATAACATCTCTGAATTTATTAAATAATATTATAAAACAGGTTTAAATCTTATGAATCTCATGGTGTTAAAGCATAAGAAACATAACATTTTGATAGAAAAGCATATTTATTACAGAACTGGGGCAAAATATTATAGTTTCAAGCAAATTTCAGCAAGACAAATCATACTATAATGTAACATTTATGGTCATATAATGTTTCCATTCCTATAGATTTTATTTATTTATTTATTTGTATTGAAACGTACATCATTTAGTAGTATGTTGCCCTTATTCACACTGTTGAAAATAAAATGCTATATTTTACGAGAAAAATGGTTCCAATTCGCTGCAACTAATACAGTGGTGGAAAAAACTTTAAGATCACCATTGAATTTTTTGTTTGGATTCAAAAATTAAAATCTCTTTGTAAATTACTTTACATTTAATATATAAAATGTAAGGAAAAAATATAATAATTTTAAATTTAAAATGCGTTTATTTTCGATATAAAGTAAAAATGTGTAATGTAATCAAATGGAAAAAAAATCTTTAAGACCAGTTTACAAGTGATTGCTTGCATAATGAGATGATGTCACATTTGCATAGTTTTGTGCGGGACAGTTGTTCGAATGGAAAGAGACATTTTTTAATCATTTAACTGACAAAGGAAGTATGAATCAGTAAAATTCCTATAGAACCCAAACTAAGTTTAAACTAAAGAGCATGGTCTAAAACATAGGGCAGCGTGCAAATTTGCTGCAACAACCCCCCCCTCCCATGGAGCGCGAAAACGACCCTAAAATTTTTAGCTATTTCCATCAAAACCAACGACAGGGAATCCATTAGAAAGACGGTGTGGCGTAGTGGTCAGTGTGTTCAGCTTGAGTGACGAAGGTCCTGAGATCAAATCCCGGTGACTGCTCGCAATTTTTATTTTTATTTATTTTTTAATATAAATGAAACACAGTTGTTAACAAAAGTGTCCGAACACTAGCAAAAATTCCTATGTAAACAAAGTACACTTCATACGGTTTTGTTAAATAAATCCTTGTCGAATCCTGTTCTTAGTCAGTCTAAGAACATGATTCGATAAGGATTTATTTAACAAAACCGTACGAAGTGTACTTTTTTCACATAAGAATTTTTGCTAGTGTTCGGATACTTATGTTACCGGCTGTACAATATAAAAATATATGAATAATTTCAGGGAGGGGAACATGTATTAAATTCCATTTTAAGAAAATGATATATTTTTAATTATTAAAATACTTTATTTCAACTACATTTTTAATTATTAATTATTATTATAATAATTTAAATAAATGAATGAATAATTTATTGCTATTATTCTGTTGGCCCTTGCACATGTTTACAGCTTGGTTTACATACATTTCCAAAGTTTAAAAATCTACTTAAGGTAAACGCACCAGTAGTGGATCCTGTAGCAGTAGTGGACACTTTTAAATTTAAACTCGGAAAATAAGGTTCCTAATCCTTTTGAAGGTTCGAGCAATGTTCAGGAAGTAAGTTATACTCCTCTGCTATTACTACAAATAATTCCGGCCAATAGTTAAGAATAATATTAGTTTAATTAAAGAAAATATGCACTTTTTGTGATTATGCCTTTTTTCTTATCATTTTGAATAAGGAGATAAAATTTTGTTTGCTTTCCCACTGCTTATTTTTAACTGATTTATTCTACCTTTTGCTTTCGTAGGTTGGTTGGTTGGGTTTTACGTCGCACTAGTGCTGCGCAGGTGGACAATTAGCGACTTTGCTTTCGTAGGACTAAAATAACTATGTAGAATTCATTTATTGTGCTGTTTTTTAAATCTTGTATTAATATATAGTACTCTTATGGGTGTCCACTACTGGTCCCAAAAAATGCCATCAGGACCTGTAGTGGACAGCCCAGTCCACTACTGGCTCATCTGACTTTTATGGTCAGATCCAGTAGTGGACACAGCTCTGTAATTTCCCAAATTTAAAGTTGAGTTTAATGTATTTAATATCGCACGAAAGCTACGCATTGAGTAACTGGCGACGATCTGGGACACACTCCTAGGAGTGGTAAAGAGACATACAGTCGGCAGCAAAATTATTCGAGTGCTTGTAATAATTCCTACGTAAAAAATGTTTACTTAATACTACTTTGTTAAATAAATCCTTATGGAGTCATGTTCTTTGTCAGTCTAAAAACATGATTCGACAAGGATTTATTTAACATTATTAAATGTATCTTTTTTACATAGGAATAATTGCTAGCTCTCGAATAAATTTGCTGCCAATAGTACATCACACTTCCTTTGTGGAGAGAATGACTCCCATTCTTTCCCACATTTCGAAGGCGGAACAAAATGGCAATTCACTTGAATCATGAGATAATTTCGAGACATTTTAAGTTTTCTTATTCGTGTATTTTTTTTATAAGTTCCATATTAGACCAGTTGGTTAAGCTTGGTTCTCATTGAAAAATCGACATTGAAATAGCATAACTGCACTCAGCGTTTATAGGGTTGAGAATGAGTGGATTTTATGTCGTACTAGTGCTACATTATGAGCAATTTGCGACGCACAGTGGATCGAAGTATAGGCAGTGGCGAAAATAGGAAGGTTATGCTATTATTATTATCTATGTATGATGTTTTTTGTTATATTTCGATTTAAATATATATATATGTATGATACTAAAAGCGATTCTATGTTTTTTTAACCCTTTATAAGGCCATAGGAATATTTTCCCCACCAAATTCGTTATCATTTTATTCAACTGGCACCATTTTTTAAAAAATAATGATTCCTGTGTATCATTTCTCTAGAAAAATATCAGTATAAATATTATTTTTATAATATTGGTGAGGGAAAAAAAAAAGTCACTTGTGGCAATTCTGCTTATGCTAATACAATGAATGGGTTGTGAGAAGTTTGTGATTAACTAAGAGAATAATGTGTCAAAATTAAAAGTAATTATTTCTAATAAGCTAAATGATTTTTTTTCTTTACATCAATTTTTATTCGTGAAATTAGTTTAATGTGCCATTTGAGGAAAAATTGGCATTATAAAGGGGTTAAACGGTATCATATTTTTTTGCTGCAAGCAGGTATTTAGAAACATACCTGATAAAGAAACAAATCTTGCAAAAAAGAAGAGAATAAAAGGAAATAAATAAAAATTTTGTGAAGAAAATCTATATTTATAACACGGTTACTTTAGCACATAATGTTAAATATATCATCACATTACTGCATCTTTTTCTTTCTTTTTTTATATAGTATTTCAATAGAAAACTCATGCAAGCATTTACTGACTAACTCTATGAAAAATTCACATTTGTCTTTATTTTTATTGCACAGAAACTTTTACTTTAAATCGCAATATGGGATTATAATATTTAATTTTAACATTTAGTAATTTAACATTAAACATTTATTTAATTTTAACATTTTATGACATATCACAGCAACCATTTACATTTCCCCCTTTTTTTGCCCCAACAGTACTTTTCAGTACTTTTAAAGTAAAATTAATTATTTTATTAATTATTTAAAAAAATAAGAAATAATTTCTGATTTCTTAAATCTATTTTAATCATCTAATTTCTATAATATTTTTACTATAAATATTTTAATATATTTTCTGTCATTATTGAATACAGTTATTCAGATAAATTTCTCGATTGATAATTTGGGGGTAAACAGAATAGAAATTTATTTTTCTCTAAAAGTTGCGATTTGTGGCGAAAATACTTTTCACAGATTAAAATGTATACTTTTGGGTGTAGTAAAATGGGTGTGAAATTTTGGACAATTTTGGACAAAAAAAGTTACACAAATTATAAATTAAATTTTGTTGTTGTTAATTTTATATTCACATTTCATGCGTGAATCACAACATAAAAAAAAAAAAAAAAAAAAAAAATGTTGGCAGAAGTACCTTAAACTTTTATTAGGACATTATTAAAAGTATTTTTATTTCGTATTGTTTCATAGTTATCTTAAGTGCCACTTAATGGCTACTCAAATAAAGTCACTGAAATTCATCGAAAAATCTTATTTCTGAAATTTTTCGTTTTGAACTTATTTATATATAATAAAACTTTGAGTGATTGAAGAAATAACCATATATTTGTATTTTTCAGACACTCTTTTAAATTATTTCACTGCAAAATATCAGTTATTTAGAGATTGATTTTTGGGCCTATGTTCGTATTTTAACATTGTTCGGTCCACTGTGTGACGATCTGGAACTCACCCCCTGAGAATAGTCTGAAGACATTTCGTGACCCCAAGACGTTTAATTTGTTTGGGAACATAGGGGATATTGGTATTTAGGGAATTATATCTCTCATGATTGTTTTACTTAGGGTCCGAGATATTTGCGTGTTCGTCTTCTTGTTAACTAGTTATGCTCCATCAAGTTATCAATTTCGCGTGAAAGACGTGGTGAGGAAGAAAAGGGAACCAATCCTTCCGTATAAGATCAAAATGTGACGGTTTGTCTCCTAAGAACACTTACTATTGGCAGCAAAATTAAGCGAGCGCTGGCAATAATTCCTAAATGAAGAAGGTACACTTAATACTGTTTTGTTAAATAAATCCTTGTCAAATCATGCCTTAGACTGACTAAGAACATGATTCTAGAAGTATTTATTTAACAAAGCAGTATTAAGTGTATTTTTTACATAGGAATTATTGCTAGCGTTCGAATAATTTTGCTGCCGACTGTAAAGGAAGAAGCCATCTCATCTGTACAGGATCGAAACTGTGTTGGCATTTCTTCACACCACTCTTTGCGGAGACTATCAGACTATCGCTAATAATCTATTGAATATTTAATGACACACTAAATCATCGACTAGATATTAGACCCAAGACTAGTAACTTTTTTGTTTCCGAACATCACATCCGCATCATTCCACCAATTCATTTGCCAAACCACCACCAAATTGACATTCCACATCCTTTCGTCAAAGCAAGTTTCCTTCACCTTTGTTATCGCTGTTTTATCTTTCGATTGGGGATAAGTTAAACACAAACCACAACCTACACTAGCTGAAATGAAAAGCATATTGAATGATGATTATTGATTGGTTGTGTTCTACGTCGAATTAGAGTAGCGCAATTGGCGACGGGCTGGGACTCACCCCTAGAGGTGGTCCGGAGACATGCATTATCAATTCAAGACAATTGCATTATCATCACAATTTTTATTCTCCACGGAAAGGATGTTATTCATTGAAAGCTGCTCTTTTTGACTTTTCTTTGGAGTTTTGGTGGTAAGAGAACAAATCATTTAAAACATGCAAAATCCCAAAAACCAGATGCCAAGAAAGCGATTATCGCCAAAAGAAGGCACAAAAACTGCAGTGATGATCGCGGAATTTTTCTCCACAGTCAGTATAGAGAATCCATACTCTACTTCTATCACTACTTAATGCATTAAATACACGCAATCTGTACTCCACTTGTTTTGAGGCTAAAAATTTCTTACTGGCTTTTCATCAAATATATTTCGCTTTAAAAATCTAACATCATATACACAAATAGAAAATATAAAACTTAATTTATTTTTGCAGTCAAAATTACGTTTTCTTTGCTTAAAAATCTAAAAGATTTACCTGACACAAATGATATAGAAAAAAGTCGGATATGATATCAGGCCATGAAAGAATGTGACGATGTAAAAAAAAAAAAAAAAGAAAAAAAAATTAATTAACCGAAATGCATTATTACCACTTTAACGTTTCCAATCCAAAATTATACCTCTAAACGTCATCGAAACAGGGAAGCCATCCCATTTCGTGGAGGTTCAAAACTGTGATGGAATTAACCATATCGCAGCATTAGTACAACGTTAAATCAACGAACGAAAACTGTGATAACATATTTCTAGACCATCCTTAGGTGTGATCCCAGATCGTCCCCATTTACCCATAGCCTCACCTAAGCCTCAACATTAAATGCTCAATGCGGATTTATGTATTTGGAAACAAACTGCTAAAAGTGAGGACTGTTCCCAAGAAATGTGGCTTTGTGTTGGTTTTTGACTTTATTTTAAAGCAAAAATCAAAAATGTGTAATATCCCCTAAGTGGAGGATCAAAATTGTGATGACATGTCTTCAAACCACCCTTAGGAATGTACCCTAAAACGTCGTCAATTATCCCTAATGTAGCACTAGTGTGACATAAAACATACTCAACCGATTTCAATCAATCATGTCCACTATTGGAATAAAAAGAGATCCACTAATGTGATTTAGTGTGTCCACTACTGGCTCATTTTATGCTCTCCCAAATCTTTTATTTTCACATATAAAAATGGTACAAATAGCAGTTTCCTTTATACATTCATATAAAGAAAGAGTTAATAAAGGTGTGAAACGTTAATTATTTTTTGAGTCTATAAAATTAAAAAAGTTACACAAAAAATAGCCGGAAAATGTCCTTAAAGTGTCCACTACTGGTGCGTTTACCTTATGTATGCAATTTGTAAAGCTGTTTATCTCGAAGAAAAACCGAAAAATTTCCAAAATGTTCGCTTCAACGTTAAACAAGATTGTAATGAAATTAATCGTGATAAATTTTCTTTTATATGTTGTTCTCATCGTGAAAAGTGCTTATGAATTAGTCATTTTCTTACTTCTAATCACAGTCATTATTATTTGGAAATAATTCGTAAATTTTAAAGTGATTTTTTTCTTCACAAAGAGGTAATTTTATCCTATATATTTCTTAATAGTATCTTTATATAGAGTATCTTTATTTATTTATTAATTCTTAATTAACTTTAATAATTATTTTCTCTAAAGTTATTCATTTATTTTAATGTTTTGTTTTATTTCATTAATATTAAAATAATAATAATAATAATGAGCATTTCGTCGGGGTTTGAACTCAAGTAAACTTAAGGAAAAAGAAAAATGTATAATAAAGAACATTTTTAAATTTTAATATATACATTTTAGTTTAAATAAAATATTTTATTAATTTAAAAATATATCATAATTTTTTAATTAAATTTAATACATGTCCCCACCCCTGAAATGATTCATATATTTTTATATTGTAGTTCATTTATATTTATACTAAAAAAAAAAAAAAAAAAAAAAAAAGTGCGAACAGTCACCGGGATTTGATCTCAGTACCTTCGTCACTCATGCTGAACACTCTGCCCACTACGCCACGCGCGCCGTCTTGCTAAGGGATTAGCTTTCGTGTGTTTTCTTGGAAACAGCTAAAACTTTTAGGGTCGTTTTCTCCCTCCATGGGGGGTTGTTGTAGCAAATTTGCATGCTGCCCTATATTTTAGACCATGCTCTTCAATTTATGCTTGGTTTGGGTTCAATAAGAATTTTACTGATTCATACTTCCCTTGTGCAGGGATGGAACACGGGCGCAGAATTCATACCACTATCAATGTAAGAAAACTTTCTACCTCTTAAATCAACGCTATTATTGGTAGAAATATTTTTTAAACAGATTCCGGTATGAATTCTGCGCCCGTGTTCCATCCCTGCTTGTGAGTGCTGAATCAACTGAGGTTATGGGTAGAGGAAAATTACTGAGTAAAATTGAAAAGGGTAAAATCTTGGCATTTCGAGAAAGTGGAATGAGTGAAAGGAAAATCGCTAGCAAAATCGAGAGGTCTAAAACTGTAGTTTATCAATATTTCACAGATTCATGCAGATATGGTACAAAAAATAGGGGAGGAATGCCTTCAAATCTATCAACCAAAGTAAAAGAAGTGTTATGATACTTTCTGTAAAAAACAATGCATATTCATCAGCAATAAAATTGGTTCTAAAGCTTCAAGTAACGTCTAGAACTGTTAGGAATGTCCCGAATCGTGCGGAAAACATCAAATATTTAAAATTGAAAAGCAAACCCAAGTTTGAAAAATGGCACATTGAAGCAAGATTGAAATTCGCAGCATCTAATGTTTAAAAAAATAAATAAATAAATAAATAAAAATAAAAGAAAAACATATTTGGTGAAAAATAGTGTTCACAGATGGAAAAGAAATTTAACTGATGATGGTTTACGAAACTATTGGCATGATTTAAGACAGGATCCTACGTATTTCTCAAAGCAAGTACGAGGAGGGGGATCAGTCATGATTTAAGCAGATTTCAGTGTTCGAGGTAAGACTAATATTGTATTCACTAAAAGTAATATGAACTCTTTTGACTATCAAGACATACTGACTAACAATTCTGTTCCATTAGAAGATGAGCTTATGGCTCAAAATTTGATTTTGTTGCAAGATAATGCGCCTGAGCACAAATCTTTTTCAACCATTTCTTGGCTATCTGAAAATAAAGTAAGTTTTACGGAATTTCCGGCCAAAATTCTAGACTTGAACCCCTTAAAAAACATGTGGGATAACCTTGCCCGCAAGGTATATGAAAATTTTAAACAATACTATTACGTTTCTGAGCTCATATCTGTTATTTCAAAGCATGGGATGAAATATCGATTCCAGCATGCAAAAATCTAGCAAATTTCTCCAAAAATCGTCTTTTATAAGTAATTCGTGTGAAAAAAAAAAAAAAATGAAGTACTAAAAATTAGAATGCAATATTTTTAATTGATGTTTAAATTTGTGGTCTTAAAGTTTTTTCCACCATTTTATATTGTGAAAAAAATCACTTGCATATAATATATAGTTAAAACCATTCTTTTATAAAACTACGTGAAGTTTTATTTTTTTTTAACTCCATTTACATTATTTGATGTTTCTTTTTTTCAATAAAACTAAAATTTTTGCAATTTCACATGTGGTCTTAAAGTTTTCTCCACCGCCGTATTCTGGTGCAAAGTTTCTCCATTTCAGTGGTAGTTACTACTGAAATGACACCATTAAAATGGTGAAACATTGCGGCAAAGAATTGGTTGAAGCTGCTTGAAACCATTTTTCTGATGAAATATGCAACACAGATTTTTTATTTATTTATTTATTTTTTATTTATTTATTTATTTATTATTTTTTTATTTTTATTTATTTTTATTTTTATTTTGTCCATTAATTAATATTTTAAGTAAAAAAAAAATTCTAAGATTTTAAATTTCATCATTTTTCAAGAAGTACTATGTTTGATGTTGCTGATAATATTTCAAAATTCAAGAACTACTTTTGGTATGAGAAAAAAATATTTGTATTGAAAAATAAGAATTTTTTACCCACCAAATTTTCTTAGAAAATTCCTTTGTAAATAAATAATTGTCACGAATAACTAATAGTGATATATACATTACTTGATGGTTATAGAAGAAGATTGATTTTAATAACCTATATTATTATTTTCTTATTTAAATTATAAATGTTTTTCGATTAACATGCTTCCCTTTTCAAAGTTATATTAAATGTTCATGCTTCAAGAATAACAGGAATGAATATAATTGTTATCTTTATTTCATATGTGAACAAAGAATATTTAATTAAACTAAACATTTTCATGCATTTTATCGTTAGGCATAAGCTATATCATTGTATCTTTTTACTTTTGCAAATCTAGCAAAATAATACTTTATTTCCTCTTTTTATCTTTGTGTAATACAATAAATAAAACAAGAAAAAAGGTACAAAATATTATCATTAGACGAAAATTATTTTTTCCGTTCAAGAAAAGTATATATACCCTTCAAGAAAAGTACAATATCAAGAATTGCAAGAGTGTTTTGAACGAAGTGAGTGCTGCCACACAAAATCACCAAAATTAAATTGTAAAAATTACAAATTTAATATTATTATATAATCATTTATTTTTTTTTTATGTGTTTTCCGAGTCTTTAGAGTTATATTTAGGAAACTCATCTTTATAAAGCATATATATATATATATATATATATATATATATAAAAGAAGTATCATTTCACAATTAATATTGAAACAATTATTTAATTTCAAATGTTACCATTTTTAACACGCTTCTATTATTAGCTTCACCTGTATGTATGTTTGTATGTATGTTTGCATGTTTGTAACCTCTCTGGGAACAAACAAAAAATCTATATTGTAAAAAAAGACTTCCCCTACGTGAACACCGTGGCGTAGAGGTAAAAATTCGCGCTACGAACCTAAAGGTCTAGCGTACGATCCCAGTCAGGGGAGGTTTTTTAAAAATGGTTTTTGTTTAATTCTAAATTATTTTAATTAAAAATTTAAATGTATGTAAATATTATGGTGTGTCACTCACACGATTTTTTCTTACCCTGCATTTTAATACTAAGATAGATATTTGTGTTTTTTATTTCACATTTCTATAAAAGCGTGTTCTTTAATTTTTTAAAACTATAATATTATTATAGATGTTTTTAGTTTCTAATAACGGGTCACTTAAAAAATATTTTTTATATAGTTACTTTTCTGTTAGTTCGAATTTTCTAATCTTTGATATGCGGTACCAAAAAATCTGTTAAATTTTGAAATGGAAATACCTGATCAGGTTTAATGATAAAATTGATTTGATTATTGTATAAAAATTTTAAATAATGTATCTTTATTACAAATCGAAAATTTATGGTACTATTCTTAATCAGAGTTTAATAGTATGAGAAAAGCACTTTACATGTGCGTAAAATAATTAAATCGTATGTGTATTTTTAAGTTTATTCGACTATTCAAATGGAAGAAAATGGATTTTTCTAAAAACACAAATTATTAAAATATAAAGAAAAATTCGAAAATACGGCTTCAAGGGACATCATGGAGATTAAAACAGATTTGTATATCATATTTAGCAGATATGTGATGAGTGAAACGTAGTAAATCACAGACAGATTATTTGTGACATTTTATTTTATTAATACATTTATTTTATTATTACAGAAAATGTATCTTGAAAAAAGGGTGTAATTAGAATCTTGTGTTTTAAAAAGAGGAACATTTGCTTTTTTACTTTTGATTTAATTCATGTCGTTAAAAATCAAAATGTTTTTCTAATAATTTCGTCTTTAGAGGTTACAAACGTATTTGTGTGATTACCCTAAATTAACTCTCATAAAGTTTATATGTGTATATATATATAAATTACTAATAAAATTACATATTTTGGGGTATGTTTGGGTTATTCCATTTATTTATTTCTTTATTTTTCTTTTCATTTTTAAAGTTGTATTCCTTTATCTTCATTAAACATATATTTAATTTTTGTTTGAGAATTAAATATGTGTTTAATAAAGAATCAGACTAAAATTTAAAATTTGATTTTTAAAGAAAACATGTGTCGGATATTTGTGACATGATTTTAAATATGTTATTAGATGTCTGATAAGTTACGGAACTACTGACAACACCATATCGATACACAACTCTATTAATATTTCTATCCAGATAATTTTCAGTTTTTTTAAATAAAATATGTAGAATCAGTTTAATGGGAGTTTTATTTATTTTTTAATTTATTAGAAATTATTATTATCATTTTTTTAAGTGATGTAACTCGTTAAATTAAAAAATACCAGAAGCATTCTTTTTTAAATATTAGTAACTAAGAACACCGAATAATAATATGTTTAATACTTCTGTGCTGTTTATATGTTTAACTTTGCTCTCACGAAAATGGATTAAAGAGAGAAATTTTACTTACAGCATCTGTAACTAAAAATGTGAGGCTCATTAAAATACCATTTTAGATTTATTTCTTTCTTAACATGAAGGTAACAACAAAATAAGCAAGATAAAAATAGAAAGTTGATGGAAGCATATTTTGATGACGTAAAACTAGAAAAAATACAGAAAGGACCCGCACATAAGTCTTAATGAATGTAGTATTTATTCAAATAGAGAAAATGTTTCAAATCTTTTATAGTTTTGAAAAGTAAATTTTCCAAACGCTAGAAAAAACATTTACGCACACAAATTATAGTAAAAACAATGATATATTTGCATTGAGTTAATTAATGTGGATGAAAATATGCAAGATACTGTTTTTCGTAAGAAAGTTCTCTGCAGAAATATTACTGCGCAAAAAATTTATGAATAACAGCTCTTAATAAAGTGGAAAATAATTATAGGTTAATTTAAGATATATAAATAATACTAAACCCTGCGCATTTCGCAGCAGTAAAATATTATTCTTTGCATCACTGACATTTCATTTGAGCGTAATAAATTGTTGCCACTAAAATATTCATAGGATTTCACACTCATTGAAAAGTATGTTGAAATTATAAATATCTACAATAAAATTATATTCCAACATTAATTATGAACTCAAAAGGACGAATAAATGTTGTTGAGAACCTGATAAATAATGATATGTCACTATAATTGCATTAGATTCTTAGATTTTCCAAAAAAGAAATTAAAAAGTATCTAAATAGCAATACACATATTTGTTTTGAAATAGTAAACAGTTAATAACCATTTAATAAATAATAAATTCTTTCAAATTCTAATTTTATAACATTGAGATAATAAAGTTCAATGGACATTAAATAGTATGTTTTAAGTAGAAAACAGATTTATGAAAGTTTACGTTTTTCTCTTTTTTCTTTTTAATCTTTATAAAGAAAAATATTTAATATTAAATAATTATTAAAATTAAACTATTTTTTTTTTCCAATATATAATCAACAATCTACATATTTATCTTGAAATATTAAATTTTTATTTGCCGATATTTTTTTTAACAAAATTAATAACATTTGATCTGTCAATTTTAAAAGATTCATTAATTCTCCCTAATTTTATGACATTCGTATAATAAATGTAAGAAAAGTACTGAATAATACGTTTTAGTAAATATATTTAAAAAGAGTTTTTTTTTTTTTTTTTTTTTTTTTTTTAACAAAAAGAAAAAAAAAATATATCTAATATTTCTTAAATTTATAGGCAGAATCATTATTTCTCAGATATTAAATTAATAAAAATTGCTGGAATATAAGAATGCCGCAGCCAATGTTATAGGTGTCAGCTCAATGACAAATATATGGAGCATTCCATGTGTACATTCCTTAATCCTATATTGCCTCGAGATTCTGAAATATATATATATATATATACAGTAAGAACCCGCTTAACGCTGTTTCATTTAGCGCTCTTTCGGTTTAGCGCTCTTTTATTTCAACCCGGGGAATCCTCGAAATTGTGCGCGCGCAGCGCTAGGTTTCCAAATAACATATCCGAAACAGTGTAGTTGTGTTTCTTGCTTAGTGCGGTGCTATACGGATGCATTTTTACGGACGCCTCGTTTAGCGCTGTTTCGCATTTTGCTCTACTTTGATGGAACGTATCCCCGGCGTTAAGCGGGGTCTTACTATATATATATATACACCGTGACCAATAAGTTCTCATACAACTTTTGAAGCACGTTAAAAAGTTATACATATGTCTTGCTGTAGTCCCAAATATTTTGCAGGCAATTTAGTGTAAGTTATAAAGCTATTCCAAGTGTATATGACGTAGTAATTATAATTTTTCTTTAATTAGGTAGAATGAAGAAATTGAGAGAAATTGTGAAAATAAATTCGTCAAAGAAGAGCAGCCGGTGAAATTTTCAGAGACTTCAAAGCCCTGGGGGTGAAGAGAGATTTCATTTACAGAACTATCAGAAGGTATAATAAGACGTTCTATGTCGATGACAGAAAAAGATCTGGCAGGCCGAGGTCCGTTCGGACAAAAGAGGCTGCGAAAAGGGTCAGGGAAAGGATACGACGAAACGGATAAAGATCTGCTAGAAGATTAGCACGAGAGCTCAAAATATCGAATGAGTCAATGCTAAACATTCTGAAAAAGGACCTTGGGTGCAAGGTTTATAGAAAACTTAAAATTCACGGAGTTTTAGAGTCTGCTAAGATGAAATGGAAGCAAAAGGTGGAAGAAATTCTTGCTTGGCACGCTGGGGATGAATTTGTCTTTTCAGACGAGAAACTATTCAGTTTACAGCAAAGTCTCAACCCCGAAAATGACAGAGTATGATCAGTTTCTATTGATAACATCCCTGAGAACCAACATTACGTTCCGCGTTATCAAAATGCTTCGTCTGTGATGGTTTGGACCGCTATTTCCAAAAGAGGAAAACTCCCGTTAGTCTTCGTTGATAAGGGGTTAAAAATCAATGCCTAATATTATAAAACTGAGGTTTTGGAAAACGTTTTACTCCCAAATGTCCAGAGAATGTATGGGGCGGAATATTTCTGCTTCAAACAAGATGGTACCCCTTCTCATACCGCACGTGTGGTTCAGGAGTGGTGCAGTCAAAATTTAGCTGACTTTTTGCCAAAGAATGAATGGCTCCCCAACTCCCCCGATATCAACCCCCTTCATTATTTTGCGTGGTCATATTTGCTCTCCTAACTGAATAACTATAAAATCACTGATTTGAGCAAATTTAAAAATGTAATTCAAAAGATATAGTAGGAAATGTCAATGGAAGCCGTGCGTGCCGCATGTGATCGATTTCAAAAAAGACTTAAGCTCGTTAAGAAACTAAAAGTCGGAATTATTCCAAAGGATTTATTGTAAAGATACTTAATGATTGTTACTTTAATTTGATACAAAAAGTTTTTGTATGATTTATTTTGTGTTCTTGTAATAAAAATTTGAAAGTGTATGAGAACTTATTGGTCACGGTGTATATATAAGAAAAATAAAACATAGACCAAAATAGATAGAGGTTTTATCCAGAATAGGAATACATTCCATTTCCTGAGTAAATTTTCTTGATTTTCTTTTCAGTGTCTTTATTTTATCATAAAATTTAACCAACTTTATTTTAATAAAAGCGACCAAATATTGAAACCAATAATATTGATAAAGTTATATTTAATTCGAGTATTAATAATTAATTATTGAAATATTATTTTAAACTCTCCTGTATTGAAAAATGATATATTGTGAAGGGATAACAGGGCAGGTATCTAAAGACATTTAGCTGACGCAACATTTAATTAAAATAATTAAAACGTTATATTAGTCATACCTTTGCTCAAAAAAAAAAAAAAAAAAATCAAATTTTCAGGTAATGTAGAAGAGTATTTCTACGTGTTATCTAGAATATGCTTGTGAAATCATCTAAAATGATTTTTTTTTTTTTTTTTTCAAGATTTTTCTCTTTTAAATATTGTTTTCAAATAATGTTTTTCTCGTAGACATTGTTGTATTTTTAATATACAAATCCTTGTCTCAGGAGTCGCAACAGAGTAATTTTGTCAGATTATATTTATTTATTTTTTATGGGTGGATAATGTACTGCATATTTCAATATCTTCCTAAAATTTTCCTCAATCATTTTTTTTTTCTATTTTAACATTATTATAAGTAATTGTAAACACTTACAAATCCGGTAATTTTTAATTGTTTGCAATCAAAGAGGAGAAGTTATCATTTAATGATTTTGTCAGAAGGAATAATTTGACAGCATATGCAAATTCCCGGATACACATTAATAATTCAGAAAAAAAAAAAAAAAAAAGAAAAGAAAGAAATCAAAAAGTCGCAAAAAACTCGCAACTGTTATTTCGATCCGAAACAATTGTTGTGAGGTTTTTCCAGTTTATTTCGCTTAGTTAAAAGTATATACATGTATATGTATAAATATTATTTTTCAACACCAATCCTCTGGTGATTTTTAAACTGTCTTTAGTATATTCCATTTATTCTAAACTATTTTAATATCTGTGATTTGATCCTCTTTTAATGGACGACGTGGGCGAAACTTTATTCTCGACTTTTTATATAACATTTTAAAATGTGTGTTAAATTTTAATGGTTTTATATGAAAGATGAGTAAAACAGTTTGAAATTTAGAATTAACACGGAAAATGTAAAATGTTTAGTTATGGGATTTTTTACTAACTAAAAATATTTATTTGTAAATTTTAATTAAAGAAAGAAATCGGATAACAAAATTAAGTACATACTTCAAAACCTTTGATCACCTCGATTTTCTGCTGCAACGTATTTTTGCCACAGATATTCTTCCACTGGTTGAAATCCTTGTCAACCGATTTCGAATCTTTAAAAAAATTAAAAAATTTTTAGATGATGTTAATCTCTATTTTCGTTAATATAGAAAAACTGAACTATATAATATTAAATTAATGTTAAGTGTTTTATAATTACAATATATATATATATATATATATATCTTTCATTTATTTATTTATTTATTTATTTATTATTATTATTATTATTATTCAGTTACTGAAAATTGAACTAACTGTTTTTAAACAACATTCAATTTAATCCAATTTATATGCAATAAAACAAATTGGAAAACTTTTTTTTTTTTTTAACTTATAATCCTTAAAAATCGGATGAGTTAGGGAAAGCTTTTTACGCATTTAGAAACACTTTATAAACGACAATTTTTTTATTTCTTGTTTTCTTACACTACAGTTGATGTTTTTCTTACTTTTCTTTTTAAATAGTGTTAAAGTCGATAATTAGGATACTGAAAATAAGAAAAATTAATGTGTTAATAACGACCATAAGCTTTTCGTCTTTATATTCCTATATAAATTCACAAAGTACATATTATTTATTAAAACTATTATTTATCGAATTCATTGCGTCATAAATGCAGATTATTTTCATTATGGAAGAATATAACACTACTTCTCAAAAGAAAATCAATTTTAAGTTGTACACAAAAAATCTTGCAATTTATTTTTTTAAGGAAAAGAAATCTATAACTTTGTTTAAAATTTAACAGATATATAGTTTAACCATTCATTTTAAAGGTATTAGTGAGGTTTATTTATTTATTTATTATTTATATTTTTTTAAAGATACCCATGTTAAAAATTTTCATCTCTAGGGTCTTGCTCCTCCCTCCAGGGTGGACGCTGTCCCTGCATATACTTTTTTTTTTTTTTTTTTTTTTTTTTTTTCCTGGTTGACTATTACGATTACACATACATTTTTTTCCCCTTTAAAAAGTTTTTAAAAAAAATCTCATTAGGTACTGTCGAAGGAAAAAAAAAACGCAACTATTATTTCGTTACCACCCCGCTATTATTTCGTTATTAAATGACACAGAAAAATCCAATAAATATCATTGAACAGGAAATTAATGTACGTTTTTTTTTTAATGACATGAAATTTTGAATTAGGAATCATCTACATATTAAAATGAGCACCAACTTTGATTCTTTCAAAAAAAAAAAAAAAAAAAAAAAAAAAAAAAAACATCCATATATTCTATCTTCATATTGGAATATCTGAAAATCTGGCAGTGCGGAAAAGAATACAGTCCGTTAAGAAATTATAAGGCCACTTTAATTTTGTAAATTGTAAGAAAAATAAAGATTCTAATCATAATTTAAATACATAAAATAACACATTGCTGTATATATTTTTTATAATTAATTAAGCACTAAGCAGGTATAATGCAATAAATGTTTAATTAAAATATACATTATAAATGAGTGAAAAATAACCTATTAATAATAAAATAGTATAAACAAAATAGTAAAAAAAATAATATGATATTGGTCATCCGTTTTTCCTGATAACATCAAACACTCTACTTTTCATTGAAATAACCAGGTGATTACGATCAGTTTTAGAAATATTGTGCCATTCTTTTACAATGGCTTTTTACAGTTCATTGGCAGATGAAAATTGTTTATTATTAGCATAAACTTTGCGAGATAATATACCCCATAGGTTTTCCATGGGGTGCAAGTTTGGATATCGACTTGGCCATAGCAAAAGATTAATTATTTCTTTTTTTAAACCACTCCTGAGTGGATTTAGATGAATGACAAGCAGTATTGTCCTTTTGAAACATCCAGTTGCACCACCTAATAAAGGTCCAAACGGTATCATATGATCATATAGCATAAACTGATATTGTGTACAGTTCATATGACCCGAAATCCGCTGTAAATCACACAATCCCTTATAACTGAAAACTCCCTAAATCATTACTGATCCAACACCCATTTGTCGACTGAAGCATTCTTTTGGTTTCTTCCTCAAGTCATGCCAATAGTGTTTGTAACCATCGGGACTATAAAAGTTAAATTTCTTTTCATCAGAAAATATAATTTGTTTCCATTCATCATTTCATGATATGACATTTTTAGCCCATTTTAGTCTTTCTTCTCGATGGATTTCAGTTTTTTTTTTTTTTTTCAATTTTATAAATTTCGTATTAATATTTAATTTAAAATTCTTCCAGACTATTTCATGTGAAGTTTTCTTGCTGAAACATTTCGAAATTTCACGAGTTGAAAGATTTTTTTTAGTTGATAGTCGAAAAATTTGTCTATTATCATCTGCTGTCAAAATATTTTTTCTACCAGATCGTTTTATTTTGTTTGAATAATCTTTTCTAATTATGGCATTGTGAATGGAAGTTTTAGAACGGTTCATTAACCTCGCAATATTTCTTTCAGATTTACCAGAATAGTTATAAAATAAATTTTTTCCTATTTCGCACTCCGATAGTTCTTTACCTCGAAGCATCGTCAAATTAATCGTAGATAACACATTCAAAACCTAAGCCTTTGTTTCTTAGGTAATGCTTTTACGAAATACTGACGCATGCGCTTTATATTGAGTTTGACGTCATGTATAATATTCTACTCTTCTCAGGTCGTCTTATAATTTCTTAACAGTCGAAGTCTTTAATTTTTAGAAAAATGACTAACTTTTAATGAAATCTAATTTAATTTTAAAAGTTGAAATTAGTATAGGATGTGTTTCACGATCAATTTTAAATACACAACTAAAAATTTGCATATTATGTTCTCTTCTTCAGAAATGCACCAATACGCTTGTGGTCTTATAATTTCTTAACGCACTGTATACTTTGTATATATTTTCTTTAGTTTTCATAGAGTTACACTGTAAAAAAAAAAAAAAATCCCGTAAGATTACGGGGAAAGCCCGGCAGCAGAGATTCCAGACAAAGCCCGTAAAAAAACATTGTTTTTACAGGCAAAATGTTTTCTTACAGGCATGTAACGTAATTTAAGGTTGTTATGTACTTAATTTACGGTCTAAACGTTTCTTTTTACGGGCTTTGTCTGGAATCTCTGCTGCCGGGCTTTCCCGTAATCTTACGGGATTTTTTTTTACAGTGTATAGTCAGATATGCGTTAGGGGGTTATCCGTAAACCTAGAGAAATTAAATTATGTTTGTACAAGAAGAAGAACAAAATTATACTGGTTAACACCCAAAATACTTTAGAAAAAAAAATTATTAAATATATATATATATATATAAATAAATAAATAACTGATATAAAAAAGCACTATCGTTTGTACTGTACATTTTTTTTTTAAGGTATACTTATACAGTGGACTCTCGTATTGCGACTAGTACTCATACCATGAGATAAATAAATTTAACTTTTCCACATAGAAAATCAAATATTTCATTCCTCTAAGGTGTACAAAATGTTACGTATGACTTTTTTTTTTTTTTTCTTAAATACAGTTTATGAATTAATTTTTTATATAGTTTATTTTAAATAAAAATTAAATATTTTATTAGGTGACTTTATGAGTTAAAATTTAAATAATTTAAGGCGTACGCACCCTACAATATTCAAATTTAAAAAAAAGAAAAAAGAAATAAAAAAGAAAACAAAAAGAAAAGAAAAAAAGAAAAAGTTTAATATATATATTTTTTTTAAGGGGGGGGGGGATTAATTGATTTCTGTTGCGTATATTTTTATTGAGAAGAGTAAGGCCCGCATTGAAGTGTTTCCATAAAATATTACATTTAATTTGAGGCGTATAAACTTACAATATCCAACATACAAAAATAAGGATAACACGATTTAAACAAGAAATTACTGGAAAAAATGAGAAAAGTTAATTAATATTTAAGGTAAAAGAGATATAATATTTAAAAACATTCTTATTTTAAACTGTAAACCACGCCTTTCCGCGTTTCTCAAAAGCGTCAAGTTATTTTACAAATTCATGATTAAATAACTGAAATTTTATTTTCCTGGCCACAGTATTCGATTAACGTCTTCACATTCAAAGAATTCGTCAACGAAAATTGCTCAATGTGGATGAGCAATATCATCCATAAATAAAAAGTCAGATCAATAGGCAACTCTGAAAAGTCTTCCATACACTGCTAAAAATGGAGTACTCAAAAATGAGTACTGAAAAATGGGCATGCTCATTTCAAAATGATTTTTTTTTAAAGAAAACATGTTATCTGTTCACTTCATAATTTATAAAAGATATGCTGAACTAAAAAAGTTATTTAAGGGGACATACGACCCTTAGAATTTCAAAAAACATCGATTTAATTATAGTCTTTTTTAAAGTAAATTTTTGTTAACTAATTTTCATTGGGTATGTTTAATTGTTACCCATAAGCTTATTGTGCATTTTGGAATGTAATTTAAATTCTGTGGTGAATTATTTAATAATTTATGTGTTAATAATAAATGTGTTTTTTTCACCTTGCACACAGGATATTTGTGAAAATATTTAATATTGTTTCTTGAAATTTTCACAGATTATGTAGCATATCAGATCCTTCAAACTGAACCTAAATTTGTTCAAACTTTTGTTAAAAATGTATTAAAAGAAAAAAAAGTTTAAAGATCATTTATTTTTTAATAAAATCTGAAGTTTCACCTCTCTGAAAAATAGCGGGGATACAAAACCAATTTGAGACGATGCATCTTTTTGGAGACTGCCCCCAGAATCCGAAATTGAAGATTATTCAGTAGTTCCATGCCCGACAAAAGCTACATCTCTGGTGGGATTTACCTTTCGAATGCTAATGTTAGCCTATGAGAAATTTATCTCAAAATATTTAAACGTTATTATATATCTGCTTAGTTTTGCAATATTTTCAAGAATGATGCTCAAGTTTTGTGCAACTATCGGCTGCTTAAATATAAGCGATAAAACTAAATGCAAGCGGAAAACATCAGCCTACTCAAACTTATTTTAAAGAATCGTCTAAATAAAAAAAAAAAAAAAAAAAAAACCCGCAAAGGATTTTAAAGTTAAAACGAGAATATTTCAAACCAAGTGAAATTTACGTTTTGTGTTTTGAACATCTTTGTGCAGAAGATAAAAAGAAAATCCGTTAATAAATAGTAAACGGTGGGCGATTCTGGGCTTGTAAGTGGGCGAGACTAGCCATATATTTTTTTGGCTCAGAAATGCATTCCACACACGGTGTGCAATCTGTCTCCAACTGGCTCACTTGTGGCAGGTGCTTGCACGAAAACTTCATTATGTACAGTCGGGGGAAAAAAAAAAAAAAACGCACTCCCTCCCACCTAATTTCGCCGTAAATCATCGTAGAAACATGCGGCTGGTACCTATCGTTCTGTAATAACGTGTAGTTTTTAATGGTGTAGTTAGATTTTGCTTAAGGGGTCATCTACATATTAAAAAAGGCATATTTTTTTTTCAAAAGTAACCCCCATTTTTGACCTCATATTCAGATTTCTGAGTTCAAGGCAGTTCGGAAAACCTACCTATTTATATATTTTAAAGCAATTTTAAATAGAGTTACACGTGAAAATGTATTAGGGGTCCGTCTATACATTTAGAAAAAATAAATCGTGATCTACCACCCAATATAAATTATTTATTAAGTTTCAGACTGAAAAGAAGTTCAGAAGTGTTAATTATAAAATAAAAACACGATTCTAATTCGTAGAACTTTCTCTTTTAGTTTACGAATTAAAAATTTTTTATTGGTTTCTATTTATTAAACATCGAATAGTTAAATACATGACTTCATACAAAGGAAATTAAACAGCTTGAATCATATGAACACTACAATACAATGTTGAATTACAAGAATCTAGGTACCAAGGTAAAAGAATAATAGTAATAATGATAATAATATTAATAGCGGTTAAAAAAAAAAAAAAAAAAAAAAAAAAAAAAAGAAGTGTTTAATATTTAAGAAAAAGAATTATCTAATTCTTGTTGGGTATATTTTTATCTTATACGGTAAGCCCCGCATGAAAGTGTTACTATAAAGTTTTACATTTAATTTTAGGCGTACAAACCAACAATAGATAATATACAAAAATATAGGTAACAAGATTTAAAGAAAGGAAGTTTAACATTTTAACGACCGCTGACGTAGTTTCACGTCATTTGGAAATCTGTAAGTTCTCCAGTGGGCGTTTCTTTCACAATTTGTGTGTTACGACATAGCTGCCAATATTTTAATTTATTCCGGAGTACTTTTAGCCCCGCCTTTAATTCGCATCACTTTATTTATAGAAAAATTTTCTTCAATACATAACTTCGATCAAATAAGAAAAAATTGCTTTTAAAAAATAAGTGGTACGAATTAGAGGCGGGGCTAAAATTACTCCGGAATAAATTGAAATATTGGCAGTATTGTGTTACGATATTTCTTAAGAATATTCCTTATATTCATATTCATATAAACAAAATAGTATGAATACAAATACTTTCACTAGAAAGAGTATAATTATTATGTATATTCATATGAAAATAAATATGGATATAGAAAAAAACGGTTTCCTATTGCCTAGAACGAATATTCCCCGTTCTGCAGTTGTCTACTGTACATGAATTCTTAATTTTAAATGTGTAAAATCTATATCTGTAAAAGTAATAAGACATATTACATTGTTTTAAATTCTTTTTCCATGATAAATGTGACGCCAGTTTTACACCGTGATTAGAATAATCGAAAATAAATAATATTGCGCTTTGTTTCAATAATAGATTTTAAAAACTTTAAAACTTTAAAAAAAAATTTACCACTATATTATTCGGTATTAAAAAACTTTTAATAAAATTTTTATATTTTTTTTATGTTAAGTTATGCAATAAAATTTAAATAGCATAAAGGTAGAGTAAACGAATGCGGAAATGTCATAACAAGATTAAAACAGAAAATTTGTTTTTAAAAAATCTGATAAAAATTAGTAAATTTAATTATATTAATTTAAAAAAAGGAAAAAAAAAAGTGTTGTTTACTGCGTATTGCTCTTTCAAATAATAATCCTCGTCTTACCGCGTTTTCTAAAACGTAATTTTTAACTTGAGGTGCACGAATCCTAGCATATTCATTTTAAAAACAAAAGACAAACAGGATAAAATAGATTTTTAGCAGTGAGAAACTAGGAAAAGTTATGTAATATTTAAGAACAAAGACTTGACATTTCAGAATCAAGTATACTCCTTTTTGCAACGGAAGCCACGCCTTTACACAATCTTTTTAAATCTTTCAATTATAAAACAAAATTATTTTACCTATTTCCAATTAAATCATTTAAATTTTGTGCTCAGAATTTGATGTAGTAAATGTCATTGATGCATACCAGCGTCACATACAGAGTCATATACGAATATGCAATCTAGTTTTTTTAATATTGTTTCCGCAATATAGAGGCGGGGCTTCATTTCTTTTGGAAGTCTTTCACAATTTCTCGCTTGCATTGCGATAATTTTATAAAAAATAATCCAATTTGTATCATAAACATCGAAATGTTGCTTAGAAACAAATTAGAATAACATTAAAGTAAATTAAAATAGTTTTTCGTCAAAATATATACAGATATTTACTCACAGAGGATACAAGATATTATAAGTGACGGCCCCCTAACAACAGTAAAAATTAAACATCACTGTAACTCAAAAAATAATGTTAAGAACGAGCTGTAAATTTGGAAACTCATACTTTTGATGATGCCCGTTCTGTTCATGCAAAAATTAACATAGGTCATATTTCATATTTTTTTCAAATATGAAATTATTAATAATTTTCATAATTCAATTTTTTTTTTTTTTTTTTTTTTTTTTTTAATCAAAAATATGCATGGAATACGTTTGGGTCACTCCATTCTATCATACGCCCATTTTGAGCTATCACCCACAATTTTTTAGGGGACCCCCCCCCCCCCATTTATATCACTTTTCGGTAATTTTATGGCTCACAATTTATTTGTAGGGAGGAAAGGATTATTTTAACTGTTAAATATCTTCTGAGGGGGGCTACAGAGTTGGAAAATTCTAAAACATGACCATTTACAGCAAGGGAAAAATTTAGGGGGCATTTGCCACTGAAATTATATATTACATTTATTAGATTTTATTAATCAATTATTTTTATTATTATTTATTATACATCATGTATATTTTTTTGGTTTTTGTTAAGTTAAAATAATTCTTTTCTATTCTCCAAATCAAATTTATGGCCATAAAATTACCGAAGAGTGATAAAAATTGGGGTAGGGGAGGTGTCCCAAGAAAACGGTGTGTAATTAGCCAAAATGAGCGTCATATTCGAATTCAGGAGATCATTTTACATAAGAATCAGAAAGAATGGTATCAGAACTCGAATTTTTTTTTTTTTTTTTTTTTTTTTTTTTTTTTTTAAGCGCAGTGTTTTCTGCAAATAAACGTTTGTCTTTGTTTTTAAATTTCTTTTATTTTTTTATTTTTTTAATTATTAAATTGAAATATTCATTCCCAATACGAAAATATTTGTTTGCAAATATCTTAGAACAATGTCATTTAAGCGCAATTAATATTATTAGTAACAATGTAATTGTTGTTATAATTATGCGCAATCGCTCCTACGCATGTGCGCAATCACTCCGACCATATAAGGAGAGATTCTGCATTATAGCTCTCTTGGTTTTATTACAGCTGCTGTTTTAAATTGTAACAGAACAACAAAATAGTAATGGAAATGCCAATAGTTTAGCAAAAAATTAATATTTGAATTTTTTATATCATTCTGTTGATTTGTGCTCAAACTCTTCCTAACTTTATCTTATGGAATCCTTATGTTCTATGCTATAGTATAAAATATAAAAATTTAATGTTCTGTACTAAATTTATTCATCGATAAATTTCTTTTAATAAATTCCCATCACTGAAAATATAAAAAAATATATATATATATTAACTAATTTATGCTGAAAATTTAAAAATTATTTTATGGGAATCACCAGTGTTGTTCTACGTGGAAATTACTTATTTTTTCGAATTTCTTGATTCTTCTTGGTTTTATACAGGTTTTAGGGTAATTTGTTATGTTACAAAAATAATTTACCAACTATATTCCTTATTTTTCTAATTTTTTTAAAGTTAGTGCGTATGCATCTGCAACAAATGCTAATTCCAAATAAAACAAACCTTTTATGCCAAAATTTTCATTATTTAGTGTATTTTTATTTATTTGGAAAAAATGCATTGCTTTTTATTTACTATAACAAATAAGTCTTTATAAAATCGTTGAATGTACATTTTTTTTTTTTTTTTTTTAATATATATTGCCGTTTTAAGTATTTCATTTCCCGTATACTGTTCAAAATGGCATCAAAATTGTTCTTACATATAGCAACAGGAATGTTATTGGCATATGTATCGTAATTTTGATAAACAGTACGTATGTATCATAAAGTATGAGAGACACAGTGAAAAGATTATCTGCGCATGTTTAGCCGAATGTTGACATTTTGAGTAAGAATAACAGAGCAAATGGAATTTATTCACAAGGGAAAGGTTACTTTATCGCAAAATTTTATTTTTCAAATTTAATGCACTATCGAATTATTGTTATTACAGCGTAAATAGTTATTATTTATATACCGGAGGGTATGTTAATAGTATAAAAACAAATTATGCTACATTTTTTTAGGTATTAAGTTATGAAAAAACAAAAAAATCAATGAGAATAATATTTTAAACTTTTTTTGTTGTTTAAGTATAACAGCTTTTGAAATTCATTGTCATCTATACTTGAAAAATTTTTCTTATGTTTTAATGAAAGAAAAAAAAAAGACATTAAACTGTGTCATCTTACATATTTTAATATACAGTTAACCATATTTTGTTAATAAAAACTATAACTTTCTGTTCAATACTTTTTTTTTTAAGTTACACTTAATTCTCGCTTCTCCTAAAATAATTTTCACTCTAATGCTGTTCAAAAAATAGTCTGTAGTTTTATGTCATCTATGTATAATTTTTTAGTTCTATTTACTTTAATTAAATAAGTTTTTCCTTTACACGATCTAAAACTCTCAAAATCGAATACTATAACCCACATTATCATTTTGAAGCTTTTCTCTAATATATATATATATATATATATATATATATATATATATATATATGCCTCTTGTAAAATTTATAAAGACAAGCTGTCGTAGTTATTAAAAAGATATTTAAACAAAGCTTTTTGTCACGCTTTTTTTAAATATTTTAAAAGTTACTTTTAAGACGCTAATATAATACTTTTATTTCCTGCATATATTTTTTGTTTTCGTGTCATACTTTTATTTTTCAGTAATAATGAATGCATTAATGTTATCAAAAAATCTTTGTGAATGTCACACATTTGTTAGATGTTGCAATCATGAAAAATACTGGAATAAAGAAAAAACTTTCAGTGATGTGTATTTACATCATTTACAATTTACACAAATTCAAATATGAGTAAGGAAACGTTTTAGAAGAAAAATAATACAACCTCAGTAACACTCATAGCTTAATTATAAATTGAATCTGGTTTTATTACAGACATACAATTGAGTTTTATTGGTATACAATCAGAATGTTTATCAATGTTTGAATTTAGTAAATGTAAGCAACTCTGCATGGTACTTAGATGTTTTTAGAAGATAGTGATTAAACATGAAGTAACATCATAAATACGTCAGAATGACAAACTTTTGGTATTTCGCTTAGAAGCTTTCCTTATTATTATTATTTATCTATTTGTTTATTTATTTAATCAAGCATATTCAATCCGTACATTTAATAGTTCTGTTTTATCCCGAAAAGATATATACTGTCTGTTAAGTATATACGTACACCTAATCGAAACTAAATAGGGCTTTCAATTATTGGAATTACATAAGGAATAAATTTTTGAATGTTAATTTGAAAATTCGCTTCTAAAATTTGCTGTAAAAGCTATTTGGTAAAAAATTCATTAATTGCGGTATTCTACATTTCCAAAAAAATTGATAAATGAATGAACCATCTATATATTTATTTTTGGTCTATTCTGCGCACATTATAGAAGGCATTATGTGATTTTTATCTTAAGCTTATTTTTATTGCTCTATATTGAAAACAATTTAAAAATTAATTATTAAGTAAAAATTAAGTAAAAATTAGATATTAAGTAAACATTAAGTAACATTAAGTAAAAATTAATTATTTTTTCAAAACTAATATAAAAAAATTTAAATTTATACTTTAAAATTTGATGGTATACATCGATATGATTATTAAATCAAGAATATAATCATAATTGTTAATTGACATTAAAGTTAGCTAACAAACATCGAAATATTTAGAGTTGTTGCCCATAATGAGATATGCAATATACCAGAAAATATATTTTTAATCCCAATGTAAAGAATTAACCCATATAACAGAAATTTTTGATTAACTTGACTGCAGTAAACAAAATGCTATAAAAAATGTGAACGTAGTTCAACCAAACAGAATCCAGCCATGAATAAAAATGCCCTTTTTAATTAAAAGTTTTAATTATTTCGCTGGTAATTCTGAAATTCTCTTTAAAAAACAAATTTCATTCAGAAAGTGTAATCGTTCATTTACTTTTTTTGCAAAATGTAAAACCATATAGAAAGTACATACAAAAATTTATACTTGTCATTCCGCTCAGCAACAGTTGTGCAGAGTGTCGGAATTCATTCACGATGGATACTAAACCAGCGGTGTGGCGGGAATTATATTTCTCGACGTGCAAAAAGCATTTGACAAGGTTTAGCACGCCGGCTTTCTCTATAAACATTCTGAATTAGGTTTTTCTGACCAACTTATCAAAATTTTTGCAGATTCTCTCTAACAGGTCCTTCGTGGTGAAAGTATAAAATTCCCTCTCTAGCCCGAAACCTGATCTCAATTCAGTTCCTCAAGGCTCTCTTGTCGGGCCTTGCTTTTTGGCAATTACATTAATGACATCCCTCGTAAACCCGACATCCAGTTAGCCCTATTTGCGGACGATACATTCATCATGTACAGACATACACAACCACACACTGTGTTTGAAATACTCCAGGACTACCTTAATTAGAACGAGATTTGACTCAAAAAATGGAAAATTAAAGTGGGAACAGTTCCAAAAGTGCTGCAATCTTCTTTACCAACAAATCTTATAATCCCGACGTTAAATTAAGACTTAATAATGAACCTATTCCCTGTGAAACTTCTTATAAATACCTAGGACTTTAACTAAGATTCCAAATTATTATGGCACAAGCATATTTCCGAAGTTATGAAAAAATCTCAATGTGCCATGGCCCCACATTCTTATTTATTTGCTTGGAATAGCAGCCTGTCCATCAAGAACAAATTATTGCTACACAAATCCATGATCCATCCTATCTTGACTTATGGGTCTGTTGTATACAGATCAGCCTCCAAGTCAGCGCTTGAGAGACTTCAAGTCTTCCAAAATAAGTTATTGAGTAGGTATGTTTAAAGCCTTTCGCTATGTTCGTAATGACGTCATCCACAAAGACTTGAAAATTAAATCCATCTATGCTAAAATTAGGAAACTTGCGTTGAAGTTTCATAGGTCTATCCGGAAAGTTCAGAATCCTGTGTTAAATGCCATTAGGAGATACGATCCTCGTGTTGGCAAGGGACAGAAACGTCCACTTGTCATCTTTCTTAGAGAGGATGGGTTTGTACCCATTTCTAAGAAAAGTAGGTGTGAACCATCTGGAGTCACATAACTCAGTATTCTATCTCCAAATTCAATTTCCCGTAGAACGAATCTCGACTCTTCTACTTCCGGCGCCCCCCACCCGACGTCTGCAACCTTTTGTTTCTTTCCACAGTCGCAATCAGTCAACCTTCCTGTCTGTTACTAGTAGGGATTCATCTTATAATTGTAAATAGTTTTTATTATCTTCTGCATTTAAACCGTAACGTAACTTTTTTCTTTTATGTAACTTTTATTGTACTTTATATATCCTTTGTAAATAATTATATTTAGTCAATTTAATTTTAATTGTTAGGAAAAATTTAGGAAAACATGCAGTTCCTCAGGTGGATCCAAAGGTGCCATTTTCAAGGCAAATCTGTCTGGACCGGCCGAGGGGGCCCTGAGGCAGGACTGTGTGGGATCCATTCATGTTAGTACTAAAGAAAAAAAAAAATGTACAGAGGGATTTCTGGACAGAGCGGACGTTGGAATTCCATCAAGTACGACACAGCTTTTAGACTTTTCCATTCTCCTTCCTTTTGTTTACTGCCTCTCCTCCTGCTGGCATGTTTTTTTTTTTTTTTTTTTTTTTCATCTAATCGTCACGCCGAGTTCCTGTCGAGCTCACTTCATTTAAGAAATCCGAACTGATTGATCATGCAACCCATCTTCATGTTTTCTTTCTTCAACTTCAGGTGGAGGTAAGCGGTGATTTCGATCACTACAAGCACTCCTAAAGCTCCCATGATGATAATAATGAAGAGTTATGAAATTTTTCTTTTATATTTATAAGCTTATATGTCAATGATTTTTATGTCACGTACTATTCACTCAAAAAGGATAAAATTTATATTCCGTTGTCTTTAATAGTCAATAATAATATATGATTTGAATTTAAAATTTTTAATTTGAAATTTAATGTGCACAAAACTTTATATTTCAATGCAATTTTAAATTTTCACATTTCACTGATCAAAATTGCACTTTAGTATTTTTTTCGCATTAATTAGAATTTATATTCGGATTCATTTTATGCCTATTTTAGTATGTATCTACAATATCTTGAAAAACAGAAATGTAACAGTATATATAGGGTAAAGCTAGAAGAGATCGCACAGTAGAAGAGATTGCGCACATAGAGGATCGGAGGGAGGAGCAAACTTCAAGCGCTACTACTTCAATTAGTTATACAACAGCATACGTGGAGTACTGATTTGAAAATGCATGCTCATTGTTTCGATCGTGTAAGGTAAAACAACGTTATTTTGTCTTCTTTTCAAAAATAAATGCTTGGATTTTCATATTATTTTTCCTAGAAGTTTCTATAAAATATCAACAGTAAAAAATAGTTTAAAGTAGCAGGTTTCTCGTAAACTACTAACCTAAACTAACGGTACGAACACCAAAAGTTCTCCATAAAAGTGAATAATTATTGAATAAAAGACAGCGCAATCTCTCTTACCGAAATGCGAGAGATTGCGTATTTGCTACTAGGAGAGATTGCGCATTCATTCCATTAAATTCTATACTAGGAGAAATTATGCTACTTATCAGTAATGACAAGACAGTGAGTATGAACTTATTGAAAAAATGGAACTGTACCAGTAGACTTCAACATTGTTCTTTAATGTAATTTAATAGGGTTCCCAAGGCTACGCATTTTTAATAAGCACTCTCCTACCAGTATTATATTAAAACAGATTTCTTTTAAAATGTACACTGTACATTTAAGAAGAAATTTATTGAAAATGGTAGTGATGGAAGAGTTCTTATAAAAATTCGGGCCGTATATAGGAACCCTGTTTATGTTGAAATGTAATTTAAGTTAAATACGTTATCTAGTAATTTAATGCTATTTTGTAAATCTTACCTGTTTTTGTTTTCTCTGATTCTTTAAAGTATTTACTTTAAACGATTTTTTTTTAAATTCTTTTTTAATTTCATTTACTTTTCTGATTTTTTAAATTATTAAATTGAAATATCCACTCATAATGCAAAAGTATTTGTTTCCAGAAATCTTTTCACGATATCATTTACGTGCAGTTATTATTGTAAATAATTTAATTATAGTTATAATTAAGTGCAATCTCTCCTACCCTGTAAGAAGAGATTGCGCAAATTAGCTCTCTAAGTTTTATAACAGACGTTGCTTTAAATTATACCGTAATAACAAAATAGTAATCAAAATGCGTAGGAAATGAGTGAATTCAAAATTGCTAAACAAATAGTTTAGCAAAAAATAATATTTGGGTTTTTATCGGATTTTGTTGAATTGTGCGCCAATTGTCCTTGCTTTACTTTACATATAAATCCTCTGGCGGTCACCGAAAAAGGGTAATTATCTCCTCCTTGGAAGATCGAAATTTTGATGACATGTCTCCGGACCATCGTCAGTGGTGTGTCCCAGAACTTCGTCAATTACCCATAGCATAATTCTAGTGAGACGTTAAAGCCAACCAATACAGAGATTCCAATTACTATTATTTTCGTGCCCCAATTTTTTGGATATTTTTTATAGATTGTTGTAGCATTAGCAAAATTTTTCACCTATATACATGTATATAATTGGTTATTTTATGTTGTTTACAAGTGCGAAGTTAAGAAAATTCATTCGGCGATAAAAATATTTACTTTACTAGAATGGTATAAATAATATTTCTTGCGTGTTTAATGTCAAAGGGCACTCTATATGTACTGATTTAAAAAATTAAGGGAAAATCACAAAATAAGAGCGATAACGCATTCTAAAATAAACCAATCCAAATAATTTTTGAGTATGCTGTTAACCCTTTGCGGCGAAAGACAATCCGGATCATTTAAATTATACTGCCACCGGAATTCATAAACTAAATTAAACTAAAAGAAATTTTAAATTTTAAGGTTAAAAAAACCTGCCTTTTCTGGTATGTTATAAACGTAAATTTTTGCTAACAAATTTCCGGGATGAATTTTTGCAGCTGGATCTAAAATTCTGCGTCCTCGCAGCGAGGACGCCGCGCGTTAAGGGGTTAAATAAAATATTCTAAATAAAACTGAAGTATACAAATTAGTAGCGTTGCCTTTTCAGAGCATAAAAATGAATGTAAGAGAGTAACGCTGAAGCTATTGCTGTGTTAGTGAGATAGTCTATTCGTTGCAATTACCTCGATGCATCATTGTTTCCCGAAGAACTTCGATGGAGAGTCTTTAGAAGATTAGATAGGTGTTGGTGTAGGAGTTAAGATTATCTGCGCTAGGAACAAGGACTTCGCTCTAAATATCAGATAAAAATATCCAGGTGCCTAATAGGAGTCCCTTTATGATTCACAGACTTTAGCAACATTTTCAAGCCGCTGATTTAGCATCCAGTCGGTAAAACATCTATAGTCAAACGCTACAACGAATGAGATGACTAATATTTGCGATTATAAACACGAAAGAATAGAACTGTAACCAAAATCCATCTTACAACTTCCCTTGCTGTAGCCACTAGAAGTTTAAAGACAACGTCTACTGAACGTAGAAGGCTCTATGTGTTTTTTACTCGAGGTGACCATCCATTTGTGTGACTACCCTCTCACTTCAAGTCAAGGAAGAATCGTTTGTTGTGGAAATATTAACATTTCCACTGGACAGCTGATTAATGATGGTTTGTTTACTTCATGTATAAATTGAGGTTTAGTCTCCAATGCGCGAGAAGGCGTGGTTTTATTTAGAGAGAATATATCGACTCGTTAAACACGTTGCCATTCGCCGTTACTTTAAATTCACTGATACAAGCTATAAAATGTCCTATGTCCATGAAAGGGATTCATATGCAGGATGCAAAGTCCGTTTTTAGGGTGGTATCTCTTTAGATGAAAGTACAGCTACATTTATAGTACACTGTAAAAAAAAAAAAAAATGTAAAATCACGTAATTTGACAGCATAATTTTACGAAAAACGACTGTTTAGTTAACTAAACGATCATAGACTGTAAACTGATACCACGAAAGTATGATTTTGGAATACTGAATTTTTTTGATGGGAAAAAACCAAAAAATTGCCAAATCTGCCATCAAACTGTATTTTTACGGTCAAATCCCTTCAAATGTGGGCATGCAGAGGCATGTAGAAAAATAGTTAGAAATATTCATTTTTTAAAGTGATAGTTTGAAAATACAAAAGCCTTTCTCGCCCATAGGTTTAGCATTATAGTTAAGGAAATCAGAAAGTTGATAAGAGGCATTAATAATATGGATCTCTATTGAAAATCTGATATTCATGCAGAATATAACTGAGCACTTTTTTTTTTTTTTTTTTTTCTTTTGTGGTGGAGAGGCAAATTTTCCCTATAATGGTATACTTAGAAAAGGGACAATTATACTTTTTTCTCTGCATAATTCCTTTTTGCAATGGACTTTGGCACCTTTGACTGCAGCACTGCAGTAGGTTTCATATAAATAAGCTTATATTTCCATCTCATATTTATGAAGGGGAAAGTTGGATAAAACGGGATAGTCTGACAAAACGGGATACGTCGCCTAGGGACCTGTCTAGTACTGCTATTGAGCAGACGACGACAGAAATTTGTTCTCGGCCGTCATTACACCATTCTCAGTTCGTCCCGCCTCAAGACCACTAGTTGATGGAAAGTTGTAGTTCTTAGAACTTTTTTACTCTGATTTCTTGGCACTTTCTACATTTACATGCGTTGTTTTCTAGATTATACTGCCTACATATATGGGAATACAATTTCGGTGAGTATTACATTTGATTAAGCATTTATTAACGAACATTTTCATGTGTAGTCTATCTAATTTTTCTTTCACGTTTAGGCATCAGCCATGTTTGTTTTGAAAAATGTCGGAGTTGGACAAAACGGGACACTTATGAGTTGGATAAAATGGGATACAGTTTTTTTATGTCATATATTCGTCCCTCCTATGTTTGCATTTCCTCGAGTGAAGGAAAACCCACGACTCATGAATGATGCTTTCCCAGTATCATTTGCAGTGTACCACAAAACCGGCTGGATCACGAAGGAGACCTTCATTGTTTGGTTTAAAAAATTCGTAGAATTTTCCAACCCTACCAATGAGAAGCCAGTGCTGTTGCCACTTGATGGACACAACAGTCACACCAAATGTTTGGAACTTGTAAATTTGGCAAGAGAAAATAATGCAACCATCCTAACCTTCTCCCCACATACAACTCATCGCTTTCAGCACCTGGATGTCAGTTTCATGGCTCCACTGAGCACGTATTATGAACAAGAAGTTCAAAAGTGGCTGTTCAATCATCCAGGTAGGTGCGTCACAAGTTACGAAATTGCAAAGCTGTTCAACGCAGCCTATTCAAGGGCAGCTTTTGTAGAAACTGCCGTTAAAGGGTTTAGAAAAACTGGCATAAGTCCTTACAATCCTGACGTCTTCCCAGATCACTTGTTTGCACCCTCTGTCACTACAGACCACCCTACGTCAGACCTGCAGCAAGAACCTCCAGGCGTTGGGCACCAGACTGATATGAGCAAAGACCAAGAGCAACCTTCAACTTCTTCAAGGGACATCGTAGGAGTAGACCAACCAACAAACTTGTCAGGAGAAAGCCTATGTCCAGACCAACCTGCAACATCCTCAGGGGGGAAAGGATTAGAACTCTCTTGTTATCGACCTAAGCTACCATTTTCCATCTCTCCAAAGTTTGTTCTGCCTGTACCTCAAGTAAAAGGGCCTCACCCAGAGAAAAAGGCTGATAAGAGAAAGAAGAAAACTGTAGTAATAACATCATCTCCATATAGGAGTGAGTTAGAAATGGAAGAAAAAGAAATGACGATTAAACTACAAAAAATAAGCAAGAAAATTGAAGAAAAGGCTGCTAAGAAATCCCTCTTAAAAATTCAAAAAAAGAAGTTTGTAAGAAAAGGAAATGAAAAAGAGGATGAAAAAGAGCTACCAGGTCCAGCCAAACCTAAAAGTAGGCCTAGAATCCAAAGGAAAGCCTAATCCTGATGTTAAAAGTCAAAACATAGAAAAGTTTAATAAAACTTCAGCAAGCAGCCAAGAATGCATGTCGTCATCGTCTGAAAATAAAACAGAAGTAGAAAAAACCTGCATATTTTGTAATGCACTGTACGTCGACTCTAAGGCTGGTGAAGGTTGGATCCAATGTTCTGTATGCCAAGAATGGGCTCACGTAGCGTGTTCTAATGCCGACGAAGAGGACGACACCGTTATATGCGACTTTTGTTTTGCTATAGGTCTAAATAAAAGGTCTTCTTTCCTATTTTGTAAATAATAACATAAAAAACTCATATGTTAAGTCTCTGATTACTAAAGACATTGTTCTTTCAAGCAGAAATTTTGCTTTACAGGTTTTTGCCAATTAATTATGCTTTTCAGTTAGTTTTACGCAAAAAATTAAACATTGTAATCCCTATCCCGTTTTGTCCAACCCAGGTATGCTAAAACGGGATGTGTAAGAGTTTGGTAAATAAATTTTTTTTTACTATTTCACAGTCATTAAAATTAGTTAAAACTACGTTTTTTGTGTGCTTCAATAAATGTTGTAGTTACAAAAAAAAAAAAAATAATGTGTGGTTTTCTTCAACACATTTTTCGTATTTAAAAAAAAACAAAAATGGTATCCCGTTTTGTCCAACTTTCCCCTGTTAGGTTTTTCAATGAAGTATATATTCAGACAACAATTCTTGTGGTTTTTGTTGCATTGTTTACAGATTTGAAATCTTTAAATTGCGTTTTCTCATTTTGAATTTTATCAAAAATTCACGACCTTCGAAATGCTAAAATTTGTATAGATACTAAAAAAAGTACTTAAAGTTTTTTTAGGTGTTTTATACAACCTACTTAAAAAAAATTCGGTATGGGTTATGCAATACCTCTAAAATAAAATAAATATTAAAAATAAAAATATAATAAAAATCAGTTATTATTTTTTCCCTCCAAATTTTTACATAGACATTTACTTTTTAATTTTTTTCTCAAAGACTAATCAATAAATTTCAAAACATATCCTTAACTCTTTTAAGTAGGTTCTCTTAAACATTCAAAATAATATTTAAGCCTCTGATTAAATATCTGAAGCAGTTTTAGCATTTTGAAGATCATAAATTTATCAAAAAATGAAAACTGAGAAAATACAACTTAAAGAATTCAAATCTGTAAAAAATATATCAAAAACCGTAAGAAGTTGCCTGAATATGTATTTCATTGAACAAATAAACGTAATATAGATCAGCATATAAATATTAAGTGGAAATATAAGCTTTTATAAAGAACCTACTTTAGTGCTGCCTTAAAAGGTGACAAATTCCCTTAATTTGACGGGCAATAGTACTTTTTTCTTAATATAATGAGCTGTCTTCTAATTTTACGGGCAATACTACTATTTTAATATACTAAGCTGCCTAAGAATTTTATGGGAAATGCTACTATTTTAAGGAACTAAACCGTCTTCTAATTTTACGGGCAACGCTACTATTTTAATCTACTAAGCAGCATTCTAATTTTACGGGCAATACTACTTTTTATGAGTTGGTTGTATGTTTGTCACAAAGTAAAATTACGGGAAATACATCATTTATGGTCCAAATGCTTTTTTCACGGTCTTTGTATGGAATCTCTGCTGCCGGGCCTTCCCCTCGATCTTACTTGAATTTTTCTAACAGTGTAGAATATACTGCATCAGGAAGTCACTCACTTGTTATAGATTCCATGCTGCGACGAGTACATGCTTGTATCGCCTTGGGAATGATTTTACACGACGATGAAAAATATATTAATTTTCTTTATACGCTTTAATAAAACGCTGTTTTGTTTCGATGTTTTGGTCATATGTTCATCAACTCAAACATGCCCAGTTTTATAACCATATTTCAATATATATACATACATACTTTTTATTTAATTTGATGCTTTTGTAACCTGGCCTCGCTGTAAAAAATTTTACTAACGTTCCTCAAGAACGTTGTGTAAATTCCCTCAATATGCGTGTGAAAAGAATTAAGGTTGTAGAATACACTGTTCTTTTGAATAACTTTACACATTTTGTTTGAAAAAATTACAAAACAAGGAGAAATAAGGAGAAAACAATTATAGGACTTGCACAGGATGATATTTGCTAAAAAGCTGATCAATTGGGTTGAATTCGTTCCCATCTGACGTCATTGCTTAGCGGAAGCGAAACTGAGCGAAATCGAGATCGACCCATCTCAGCTAGCAACAGCAAGTGTACTTTTTGAGGCGAGAAAAACGAAAATTGAAATACGCATATTAGAAATTGGAAATGATTTTACTATCGGTAAGTATGAATAAGATCATAACCCATCCGTAATTAAATCATTTATATTTTCTAAAATTTTCAAACGATTTTTTCTCGAACTGCTAAATACATAATGAAAATAAATGTGAATAGTGTTTCAAGAGAACGTATTTAAATTTTAGAAAAAGAGATACGTACATAATAATTTTTGAAATACTTGCAACTCTACAATAAATTTTAGAAGAATTTTTTATACATTTCTGACGTACACCATAATAAATTAATTTATATGATGCACATTGTTATATAATTATATTAAAGTAAATTTTAATTACAAAAAAATATAAAATTCAGACTGTTAATTTGTTTTAACAAACTTTTCAAAAGTGTATTCGTAAAGTATTCATATACAGAGAAATACATTCGTAAAACATGATAACATAAGCATAAATAGATATTTTAATTGATAAAACAATGTTTTTTTAATAAATTTATTAATACTGAATTTTTAGTTAGAAAAATAAAAAGCAAACTTTTGAAATTATGAAATTTATATAAAAAGGAATTATATACTGAAATTAATAAAAGAAATTATTTGTTTTATTATTTCAAAGTCACCAGCATTAAAATAGCAGGTTTACAAACGCAGAAAAATTACTTTTCTGTAATTAAGTATAGAAAGAAAAACAGACACAGTCTGTTAAAAATTTCTCTTTTCAAAATGACAAAGACTATATTATACTACTTAAAACTGATTGAAAAAATAAATTAATATTCTGATTTCATGCAAAAAAGTTACAAAAAATATGAAGTTTTTTTTTTTTTTTTTTTTTTTTTAAGAGAGATAGAAACCTAGTGTCAAACACAAGTGCAGCATAAAAGCTATGATACAGGTACATTGAAGCTTTTGCAGGTACATTGAAGCTTTTACCATTTGACAAAAGGCGGTGATAGGTTATTTTGACTGCAGATTAAAAAAATTTTTGAAAATGCTCATAGTATTATGATGAAATTATTGGAGGGATTTGACATTTGAGCGCACATAATTTTATAGAACTGACACCAGCGAGCATTAAAATTGAAATATTATATGCGTAAATTGCTTAATAAAATACATATAAGATTTTTCAAACAAGGGTCATTCTATGTTAATGTGTCAATTATGTTAATGTGTCAAGTGGCTGCCACTTGAAAACAAAAAGTCGAAGCAACTTGGTTAACGAACTCATCCAAGATATTTATAAGATCAGTTCACTGTCCAAATTTGGTTCCATTTGGAGTATTATTTCGGGAGTTATCGTGATGACAAAATTTTCATTATATATATATATATATATATATATATATATATATATATATATAGAGAGAGAGAGAGAGAGAGAGAGAGATAAATGAAGTGATTGCAATAGGTCGATTTCTAAAGAAATCAACCTAAAAGCTGACGTAGGCAACAGGTACTCGAAGCGAGGTTTAGAACGATTTCAATGTAGGTATTTTCTTCTTAATATTTTATTTATAATGTTATATAAAAAATAAATAGTGATTCAATTATTTCGAAAATTCACTTAAGTATAGTGACAAGAGAAGCAGACGTAGCCTGCTAGTAATAAAATAAGATGTGTGTGTGTGTGTGTGTGTGTATCCGGTGAATTTTAGGAAAATGGCTGACCGCAGAGCTACACAAAATTTGCATGGAGGTTCGTATTGACCTCTTCTGATGCACCTCGAAACCCGATTTTCGAATTTTTAATTATATTTTTTAAAATAAATTAAAATATGAAAATAATAACCTTATAATAGCTTTAAAATTAGCCGCTTAGATATTTAATTGTTGCCAAAAATTTTACGAAATTTTTTTTTTCTTTTTCTTCCGACATAAATTGAAATATACTTTCACGCGAAAAATAAAAAATCATCAAAAGTTAAATTTGTTTATGCACATGACAAAATGACGTCATTATAACTTTATTGTTAAATATTAATATGAAGAATCCAGCATGTTTCTTTCGAATTTTGTTTCATAATCTTCTTTAATATAACTCAGTTTTAGAATTTTTTGATGTTGTTGTTTTGTTTTTGGCACGGATAATACTCTTGGCATGAAAGGTAATTCAGCAACATATTAAAGAATGTTACTTATTCATAAACCTAGACATTTTTTTAAATTTTCAAGCTGAAATAGATCGAAAGTTTTCGCCAAGGTCGCTACTTTCGCGACAGCCTTTTTAAGTGAAGTAACGCAACAAAAATATAAATAAATTATAAAATATAAAAAAAATGAAAGAAAGAAAGAAAATAAAAAGGAAAAGGAAAAGAAAGAAAGAAACTGAAACAGAAATAATAATCGCATACATTATCTATTTTTCTCTAAAATGGCGTAAAAAATTCAAAAGTCGCCAAGATTAGCTATAATAAGGCTATATTATGATCAGGTTTACATTTTTATGTATTTATTTACTTTTCTACATACCAACCATTATTAACTAACCATGAAATATATATAACTACAAAAACTTAATTGCCTCATATGATAGATGTATAGGCTGACCAGATCAAAGTACCTTTAGAATAGAGAAGCGTTAAAAATTGCTACAATCATCCAGTTATGGATGTATTTTTTCATTCCCAATAAATAAGGACTAAAAATAGAGTATTATTGATTAATAATTTACTTTCTACAATTTTTTAAAACTTAGTAAAATGCCTTCAGAAAAAAAAAAAAAAAAAAAAAAGGAAGTCCCCATTTGTCCCCAGAAAATGGGGACGTTTGGTCAGTATATAGATGTAACACTCATAGCACACTGTAATATTATATTCGGAGTGAAATTGCTGTCATTTTAGGATCGACCAGATAAATGAAATAAAATACAGAAAATAACGTGAAAGTAAATATTATGTACAGCACGTATAATGTTGGTCATATGTAATTGGGATTCAAATATAAAAGGCTTACATCAATTTTTTCGATACTGTTCGTTTCGAAACTATCATCCGGTAAGCACCCAAATGAAAGCTCACATGTATTGTCACATGCATTGGGGACACTCATCTGAGAAATTGCCGGTTAAAAAGTCACTGCCGAATGCAGCGGCGACCAAAAGCGAGCTTTTGAGTAAATTCAATGAATTTATATATATTATTTACAAATCGATATATATATATATATATATATATATATATGCATAAAAAAAAAAAAAAAATCATTCAAATATAGTGGCCAGCGAAGTAAATTCTTCTTCTTCTTCTTCTTCTTTTTTTTTCCCTCAATTTCTTCTTATACTTTTTTTTTTTAATTTATTTATTTATTTTTTCCTGACTAAATATAATTAATATAATGTAAGATGTAATTTTATATAAATAAGATGTAATTTTATATAAATAAGATGTAATTTTATATAAATAAGATGTAATTTTATATAAATATAATTACATCTTGCAGAAAAGGAAATTATAACGAGAGTTCTACAGCCGAAAAGTACTCAATTGTTCTAAATTATTACCAAAAGTGCAATCATTGTTAGAAGAATTTTAGATTCGTCAAACAATTTTCATTCCTAATAAATGAAAAATACTATTTTTTATATAGTAAAAAAAAAAAAAATAAAGAGAGAAACATTACGAAAGATAACTAATAAATAGAAAGGAAAGATAAAAAATATAAGCTAAGAAGGAGAAAAATTAGAAAACGCCTGTAAAAATGCCGGTATAATAATTAACATTTAATTGAATATTACATATTTGAAAATTTTATAGTTTAATCCTATTTTATCAATCATTAAAACTTGAGGTATAAAGATTGAAAAAAAAAAAAAAAAATTAGAACGTGCGAGAAAATATATTGTTTTATCTTATTTTTATAGCTTATTTTAGGATAAAAATCTTACATAACGGATTCGTTAACAGTTTTTAGCACATAAATGTAATTCTTATATTATGCAAAATCTTAAATTTAAATAAATGAAAATTATTAATTGAGAGCTTTTGTTAGATTTCCGTATAAATGATTTTATTAAATAATTATGACTAAATTTAGAAAAAGTATTCAATTAAATAATAAATGAATTTAAAATTCGTTGTTTTGTTGTTATTTTTTACATAAAATTGTTACTATTTTTTTTAAATATAAAAAGCAATACATAATATAAAATAAGTAATGTTCTTAGAAAAAAAAAAAAAAAAAAAAAAAAAAAACTATTGAACACTTTAAACATACCAAATACCTATTTGAATTCCTTTCAGTACTATTATGCTGGAGTAAAAATAACAAATAATATGCTTGAATAAAAAAAGTGATTCCCTCCACCAATCCATTGTTTAATAACTGGCTAATTAGAAAGACAAATTTCGCTGTTTGAGAATTTTAAAGATATTTTATTTAGAAATATGAAAACTTTTATATTAAAATGCTTAAAATCACTAAATTAAAGGCCTTTAATAGATTGACTTATAAAGGAAAAAAGTAAAAGAAGAAACAGAAACATGAAAAATAATTTTTCCGGCATTTCAATATCATAAAGCATGTTGAATGACTGTATGTGTTATTTAGAATAAGTAATGTTCGTTACGACGAAGCACTATTTTTGATAAAATATAATAGAGATAAATCTTGGTCAAAGTAAAATAAGTTAGGGGAATAAAACTTATAAGAATGGTTAGAGAAAAACTATAAAATGATTTAGAAAGAAAAAAAAATCCTCCTTAAGTATATAACTTTCCTGAATTAATGTTGAAATTATGCACTTAATTTATTTATTCTCACTCTTTTTGAATACGGGTTTGGTTTCGGATGTTTCAATGAATCATAAAATATTTTGATTCCAAGTTTTGTATCAAATATATAATAAACAAAAAGAGTACCATGTATGTTAAAATACCGAAAACAGTTCTGAATAATTAAGAAAAATAACTTTGTGGACAAAGACCATAATATTCGCAAAGCACAATATTTGTTTCAGGTCCAGATAACTATACACAACCTTTCATTAGGTGATAAAGATCAGCATGAATTCATCTTTGCTGCTGTGCTTCTTTCACACTGTAGTTTTAATTCGTTTTTTTCAACTATTGAAGCAACATAATTATAAATTTCGATCAGAAGAAATTTTTAAGCGTATGCTCATATTATTGTGTTTATTTACAAATAAAAGGACTTATCCTCAATCTATAGCATCGCATTATTAATAAATATTAATAACTTTGTTATAAATAAATAAAAAAAGGAATAAAACAAAAATGTTTATAAGAAGTATAAGTTACCCCCTAAAGGAAAAAATAAAATAAAACTTCAGCAATTATTTACTATAAAGTTCTTAGCTGAAAGTGTATGCATATCTTCTCGATCAATTTTTTTCTACACACGAAACAAAGCGCGAAGATATTACTTGAAAGATAAGGCTCATTTTTTAAAATAGCGCAAAAAGGAGAGTGAATGAGGAGTACGTTGTTGTCTGATAAATTCTTTGCATAAGATAGTAATTTTGTTTCGTAGAGTCAGATTAAGCCTCGAGCAAATTTACATCAATACATGAAGTTCCATACAATTATATAGAATCGAATGAAGTTTGATGCTGCGGGCACACATCCACCAAGCTGATAATGTGAGGAAAAGGAAAAAAATCTCCAAAAGAAAAGATATATATATATATATATATATATATATATATATTTGTCTGCTGAGTGTTACAAGGGTATTAAATTATTCAAATTATATATATATATATACATACATATATATTTTAATACATAAATTAAGTACACATACAGAGCAATTACGCATAGATTTGGGGTATCTAAAAGATAAGTAAGCAGCTTTAAAATAACATTATATATATATATATATAAAGTCTCGATAACACAGAAAAACGTAACAATAAAAGAAAATGTTTAATAAAAATAATATCACATTAAAATCGAAAAACAAAGCATTTTTCAACTAATAAAATACTCAACAAGAAAGGGGAAATGTTTCATAAGTTATGGCAAAAAACGAAGAACAATGACAAATCATACAATAAGTAATCAAATTATTAGATTTTTTTTTCTCTACATGTTTTCGATTTTCTAAAAAGTACTAGACGAAATAGTCTGGGACTTCACACATGCAAAGATCATTTAAGAACTCATGGATTTCACTATCGATTTCGTCGAGAGTGGAATTAGAGGACAATCATAAATTGAAAAAGAGCGAAAGCACTTTGAATCACCCTGTATCATAAAAAGCGACGAATGACTTGTAACTTTAATACATTATAAAATCTTTAATATTTGTATCTTTTGGTGTGGGAATTGCGCAATTATTTAGACGGATATATATATATATATATATATTTTTTTTTTTTTTTTTTATTTATTTATTTATTTTATTTTTTTTTTTCAAAAATTACTAATTTAATTCGGCAAGTTTTTTGCCTATACTTATTGTTAGAATAGATTTTGATAAAATTTTAGGAAACTAGCAGAAAAATTGACAAAACGTTAGAAAAACATTATTTTCAAATGTAAAATTCCCATGTGTAATATTCTTTGAGTTATGAGCATTTCTAGTAAATATTATTTTACTGCGCATGCAGAAAAAAATTTTATGGCATAGGTTGAAAGCTAGATATATTGTTCAACTTTTGTCAAAAGCTCATTTGAATAGACTAGAAATTACGCAAATTGTCGGCAAAATAATTAACTAGATTTTAGGTATTTTCCAGAGTTGAAATTTCCTAAAGGGTTTCTCACATGCTGCGTATTAACTTGAAGATCCAATTATTTCAACCACATTGCAAAAGATCTTTTTTGTGAAAAAGACATTAACAAAAAGTTCATTTGTACCAAATTTTTGATACAGGGTAATTCAAAGTATTTTCGCTCATCTTCAGTTTCTGATTCCTCCTTGATTACACTCTGGACTAAATCGATAGTCGAAAATATGAGATTTTAAATGCTCTTTGCATGTATGAAGCTTCAAGCCATTTCATCCAGCATTTTTACTTTCCGAACACTATAGTGAGGAAAGTATTGTAATCATGTCAAAAATCCGAATTCGAGATTTTGATGTTTCTATACGTTTTGCGGTCCCCTGAGTCCGTTTTCACTATTTTTACGGTGATGTATGTATGTGTGTGTGTATGTGTGTATGTGTGTATGTTTGTGAACACGCTATCGTCTAAAGGCTTTGTTCGATTAACCTGAAAGTTGGTACGTATATTGTAAGTCACCATAGTACGAACCCTATAGATTTTAGTGAATCTAGCACTTATAGTTTTTTTACAGGGACACAAAGAAAAATTCTTTATCATTATGGCCTATGGGACCAAAATCTTAAAAGTGCGATAGCATCTAAACGCCTTATTCAATTGAGCAAAAATTTTATACCCATATTATAGGTCACAGATACTCAATCTGTATAGATTTTGGAGAATCTAGCACTTATAGTTTTTTTACAGGGACACAAAGAAAAATTCTTTATCATTAAGGCCAATGGGGCCAAATTTTTAAAAGTGTGATAGCGTCTAAACGCCTTATTAATCTGAGCAAAAAAATTGTACACATGTTATAGGTCGCATTTGCACCAACTGTATAGATTTTGGTGAATCTAGCACTACAGTTTTTTTACAGGGACACAAAGAAAAATTCTTTATCATTATGGCCTATGAGACCAAATTTTTAAAAGTGCGATAGCATCTAAACGCCTTATTCAATTGAGCTGAAAATTTGTATGAATATTATAAATCACTGTTGCACTAACTATAAGCATTTTGGTGAATCTAGCATCTATAGATTTTTACAGGGACAAAACGAAAAATTCGTTATCATTATGATCTAAGGGCTCAAAGTTCAGTAGCGTTAAATAAAACCTCGTGTGATATATGGAGAAAAAAACACTCTATTATGGTTCTCTCTCTTTTGTTTGTTTAGCAATTCCTCTTTCTTTATTTTATCTACAAAACTGTTAGTTACTCAATGTTCGGAAAGTCGAGTGGAGTCACTCCAGATTTTTTTATATAATAGAAAAAATGTCAAAAAAAAAAAAAAAAAAAAAAAACTAATAATTTGATTACCCACTGTATATTAAAATATGCGAAACATGGAGAGTGCTTTAATTTACCTGATATATATTAGAAAAGAAAACAATTCAAGAGATTGCAATCGAACCACCAGTTTGTCGAAGGGAATAAGCGCTAAAAATCGCAAATTCAGTTATTATTATTATTTTCTGGAAAGGAATGAAAACCGCTAATTTAACGCAAAAACGAGCATCGGAAATGCTCATAAATTTGATTTCTCCAAAGTGATCGAAATTTTGGAATCGCAAAACGTAAAGTAAGAAAATGCGACCGATTTTATGCACCCTGACAATACAAAGAAATGATTTTTAAAACTTCAAAAAATTTGGATTCTAAGTGCTGCAAATTTCTTCTTTTGACTTTATTAATTTCTTTGTTTTCGTGCTTTTAAAAATATCTTTATTTTGGACTTTTTCCCTTCGTCAAACTGATGAATCAATTATTTTCATTAACAATTTGTTATGTTAGTCATTATGTCAATAGAAAGGCATTTCAATTCGTTACGTGGTCGCATAAAATTTTACCAAAATATCTCTCGAACCGAAACCCTTTTTGGGAGAATTTTAGGTTCATTTACCAATTTTATTTATAATGTCTATAAATAATAGAGGTTAAGAGAGAAAAGTCACTTGTTGATATTTGAAGATATGCAAAATAAATATCTTAAAGTTACTTAACAATTACATTTTTAGTCATAAATTTATACATTGGGTAAATATCCTATAAAGACCTGAAGTTACATTAGGTTATGCAGAAAAAAATTAAAAGAAGGGTGAAAATGGTTTTATTATAATATATTTTATTATATATATTATATTATTTATATATATTATGTATATTATATTATATTATATATTTCATATTATATTATATTATGTTTTTTCATACTTTACACGAAATTTGTTTATTTAACAAAATTTTATGAGATTTGTGGATCTAAAATTTTACTTTTTATCTCTACCCCTAGATTTCTTTAATTATTATATTATTTTAAAATATGAACATTTCCTAATAGTTATCTTAATTTGTTGGGTAAATGTAATAATATGATCATATGAATAGTCAAATAAGAATCTTTATTGAAATATAATTTAAGAGCATGCAATATCTATCCTTGTCAAGAGCCAAATCCGAAATAATTTTATGAGAATTATTATTTATTTATTTATTTATTTATTTATTTATTTATTATTATTATTATTATTATTATTATTATTATTATTTGTTAATAAAATTGCCGAATATCCATTTTTTTTTCATTCCATTTTCACATTTAGAAAACGGACTTTAAGAAAATACATTAGGTAATGAGTAGTTTTGTAAACAAAATAGCAAATTTACACTCTTCGCTAGTCACTGCATTTAAATGATTTCTTAAAATTCTATATCAATTATTAATAAAAAATATCAAAAATTAAAAATATTGAAAACTGTAATAAAATTAGCGAAAACCAAGGTTTAAGTACCCGCTACTTTCGGCAACATCTTCTGTACGTGCTCCATGCTGAGTCTGCATCGCAGCTTCCTGCGGTAACGCTGCCTTACTTACGCTTGTGGCTCGCTTCTTCTTCTTCTTCTTTTTTTTTTTTTTTTTCCTTCTGTAATTCTCTTTTAATTTTATAACCTCGAAAGAATTTATAACCAATTCCCCGACCCCGAAAAATGCGGTGATGGATTTAAGTGCGTGGGTTAGTTATGTGCATCCAACACTCCCTATGACGGGATTTGGGGAAATCGCCCCTTCGTTTATTTAGGACGGGAAGGCAAAACACTCGTTTCAAAGTGTAATTCTGCTCCGAATTATCTTCGGAAATGGATTTTTGGTGCGTGTGTTCGTTATGTATACCCAACATACACTATAAATATTGAGGAAATCTCTCTTTCCTCCATTGTTGAGGGGTGGGGGGTTCTACCTCTTTCCCCTTTGAGGACAAGAATAGAAAAAATATATGTTTCTAAGCGTATACTGTTCTAAATTATTTCAGCAAGCCATTTAGATGCTGAGTTCATTATGCGTACCGAACACACACTAAAAAGATATTTTTGGAAATCCCTTTTTTTCTCCTTTAGAGGCGTGGGAAATGTTTTCGCGCTACACTGCTCCAAATTACCTAATGATGGCGAGTTTTGTGTATACGTACTTTGAAGGAATTCGAAGAATGTAACCACTTCATCCATGGGGGCGGGGTAAAACATGCGATTTCAAACGTAACTCGGTTCCAAATTATCTAAGGAATGCGATATTTGATGTGTGGGTTAGTTTTGGGATCTGAGAATAATTGCACTTACATTCCTGGCTGTAAAATTAAAATGGGTAGATAGCAGAGGGTACGTGGTATGGTGCAGGCAGTGAGAACCAAACTCGACATAGTGCTAGTGCAGGCAGAAAAGATGAAGGTATTGAGGACTTGACTGAGGTTCGTGTGTGAATGCGCACTGTCAGAGAAATCGCTGTCGCAGGTAGTGGGAACACAGACTCAGCATGTTGTGGGCGGGAAAACCGTTGTCGTAAGCAGCGAAAAACTTAACTGGTTAACCGTTATCAATGATTGAAAAGAGTAATAATTTATCATACATTATTTTAAAATTTGATTTTAACTTAATGTTAAGTCACTCATGCTGCGTATATTACTTTTATTTATTTATTTATTTTTGCAAATAAAGTAAATTTGGTTTTTTTATCCAATACCATATTTTTTCCCATAGTCTGCAGTAAAATTTAATATCTTCGATAAAGTGATTTTTTTTTTTTTTTTTTTTTTTTTTTTTTTAGTTTATAAGCAAATGCCTTTCACTTATTTTATATAAAAATTATAAAATGTTTGTATTAAATACAAATTATTGTCTTTATTCCTCATTACTTTTTAATTAATTCTGACATTTAAATGAAATAATTATGAAAAACGTTTCATCAGTAAACATATTAAATTAAACAGCAATGCTTAAACAAAATAAAATTGTTCTAAATTTATGAATTTTGTCAAATTAAAGTAGCCACAGATTTTAACTTTTAAAACTGCCTAATTTGTGTCTACATTATTATACTTAGTGTGTAGAGTTAAAATACTGGAATTCGACTTAATACAGAAAGGTGAACAATTTTTCTTTTGTGCGCACATAAAAGAAAAACATCATTAAGGCAAAAACAGAACATGCAATTATCAAAAATAAAATTCGTTTTAACTCTGGAAATTCGGAACGAAGAATTTATATTAACTTAGTTATACTTTGCAAAGTAAAAATTAGATAGCACGAAAACACACTAAAGAAGCATTTTCTCTTCCTGCATCTCATTTATTCAGCCTTGCGCAAAGCGTCTTTTTTCCAGTGACACGAAACAACGGTTTAACTGATTGAAAACAGTAAGATTTTTTTTATTTAAAAATTAAGGTTTCCACTTTAATTTTCTAAATTTACTTACTCAGAATGCAGAAAAATATGTAGTAAATATATTTTTAATATGTGAGTGTGTGCGTGTGGGGGGAGGGGGGTACTTGCACGATAAAAATCCTGATAGTTTTAAATGGTGATTCAATATTGTTTAGAATGGTTAAAAAGACGGTTCCAAATAGATTATGAAATAACTCTTGGAAAGCTGAAAGAAAAACTAGTTGCATTACAGCTTTATCGAATTGTGAGATAAAACTTGATTCGCTCTGCATTGAAGCGGATGATTTCTGTTCAGATATAATGTACTTTATTTTTATAAGTAAGAATTATGATCAATACTCTGCAAGAGTTCGATTGAAAAAAAAAAAGAATAAGGAAAGCATTTATTCATTAAACAAGAAATAGGGAAAAAGTTGTAGTAAATTCAGCTGAGGATGTAGGTTCGTTGATGTACCTATATATATATATATATATATATATATATATATATGCATATGTGCATCAACTAACCTATATCCACTACTGCATTCACTTCAACTTTTCCATTATTTCTTGTCTTTATGTCCATATTAATAAAAGCAGACTTTTGTCTGTAAATTTTTCGCAATCAAAAATTTTTGCGATATCTTTACGTTTCACACAACATGAAAGTCGAAATGCTTTCAGAAAATTTTCTGCGTATGTGTGTGTCGTTGTGTCTGTATGTCTGTAACGTTATATTTGACCGGGTATCACGCAAGAACGGCTCGATGGAATTCAACGACACTTGGCAGGAACCCAAGTTAAAATTTTACCCAATTTAAAATTATATATATCAGAAACATAAAAATTTTGTTTTGATTTAAAGATATTGATAAAAAAAAAAAAAAAAAAAAAAAAAAGGCCTGCGCATGCGCAATAAAGCTTTTTTTCAATAAAACGCATTGAACTGAAAAAAAAAAAAAATTGCGTTATGTTTACATTTTAGATATCATGGAACCCAAAAATGATTTCAGAATATTTTCTCTGCGTTCATGGGAGAGGTGGCGGTACATAGAATGTTTTTTATTCGACCGGGTGTCACTAGAAAACAGCAGGACAGAATTCAAAGACACTTGGTTCAGGTTAAGGTCCGCACCAAACTTAAAATTATATCTATCGAACCTTTCAAAATTTTAATTAAATTTACAGATATATAAAGAAAAATTTTACGGAAACCAATTAAAAATTATATCTAGGTATTTAAGTATTTTAAAACGACTATATTTGACAAAAAACTCGACATTTTATTCGTTATTATTTTGTTTTTAGATGTAAACTCGGCTAATTCTTATACAGAAGATATTTTATTTCTGTATGTTCCTTATATTTCACTTTAAAATTTAGATTGTTCTGTATATAAAACATATTTTATTGTAAGCAATGATGATTCATAAGTAAGATTTATTTATTTATTTTTTTAATTATTATTATTATTATTATTCTATGCCTTTTAAATAATTATTTTTGTAAAGTGTTTATAACTGATATACTTACTTCTTTAAATTAAAAAGTAACAAATGCATGTATTATTTGAAAAAAAAAAAAAAAAAAACAGAAAATTTTGCTTAATTTTTTGTTATTACAACAGGACATATTTTAATATAAAGGCATGCAGTAACTGTATTTCATTCCCTAGCATCACTAACTATATTCATTTCGTAAAATTTTTCTGGTATAGCTGTCACATATAATCCCCGTAGAGGCTTTTTTTTTTTTTTTTTTTTTTTTTTTTTTTTTTTCATTTCGACAATGAATTAAAATGGATATCGCAATTGCGTAAGTAAAGGTCGTAAACCGTTTTCGGGGCGTAAATGGCAATAAAAATTATGATTTTTGAGCGTTTAGAAAATTTATGTTCAAATCAGTGCACAAACAATTATTCAAGCTAACAGATTATATATATATGTGTGTGTGTGTTTTGTGTGTTTGTGTGTGTGAAAATTTACAAATTGGATTGGTTAACTATAATAACCTATTATCTATCTTCATCAGCATAATAAGATTCAACTAAGATAAATATTTTGTTACTAAAATACTGTGAATAATAATTAAATTCCCGTGCGAAGAACGGGCACAACAACTAATATATTATATAGAGTGAATTACGCGTAATCTTCTAAATGAAAACGGGAAGAAGAAGAGTATAAGGCACCATAATAGTCCTTTCCTGCCTTCAACTGTTTCCGATTTATGGCAGACTAAAAAAGAAAACATCTATTAGACATGCGTGAAAGTAAGCTATTATTTAGAAACAAGTAAAAAATATTTTAAGGAAACACCATTATTTCGGGATGCCTGGAATTACAGTTTGTAACAGATCATGAAACATTGTCAGTGCCTGTAATAAACCTCTATATCTATAATCAGTCAAAAATTTCAAAAACTCGCCAACTCTATCAGCTTTTGAATAATCCTACAATGAGCCATATCGGTGAATAGTTCAAGTGTAATTTAGCCTTTTATTTGCAAATTTGATATTTTCGAAAGTGTAAAGTTATTAGGAGGGCCGGGAAAGGGGGAGGGGAGAGGGGGAGGGACAAAAAAAATAAAAATAGAGTTAGATCGTTCAAAATTGGTTTATAGAGGTTTTCGATACTTACAAATCGATTGCGGGTATTTTCGAATTTGTAAAATTATTAGGAGGGGCGGGAAGGGGGTGGGGCGGTAAGGGGGGATATGGGCAAAAACGAATAGAAATATAGTTAGGCCGTTCAAAATCGGTACAGATAGGTTTTAGAGGCCTGTAAGTCGAATGGGGATATTTTCGAAAGTGTAAAGTTATTAGGAGTGCCGGGAAGGGGAGAGGGGAGAGGGATGGTCAAAAAAATAAAAATAGAGTTAGATTGTTCAAAATTGGAATATAGAGGTTTTCGATACTTACAAATCGATTGCGGATATTTTCGAATTTATAAAATTATTAGGAGGGGTGGGAAGGGAGTGGGGCAGTAAGGGGGGCCATGGGCAAAAACAAATAGAAATACAGTTAGGCCGTACAAAATTGGTACATATAGGTTTTACAGGCCTGCAAGTCGAATGGGGATATTTTCGAAAGTGTAAAGTTATTAGGAGGGCCAGGAAGGGAGAGGGGCGCAGGGGCAAAAAAATAAAATAGAGTTAGATCATTCAAAATTGGTACATAGAGGTTTTCGATACCTACAAATCGATTGCGGATATTTTCGAATTTTTAAAATTATTGGGTGGGGTAGAAAGGGGGGGGGAGTGGAGGGACAAAAAAATAAAAATAGAGACATATCGTTCAAAACTGGTGCATAGAGGTTTTTGATACTTACAAATCGATTGCGGATATTTTCGAATTTGTAAAATTATTAGGATAGACGGGAGGGGGGGGGCGAAGGGGGAAAATAATAGAAATAATAGTTAGAGCATTTTGGGAATTTTTCCGAAGGCAGTGAGAAACCGGTTCCTACTCAGATTATTATTATTATTATTATTATTATTATTTTTTTTTTTTTTTTTTTTCAAGTGATAAAAATTAATGCAATTTTGAGAATTCAGTAATTATAGTGATTCATTTAAAAATAGGGACCAGCGAAGCGGGCGTTGCCTGCTAGTTGATAATATTACTCAAACACATTACTTTTTATTAAAAATAATTTATTAAATTCCGACACGACTTAAATTTCAAGAAATTTTATGCATTCAATACTGCTCTGAATCAAATCCGTTTATCGTTTTCATTGATATTTGCGCGTTTTAACAATTTAATTCCTGTATTATAATGAGATGCAGCCGTATTAATTTCTTTTCCTTAAATGTAGAAGAAAACAATATACGAGTGCTAACAGTAATATAGTTAGATTTTGAAGTATAATTTTAAGCAACTTCAACGATCTTGAAAAGAAGATTGCATGTAAATTTACTTAAATCGAAAATTATTAAGAACTATTTGTGTTAATTATTTTTCTAACATATATATTCAAAATGAAGGCAAAAGAGGGGGCAGCTAACAGATGTATATATATATATATACATATATATTGTGAGTACCAGATTGCAAAGAGTAGAAAAAATGGTAGAAGATTCCATACCCAAAACCAATTTGCCTCTCCTCGACTCGACTGTACTATCAAATGTTTGATTGTGCCTAATCATATTTTCATACTTTTTAATTTATCTCCAATTTTATATATAATAAAATCAGACATAATGTTATAGAATTAAAATCATTTTAATATTTATTAAAATTTCCTTTTTTTCTTCTTCCTTTTTTCAATGAAAAATAATGTTAAAAAAAATTTAATTTTTTTTTTTTTTTTTTAATTTTTACAGGGTAATTCCACCCTATGTTCAGAAGGTAGTGCCAGTGATACTGACAAATGACATTTTCTACAAATTTTACCATACATTGTAAAAAAAAAAAAAAAAATGCAGTAAATTTACTGAAATGTTTATTCAGAGTCTATAAATTTACAATAATTCTTAGTTAAAATTAAATAATCGGGTTTCGCAATCTTTATATTCGGTGTCTTTACCTTTTTTTATTATTTAATTTATCAATAAAACTGAATGTTCCTACTTTAGATAAAGCATTCTAAATTACAAATATATTCTCGCCAATAATTAATTAAATTACTATCTCTTATATTATTAAATTCCGTACGTGTGTGTGTGTGTGTCTGTGAGAAACGTCTTGAAGAAGCTAAGGCTCGGCCGCTAATGGTCACACGGATTTCGGACAAGTACTGTCGGACGGAGAATTTATCGCAGATGTACGATATCTAATTTCCTAAACAATGCGACAATAATTAGCGAAGCTATTAATTATAATGTCAACCCATATCTAACAAAAAAACGATTCAAAATTGCAGGCGATCGTCATTTTCGTCCGGAACGCCGTACCTCAAAAGAAGAAGCAGACAGAGGAAATTTCGTGGGTTTTTGTAAACCCATCGCTGCCGATCGGTGATATCGAAAATACATCTGTACCACGAGAAAGAGCATTTATTACCGATTCTTACAGTACATTTTTTTTTTTTTTTTTTTTTTTTTTTTTTTTAATACGGATATTTTATATCTTTAAAAAAAGTTTTAGAAAGTTTTAGATTTTCTCTCTTTCTCGATTGTCTTCTTTGAAACGCCCTGTACGAAAGAATAACAGACCAATTTCTTAACAACTGGTATACTTGGAAAGGTCATTTAATCCTCTTTTGAACCATATAAACATTTTTACAAAATACGGATTAGCGATCCATATTTTTAGATTTTACGAAACATCGAGTTTTTCACAAAACATTTTTCATAACTCAAAATCGTTTAGAGATAAATCATTTCTTTTTTCTTTTCTTTTTTTTTTTTTTTTGTATATACATCTCGATTTCACAATTCACTTCCCAAAAGATTGAGAGATTTTTTTTTCAAAAACTGAATGAGTTATAAATTTTTCAATTTTAGGCATTAAACCATTGAATTAAATACGACGACCTTCATTTCATAATGATTTCCATAATGAAATCCTGCAGGCGTTCGTTGCCGTTGTTACCATGACAACCCAGTCACAGAGAGTCTGGTCGGGAAGAAACATATTTTTTTCCAAATGACATCACGTGGTTTTTCTACTTGGAATAAAAATTGCGAATTTCAAAATGCTTCAATTTTCTTCTAAATTCTTTGAAACTTACTGTGCGCCATTTACAGCTCACGGGATAGTTGCAGTTCAAATTTCATCGATTTTGGAAAAAAAATTACAATTTAATTGCAAATTAAATTTTATTCGAATACGCGTATTTTAATTTCTAATTATGATTAAGTTATTTTAAATACATCATTCGAAAGATATATTAAAGTTCTTTTATATTATCGAAAGTTTTCACCAGATTTTCACGTTTTCAGGTGTCCTGATTAGGTTTTCTTTTGCATCTCAGCTAATTCAGTTAGACCGTTATAAAATGGTATATGTACGTTAATTAGGAGGGACTGAAAGGGTGGGGGAAGAAATAGGCGTGCACCGTGCACGGGACTGCGCTGCCGAAGGCAGTGGAGACCCGATCCGACATTTTAGCCGATGAGAATTTTTTTTTTTCTTTTCTTAAGTATAAAAATTTGATTTGAGAAGAAATATGTCCGCGCAGCGCGCATGGGTCTGCGCTGCCGAAGACAGTGGGGACCCGGTATGAGTTTTTACCCGATCAGAAGTGATTTTTTTTAGGGGGCACGAAGGGTCAGGGAAGGATTACGCGCGCGTAGCGCGTGTGTCCCTTAACTTGAGCGCGCGCAGAGCGCCCAGAACTGCGCTGCCAAAAGCAGTGGGGACCTGGTTCGACTTTGTACCCGATGTGAAATGATTTTTTTTTTTTATTTTATTTATTTATTTATTTATTTATTTATTTATTGAAGAATAAAAATTCCATTTGAGAAGAAATATGTGCGCGCAGCTCACGTATACCTTCACAGGTGCGTGCGCAGCGCGCATGGATCTGCTCTGCCGAAGGCAGTGGGGACCCGGTGTGAGTTTTTACACGATGAGAAATGATTTTTTTTTTTACGGGGCCCGAAGGGTCAGGGAAGGAATACGCACACGACTGCGCTGCCGAAGGCAATGGGGACCCGGGGCGACTTTTACCCGATCAGAAATGATTTTTTTTTAAACATCTTTTCTTAAGACTAAAAGTTACAGTTAGTGATTCATCAAAAAATACTGACCCTGGTTTTTTAAAAAAATGCATAATATAAAATAGATTTTTAAACATCGTTCATTTTTCTGTGTAATTTTACATAAGGATATGATAAATGAGAAAAAGTAAGATAAAGGAATACCAGTAGTTTTCTGTTGTCATTTTTAACAGTGTATAGAAATCTATACGCTTTTTTTTTTTTTTTTTTTCTTTTGCGTGTGTGTTTTGTTTGATTAAATAAGATAGTGACTGTTGTCAGAAAATAGAGTTGGGAGTAGAAATATTTCTTGGCGTGAGTCTACATTTTTACATGGAATTAAACGATATTATTATTTATGTTGAATTTAAAGTTATGGGAGAAATTTTATTTAAGTTTAAAGTTAAAATTTTAATATTTCGAAATAGTTATTTTACCTTTTCATTGGGTTTGGTTGTTGGAATTTAAGGCCCGGTTGACTGCACTAGGGTTCTAGGTCTGAAAGGGAGTGCCCTCTGTGGGGCCTTTCTAAGGGGGGGGGGCTAGCCCGTATTTACGCAAGAGTCTGAGAAAAACTACGGAAAACTCCGAACGGCGAGGCCAGCGAGAGCTACCTGCTATCAAACCCGGCACCATAAGTCTACTAGCTTTGAGCGCAAAACCACTCGGCCGCTGGTGGGCATTTCCAGCTTTTAACCTTCTCTTCTCTTACTGGGCAATTGTTGACAAATAAAGTATAGTAAACGTAATTTACGATCACAACTGTAATATGATCGTTTCAAAGGTGATTAATTGAAAACAGTTAAAAAATTACATCATTTTAATTCATAAGAATATTCGAATAATGCTAAATAAGAAACGAAAAATTTAATATGAATGCATGTTTTGCAAAATGTATCTAAAAAGTTTATGTTTTTTTTTCTGCTTTTTTACAAATTGTAAAACCCTTTTCTGAATTCCTGGGAATGAGTCTGTCAGGGAAAATATATTTTACCTCTTACCCAGAGAAATATATTTTACTTCCAAGTACACCGCGATACTCAAAATTTAAATATTTTATGAAGAAATTTTGGATGGAAAATTTAAAATAAAAAAGAAATAATTTATTATTTTTGTAAATAAATTGCATAAAACTGAAACAGAATTTTAGAAAGTCCTTTAAAACTTTCAAAAGATTAAATATCAAAAAATGCAAAATCAAAATTTTTATTCTACATCCATTAAAAAGAAGAAGAAGAAGTTTGTGAAAGAGCCTGATAGCCTAATAATGCCATGTAGAAAAATTCAGCATTGTATCATGAAATATCGCCGAAATGTGACAAGAGAACATAAAATGACTTAAACCATTTTCAAATGTCCCACTATAAATTCTCAAAGCGAGAAGGGAGGAGGAGAATCTCGTCAGATCTAGCTCAGGGGTCATACTCAAATTTCATATAAAAAATATAATGATGTAAATAAATTAGTTCAAGAGAAACTAAAGTGTCAACATGCAGATTGAGGAAGCACAGCGTTTATTATTATTATTATTATTTATTAATTTTATACAGAGACTGAGTTATTAAAGAAGTACAAGTGTTTCAAAGGCTCTAAAAAAAAAAAAAAAAAAAGAAAAGAAAGAAAAGAAAAAAAAAAAGAAGAAAGAAAGTAAGAAGCAAGTAAAATTTTATAATAAAAATTATGTAAAATTAGAAGAACAACATTCAAACAATATTTTATAAAAGTTTTATTAAAAAATTTGCAAAATTCAGCCGAAGGGTCCTGGTTTCTGAGGAACTTTCAGAAAAACGGTGGACATAGTTTCTGAAAAAGTAATGAACCGATCTTATTGAAACACATGATTTCAAAACAGAATCGACTAGTGCTTGAACGAAGGATTTAAAATTTTTTAATTTTTAATTTTTGGCAAAATTCTATGCAAAACTAGTACTAATTTCGGTGCATATTAACCCACGTATACCCTCTTTATAAAATTAGCTGTAATCGAAAAAAAAAAAAAAAAAGAAAGAAAAATACTTCGTTTAAGATAATTCAATTCTATTTTAAAGAAGAATGCAAAACTTCAATAAGATCGGTGCAACAGTTTTTAAGAAATCGTATCTATCGCTTACAGGACAGGTCTCCAGAAACCAGGACCCAGAGGCTGAATTTTGCAAAATTTTTAATGAAAATTTTATAAAATATTGTTTTAATGCTACTCTCTTATATGCTCAAGATATTGAAATAAAAATATATTTATTATATTTAAAAGAAGTAGAGAAAATTTGATTTTTTCAATTTTTGAATTTTAAGTAACTTCTAAGTTGCCTGATAAAATACAGCAATATAATTAGTGTTGTACCATTTTTGTAAGTAGTTTTACTTTTCTTCATAGTTTATAATCTTTTATTTACAAATAATCATAACGATCTTTATGGCAGATGTTTGCGAAATTTTTTTAGCCATGGATTTTTTTTTTTTTTTTTTGGATTTTTTCTTTTAGCCATGTATGTTGCCCGATCGCAACCTTAAATGCTGATATTTTACGAAGTTTGCGAAAAAGAACTTTAAGATTGGTTAACTTTTTGCATAGAAAATAATGGAAATAATGACGAGCCCATATTTTTATAATAATATTAAAGTTTTTCATACTTTATATGCATTGAATAATGAGAAAACTTTAAATTAAACTGAAGAACGAATTAAATGTTAAATTTAGACACTGATATTTTACTGTATTACTACTATGCAGGTTAAATTTTGTTTAGAAAATAATTTTCTTAATGGCGGGTTATTACTTTTTCGTCAACTTTAGGCATTAATTTGCCATTGAACTCTTAGTTTTGTTAAACGATGGTCAAAATATGTAAATAGTTGTAGTTTTACTATACTCCGAACGACTAGGCCAGCGAGTGCGACTTGCTATCAAACCCGGCACCATAAGTCTATATACTAGCTTTGAGCGCAAGACCACTCGGCCGCTGGTGGGTCTTTCCAGCTTTGAAGCTTCTTTTCTCTTACTGGGCAATTGTTGACAAATCAAGTACAGTAAACGTAATTTACGATCACAACAGTAATATGATCGTTTCAAAGGTGATTAATTGAAAACAGTTAAAAAATTACATCATTTTAATTCATAAGAATATTCGAATAATGCTAAATAAGAAACGAAAAATTTAATATGAATGCAAGTTTTGCAAAATGTATCTAAAAAGTTTATGTTTTTTTTCTGCTTTTTTACAAATTGTAAAACCCTTTTCTGAATTCCTGGGAATGAGTCTGTCAGGGAAAATATATTTTACCTCTTACCCAGAGAAATATATTTTACTTCCAAGTACACCGCGATACTCAAAATTTAAATATTTTATGAAGAAATTTTGGATGGAAAATTTAAAAGAAAAAAGAAATAATTATGTACTTTGTAAATAAATTGCATAAAACTGAAACAGAAATTTACAAAATCATTAAAAAATTTCGAAAGATTAAATATCAAAAAATGCAAAATCAAAATTTTTATTCTACATCCATTAAAAAGAAGAAGAAGAAGTTTGTGAAATGTGCCTGATAGCCTAATAATGCCATGTAGAAAAATTCAGCATTGTATCATGAAATATCGCCGAAATATGACAAGAGAACATAAAATGACTTAAACCATTTTCAAATGTCCCACTATAAATTCTCAAAGCGAGAAGGGAGGAGGAGAATCTCGTCAGATCTAGCTCAGGGGTCATACTCAAATTTCATATAAAAATTATAATAATGTAAATAAATTAGTTCAAGAGAAACTAAAGTGTCAACATGCAGATTGAGGAAGCGCAGCGTTTATTATTATTATTATTTATTAATTTTATACAGAGACTGAGTTATTAAAGAAGTACAAGTGTTTCAAAGGCTCTAAAAAAAAAAAAAAAAAAAAAAAAAAAAGAAAGAAAGAAAGAAAGAAAGAAAGTAAGAATCAAGTAAAATTTTATAATAAAAATTATGTAAAATTAGTAGAACAACATTCAAATAATATTTTATAAAAGTTTTATTAAAAAATTTGCAAAATTCAGCCGAAGGGTCCTGGTTTCTGAGGACCCTTCAGAAAAACGGTAGACATAGTTTCTCAAAAACTTATGAACCGATCTTATTGAAACACGCGATTTCAAAACAGAATCGACTAGTGCTTGAACGAAGGATTTAAAATTTTTGAATTTTGAACTTTCGGCAAAATTCTATGCAAAACTAGTACTAATTTCGGTGCATATTAACCCACGTTTGACCTCTTTATAAAATTAGTTGTAATCGAAGAAAAAAAAAAAAAAACGAAAGAAAAATACGTCGTTCAAGCTCTATTCAATTCTATTTTGAAGAAGAATGCAAAACTTCAATAAGATCGGTGCAATAGTTTTTAAGAAATCGTATCTATCGCTTTCAGGACAGGTCTCCAGAAACCAGGACCCAGCGGCTGAATTTTGCAAAATTTTTAATGAAAATTTTATAAAATATTGTTTTAATGCTACTCTCTTATATGCTCAAGATATTGAAATAAAAATATATTTATTATATTTTAAAGAAATAGAGAAAATTTGATTTTTTCAATTTTTGAATTTTAAGTAACTTCTAAGTTGCCTGATAAAATACAGCAACATAATTAGCGTTCTACCATTTTTGTAAGTACTTTTACTTTTCTTTATAGTTTATAATCTTTGATTTACAAATAATTATAACGATCTTTATGGCAGATGTTTGCGAAATTTTTTAGCCATGGATTTTTTTTTTTTTTTTTTTTTTGGATTTTTTCTTTTAGCCATGTATGTTGCCCGATCGCAACCTTAAATGCTGATATTTTACGAAGTTTGCGAAAAAGAACTTTAAGATTGGTTAACTTTTTGCATAGAAAATAATGGAAATAATGACGAGCCCATATTTTTATTATAATATTGAAGTTTTTCATACTTTATATGCATTGAATAATGAGAAAATTTTAAATTAAACTGAAGAACGAATTAAATGTTGAATTTAGACACTGATATTTTACTGTATTACTACTATGCTGGTTAAATTTTGTTTAGAAAATAATTTTCTTAATGGCGGTTCTTTACTTTTTCGTCAACTTTAGGCATTAATTTGCCATTGAACTCTTAGTTTTGTTAAACGATGGTCAAGATATGTAAGTAGTAGTAGTTTTACTATACACCGAACGGCTAGGCCAGCGAGTGCGACTTGCTATCAAACCCGGCACCATAAGTTTATATACTACCTTTGAGTGCAAGACCACTCGGCCGCTGGTGGGCCTTTCCAGCTTTGAAGCTTCTTTTCTCTTACTGGGCAATTGTTGACAAATCAAGTATAGTAAACGTAATTTACGATCACAACTGTAATATGATCGTTTCAAAGGTGATTAATTGAAAACAGTTAAAAAATTACATCATTTTAATTCATAAGAATATTCGAATAATGCTAAATAAGAAACGAAAATTTTAATATGAATGCATGTTTTGCAAAATGTATCTAAAAAAATTATGTTTTTTTTCTGCTTTTTTACAAATTGTAAAACTTTTTTCTGAATTCCTGGGAATGAGTCTCTCAGGGAAAATATATTTTACCTCTTACACAGAGAAATATATTTTACTTCCAAGTACACCGCGATACTCAAAGTTTAAATATTTTATGAAGAAATTTTGGATGGAAAATTTAAAAGAAAAAAGAAATAATTATGTATTTTGTAAATAAATTGCATAAAACTCAAACAGAATATTACAAAATCATTAAAAACTTTCGAAAGATTAAATATAAAAAAATGCAAAATCAAAATTTTTATTCTACATCCATTAAAAAGAAGAAGAAGAAGTTTGTGAAATGTGCCTGATAGCCTAATAATGCCATGTAGAAAAATTCAGCATTGTATCATGAAATATCGCCGAAATATGACAAGAGAACATAAAATGACTTAAACCATTTTCAAATGTCCCACTATAAATTCTCAAAGCGAGAAGGGAGGAGGAGAATCTCGTCAGATCTAGCTCAGGGGTCATACTCAAATTTCATATAAAAATTATAATAATGTTCAAGAGAATGTTAAGTTCAAGAGAAACTAAAGTGTCAACATGCAGATTGAGAAAGCGCAGTGTTTATTATTATTATTATTTATAAATTTTATACAGAGACTGAGTTATTGAAGAAGTACAAGTGTTTCAAAGGCTCTAAAAAAAAAAAAAAAAAAAAAAAAGAAAGAAAGAAAGAAAGTAAGAAGCAAGTAAAATTTTATAATAAAAATTATGTAAAATTAGAAGAACAACATTCAAACAATATTTTATAAAAGTTTTATTAAAAAATTTGCAAAATTCAGCCGAAGGGTCCTGGTTTCTAAGGACCCTTCAGAAAAACGGTGGACATAGTTTCTCGAAAACTAATAAACCGATCTTATTGAAACACACGATTTCAAAAGAGAATCGACTAGTGCTTGAACGAAGGATTTAAATTTTTTGAATTTTGAACTTTCGGCAAAATTCTGTGCAAAACTTGTACTAATTTCGGTGCATATTAACCCACGTATCACCTCTTTATAAAATTAGTTGTAATCGAAAAAAAAAAAAAAAAAAAAAAAAAAAAAGGAAAGAAAGAAAAATAATTCGTTCAAGCTCTATTCAATTCTATTTTGAAGAAGAATGCAAAACTTCAATAAGATCGGTGCAATAGTTTTTAAGAAATCGTATCTATCGCTTTCAGGACAGGTCTCCAGAAACCAGGACCCAGCGGCTGAATTTTGCAAAATTTTTAATGAAAATTTTATAAAATATTGTTTTAATGCTACTCGCTTATATGCTCAAGATATTGAAATAAAAATATTTTTATTATATTTTAAAGAAATAGAGAAAATTTGATTTTTTCAATTTTTGAATTTTAAGTAACTTCTAAGTTGCCTGATAAAATACAGCAATATAATTAGTGTTGTACCATTTTTGTAAGTAGTTTTACTTTTCTTTATAGTTTATAATCTTTGATTTACAAATAATTATAACGATCTTTATGGCAGATGTTTGCGAAATTTTTTTAGCCATGGAATTTTTTTTTTTTTTTTTTGGATTTTTTTTTTTTGCCATGTATGTTGCCCGATCGCAACCTTAAATGCTGATATTTTACGAAGTTTACGAAAAAGAACTTTAAGACTGGTTAACTTTTTGCATTGAAAATAATGGAAATAATGACGAGCCCATATTTTTATAATAATATTGAAGTTTTTCATACTTTATATGCATTGAATAATGAGAAAATTTTAAATTAAACTGAAGAACGAATTAAATGTTGAATTTAGACACTGATATTTTACTGTATTACTACTATGCTGGTTAAATTTTGTTTAGAAAATAATTTTCTTAATGGCGGTTCTTTACTTTTTGGTCAACTTTAGGCATTAATTTGCCATTGAACTCTTAGTTTTGTTAAATGATGGTCAAAATATGTAAGTAGTAGTAGTTTTACAATACTCCGAACGGCTAGGCCAGCGAGTGCGACTTGCTATCAAACCCGGCACCATAAGTCTATATACTACCTTTGAGCGCAAGACCACTCGGCCGCTGGTGGGCCTTTCCAGCTTTGAAGCTTCTTTTCTCTTACTGGGCAATTGTTGACAAATCAAGTATAGTAAACGTAATTTACGATCACAACTGTAATATGATCGTTTCAAAGGTGATTAATTGAAAACAGTTAAAAAATTACATCATTTTAATTCATAAGAATATTCGAATAATGCTAAATAAGAAACGAAAAATTTAATATGAATGCATGTTTTGCAAAATGTATCTAAAAAATTTATGTTTTTTTCTGCTTTTTTACAAATTGTAAAACCCTTTTCTGAATTCCTGGGAATGAGTCTCTCAGGAAAAATATATTTTACCTCTTACCCAGAGAAATATATTTTACTTCCAAGTACACCGCGATACTCAAAGTTTAAATATTTTATGAAGAAATTTTGGATGGAAAATTTAAAAGAAAAAAGAAATAATTATGTATTTTGTAAATAAATTGCATAAAACTGAAACAGAATTTTACAAAATCATTAAAAACTTTCGAAAGATTAAATATCAAAAAATGCAAAATAAAATTTTTTATTCTACATCCATTAAAAAGAAGAAGTGTGTGAAATTGCCTGATAGCCTAATAGTGCCATGTAGAGAAATTCAGCATTGTATCATGAAATGTCGCCGAAATATGACAAGAGAACATAAAATGACTTAAACCATTTTCAAATGACCCACTATAAATTCTCAAAGCGAGATGGGAGGAGGAGAATCTCGTCAGATCTCGCTCAGGGGTCATCCTTAAATTTCATATAAAAGTTATAATAATGTAAATAAATTAGTTCAAGAGAAACTAAAGTGTCAACATTCGGATTGAGGAAGCGCAGCGTTTGTTACTATTATTATTTATTAATTTTATACAGAGACTGAGTTATTAAAAAAGTACAAGTGTTTCAAAGGCTCTAAAAAAAAAAAAAAAAAGAAAAGAAAAGAAAGAACAGAAGAAAAAAAAGAGAGGAAGAAGCAAGTAAAATTTTGTAATCAAAATTCTCTAAAATTAGAAGAACAACATTCAAACAATATTTTATAAAAGTTTTATTAAAAAATTTGCAAAATTCAGCCGAAGGGTCCTGGTTTCTGAGGACCCTTCAGAAAAACGTTGGACATAGTTTCTGAAAAAGTAATGAACCGATCTTATTGAAACACACGATTTCAAAACAGAATCGACTAGTGCTTGAACGAAGGATTTAAAATTTTTTAATTTTTAATTTTCGGCAAAATTCTATGCAAAACTAGTACTAATTTCGGTGCATATTAACCCACGTATACCCTCTTTATAAAATTAGCTGTAATCGAAAAAAAAAAAAAAAAAAAAAAAAAAAGAAAAATACTTCGTTTAAGCTAAATTCAATTCTATTTTAAAGAAGAATGCAAAACTTCAATAAGATCGGTGCAATAATTTTTAAGAAATCGTATCTATCTCTTTCAGGACAGGTCTCCAGAAACCAGGACCCAGCGGCTGAATTTTGCAAAATTTTTAATAAAAATTTTATAAAATATTGTTTTAATGCTACTCTCTTATATGCTCAAGATATTGAAATAAAAATATATTTATTATATTTTAAAGAAATAGAGAAAATTTGATTTTTTCAATTTTTGAATTTTAAGTAACTTCTAAGTTGCCTGATAAAATACAGCAATATAATTAGTGTTGCACCATTTTTGTAAGTAGTTTTACTTTTCTTCATAGTTTATAATGTTTGATTTATAAATAATCATAACGATCTTTATGGCAGATGTTTGCGAAATTTTTTTAGCCATGGATTTTTTATTTTATTTTTTTTTTTTTTTCGGATTATTTTTTTTAGCCATGTATGTTGCCCGATCGCAACCTTAAATGCTAATAATTTACGTAGTTTGCGAAAAATAACTTTAAGACTGGTTAACTTTTTGCATTGAAAATAATGGTAATAATGACGAGCCCATATTTTAATAATAATATTGAAGTTTTTCATACTTTATATGCATTAAATAATGAGAAAATTTTAAATTAAACTGAAGAACGCATTAAATTTTAAATTTAGACACTGATATTTTACTGTATTACTATTATGCTGGTTAAATTTTGTTTAGAAAATAATTTTCTTAATGGCGGTTCTTTACTTTTTCGTCAAATTTCGGCATTAATTTGCCATTGAACTCTGAGTTTTGACGATGGTCAAAAAATGTAAGTAGCAGTAGTTTTACTATACTCCGAACGGCTAGGCCAGCGAGCGCGACCTGCTATCAAACCCGGCACCATAAGTCTACTAGCTTTGAGCGCAACACCGCTCGGCCGCTGGTTTGCCTTTCCAGCTTTTAAGCTTCTTTTCTCTTACTGGGCAATTGTTGACAAATAAAGTATAGTAAACGTAATTTACGATCACAACTGTAATATGATCGTTTCAAAGGTGATTAATTGAAAACAGTTAAAAAATTACATCATTTTAATTGATAAGAAGATTCGAATAATGCTAAATAAGAAACGAAAAATTTAATATGAATGCATGTTTTGCAAAATGTATCTAAAACATTTATGTTTTTTTCTGCTTTTTTACAAATGGTAAAACCATGGTATGTATAATTAGAAGCACGCTAAATTGAGCACGCTAAATGGAAATTTACTAAGATGTTTCAGTCTACATTGATGTGTGTTTTGGAGAAAATCACAGAAAACTCTGAACTTTAACGACGAAGTATTTACCATTATAGAAAGTAATAGAATATTTTCTGTAACATTAGTTGAGATTTATACTCACTAAGACCTCGATTCACTAAGAGATAATTTAATTTTAATTTTTTTCTTTAATTGAGATAGTTTAGGAAACACTTTTCCGATTTTGTTCAAAATTTAATGAGCACATCTTTGGAATTGGATTTTTATTTAGTTCTTGTACATTGTTTACGAAGTATTTTGCGCAGAAAATGTTCAAAAGGTCATTTCCCTAGTATTCACTCTGTAAGAAAATTCAAATTAGAGTCCTGCGCGGCTCGAGTAAACTTGACTCGCACCCGACCCGCAAGAAGACTTTCGATCCGTGACCCGCAAAAAAGTATTATTCTATTTACATTATACAACAAACCGAACTAAAATACTATTTCACGAAATAGAGTTATATTATTGAACAAGTCTTCCAGAGAATTACTACATAAATGTTACAAGTATATAATACATTAACACTAGTGTATAATTAATATTATATTAAAAATAACTAGTCTAAATACAAACAAAATCTCAGTGTAATATAACAAAATTTCTTATGTATTACAATTATTAAAAAAAAAAAAAAAAATCACTGTTTTAAATATTTACAGTGTATAAAAAAGTAAAGTAACAAAGCAAATATACGTTGGAAGGCAAATAATTTTCTCATATAACGTTTTAAACGTTAAGTATTAATATTTATGCATTTCTTCTTTACAAATTAAACTTATGAGTCCTGTTGCTTTAAACTGGTATGAAAGAAAAGAATGTGATCCAGTCTCTGCATTCAAAACATCATTTTCATAAAAAGTAAAGTAAAAAAAAGCAACGTTTTTTTTTTTTTTTTTTTTTTTTTTTCGAGTAGACGTGTGGTTTTACCCACGATTCAAAAATTAATGCTAACTTGACCCGCACCCGACTCGATGTAGGACTCTAATTTAAATGTTTAAATTGTGACTTGCAACTAATCCGTGAACAACTTTTTTAAACGTCCTCTGGCCTTTTTTATGATAGAATGTTGACGTTTTGCAACATGATATAATAACACAATTAACTTACTAGAAATTTATAATTGTTATTGCATAGAGCCAAAAAAATGTTTAAAATCATTCATACGTGAATTTGAATCCCTTGAAATTAATTTTATCGTTATTATAAAATTCTGTTTTATTTATTTATTTCTTCTTCTTCTTCTTCTTTTTTTTTTTTTTTTTTTTTTTTGTATATCATTGTAATTTGTTATGGAGGTGTAAACTATTACTTAGGGAATAAAAGCTTATGTTTTTCGAACACAATATTCATCGATTATTTCATTTATATAATTAATATAAATAAAGTTATTTTATATATGTAATTTGATGTATTTATATAAGGAAAAACATACATAAATTTTAGATTGTGACTGTTATCTTATACGTGGAAATTTTACAGATATTTCAAGAATAAAACAGATATTTATTTATTTATTTATTTATTTAATTGTAAGCTTATACAAAACATATTACATTATATATGTGTGTGTGTACCGTTAAAGATACATATAGTAAAATACAGCAATTAAAATTAAAATTAAATAAAAAATAAAAAACGTCTTGAACAAGGGCGAAGTTTATTGTTGTATTTCTACTTCCCATATAATTTAAACTGCTGTTTGTAAAAAATGCAATACCATGAATGAATGCGAATATCATAATGATATTTATTGGGCTCATACATTATAATAAGAAAAACAATTGATTAAAATTTCAGGAAATTTGGAGTTATATGTACTGAGAAAACATTACATAAAGCAGCGACCTCTGTGAGCAATAACTCCACTTATCTGCCTAGGCATTGAATCAAACAGCGATTGGATAACATGTACGAGTAAAGCACTTCATTAAGTTTCAACAAGATGCCATAATTCATCGATCGTAGTTACTGGTGAATGGTGGGGGCCAGTCGCTTTTCAAACATTAAACAGTCCTTTTCATTGGTGCGAGATCAGGAGAACGCCCTGGCCAGAGCAACAGTCGAACATATCCTGCATCAAGGATGATCCGGACAATATTTACAACTTGCGGTCGTGCTTTGTCCTGCTTAAGTATTGCGTTTCGTAGGCCTTGAATTTAGGGCACAGCGAAGGGCCTTAACTCGCCAGAAATGTAATGGCTGGTATTCAGAGTGGCGGGAATCAAAACAAGAGGTGATCGAGGCGTGTATTGAATGGTACCACATACCACCGCTCCAGGTGATGACCCAGTTTGCAGCTACCAAAATTTTGATTACCCTCAAAACTGCATCACTGATACGGGCGCCTTTAATGTGTGTTTAATGACGAACCTGGACGCAGGGATGGCGTGAAGTCGCCTTTCAGACAAATCACAACCCTGTTTACAGCATCAAGATTGCCTTATCCGTATTTAATGGCATTGTCAATAATGCACAATGCTAGTTGGGATTCAACATCGTCACACTGTCCACAACTTGCAGTGATGGTATGGGATCCCATTGGATGCACGTCTCGATTACTTCTTGTTCGCATTCCCGGAACTCTGAAATGCGGTCATTAAATTTCTGGCCGCACCTCCTCTCTATATTCAAGGCCTCCGCACTATACATTTAAGCAGGATAATGCACGACCGTAAGTTGTTAGTATAGTCCGGACCTTCCTTAATACATAATGTGTTCAACCGTTGCTCTGGTCAGCGCATTCTCCTGATCTGGCACCAATGAAAATGACTGTTTAATCGTTGAAAAGCGACTGCCCCCCCCCCCCACACCACTCACCAGTAACTACGATCGATGAATTGTGGCATCGTGTTGAAGCTTCATGAAGTGCTTTACCCGTACATGTCATCGAATCGCTGTTTGATTCAACGCCTAGACAGATAAGTGCTGTTATTGCTCACAGAGGTCGCTGCTTTATGTACTGTTTTCTCAGTACATGTTACTCCAAATTTTCTGAAATTTTAATCAATTGTTCTTCTTACTATAATGTATGTGCCCAATAAATATCATTATGATATTCTTATTCCTTCTTGTTGTTTCATTTTTTACAAACAGCAGTGTATTTAAATACATTAATCGGCTATTTTCACTGTCTCCATTATAAATAGTGAAATATTTTTTCTGCTGGCGTGAAAAATAAAATATATTAACTGTAATGCATAAAAAAAAAAACTTACCCCTAAACAAATTTTCAATATTTATTTTAATTGATAATAATTATTATATTTAATATTTTTTTAATTAAAAGCCGTATACGTACAATATTATTTTGATCTCTAACAGTATTCCAAAATACTTTTACATCCGAAAAATCAAGGATATTCGTCAAAAATAATTACATTTGTTTACAGAAGAGATTCTTTTCTCAAAAGGTAATCTCTATCTTTTTCTCAAATTAAAAATCAATATACATTATAAAGCGGTTGGTTTATGAAGTATAAAAATTACAAGAAACACCAAAAACTTTACGTTATTCAATCAATTACTTTTATCCTTTGCATAACAGCAATCTATAGTTTCATTTGTTTTATCCAATATTTTTAAAGAAATTTCACTGCTTGTGGTTTTCTTTTTTTTTTCCCTTAGTACAGTGATGACTAATAATTTAGAACATATATTTTTGTTGAATTTACTTTTAAACGTATACACTACATTTCTATAAATGACCACACATTTTTAACTTCAGAAGTTTTTTGAAATATCTCAAAAAGTACTAGACAAATCATCTTGATACTTTAGGAGTGTGAAGAACATGTTATACTTGAAAAGTTTTGCCCCGAAAGTGAAAGGGGGAGTAGTAAAAGTTAAAGAAAAATGAAAGCGTTTTGCGTCACCTTGTAAAATGTAATTCCTGAAATGCGATCTGGCAATAGTATGTGATTATGGGGTTCTTTCTTATTATCTGTATAAATTTTCATGTTTCTACCGCATGTAATCAGGAAGATATAATGGTTTCTTTAAAAATTGAAAAAAAAAAAAAAAAAAAAGAGTCACTTTTTTAGCTATAACATGCAATATATTAGACCTAGTGCAAAGCCCTTTTCAGGTAACGTGACATACAATATTAGACACAACATACTGCAACCAGAACGACAAAATATTTAATATCTAATGAAATATGGGCATTTTTACTAAATAATTTTTAACTGCGCATGCGCAAGATTAGTAAAATTTCATGTACATTAATTTAACAGCCAAATGTATTGAGCTACTTACATAAAAACCCCAACCAAATATCGTGTAAATTAAAAAAGTTGTACGCGACAGAATAAAGTGAATTTCAGCTATTTTTAAAAATAAGAAAATGGTAAGGGGGTTTTCTCAATATTTATTTCCAATCACCGAAATCTGTTTTACCATTCATTGATTCAAATAAAAATGTGAGTAAAATCCCTTATAGTTTAGCCTTTTTTTGAGAGAAACTGAATAGCAATTCATTCTTTTGCGTACAACTTTTTCAGTTAATGCGATACATGTTTGGGGGTTTTATATAAGTAGCTCAATAGATTTGGCTATCAAATTATGCAAATAAAATTTCGCTGTATCTTACGCATGCGCAGTTAAAAATTATTTAGCAAAAATACTCATATTTCATTAAATATCTATTTTTTTTTTTTTTTTCTTCCATTCTGATTGCAGTATGCTGTGTCTAATATTGTATGTCCAGTTTTCTGAAAATGGCTTTGCACTGGGTTTAATACCTTGCGTGTTATAACTAAAAGAGTAATGTTTTTTTGCAATTTTTTAAATGCATCTTTATATCTCCCTAATTACATGCGGTAGAGACATGAAATTTTATAAAGCTAATAAAAACTAGCTCTATAATCACATGCTGCAGCCAGATCGTATTTAAAGTATTACTTTTTACAGTTTGATGCCAAAAAATTCATTTTTTTTTTTTAATTTTTTACTGGTCCCGCTTTCACATTCGAAGCAAAACTTTCACTGAAATATGTGAAGTATAACATGTTCTTCTTACTCCTGAATTTTCAAGATGATTTGTCGAGTACTTTTTTAGATATTGCAAAAAACGTCTAAAATCGAAAGTGTCCGGTCATTTATGGAAAGATAGCGTATGAAAAATTTAATGGATATGCACTAAGCATTCTTTGACGTGTTAACATTCACAAAACCTATTGTTTTTTGAAAATGAATTAATAAATAAAGTATTTGTAATTGAAATTAAAAAAAAAGAAAATGTCTTTACATATTCAAATATTCACATATTTCAAATTGTACACTTTAGACAAATACATCTGAATAACGACAATAAATAAAATATAATAATAATGTATTGCGATATTGTTTATTTTGAACTTTCTTTTAAAGTACAGTTTAGAAAATATGAATATACAGGTAAAGTAAAAAGGTTGAAAATCTATATTCTCTGTCAGAACGAAAAAATTGACAATAAATAATTATTTCTGCTTTAAACATTGTCAATATTTAAATGAATGAGGACTTTTATTTGACAACTGTACTATATTTTAAACAACTGAATAATTACTAATTCAAATTAATTTATTGCTCTATCCGAAGTTATAAAATTCCAATGATTCATTTTGATAAATTTAATGACACCTTTAACAGATGAAATGAACTACTCAGTTTCCTGGAAAAAGAACGAAGTTTTATGAAATATATAGAATTACATATATTATTTAGTTAAACTTACATAATATAAAACGCTTAATACTGATTAACCCTATTTTGAAAACAAATAATTGCTTTTAAATCTCAGTATTTTGTATTTATAATGTGTGCGTAAATGAATATGAAAAACAACGCTTTCAAAAAATGTAAGAAATGTAAATAATTCATTCATTTAAATACACTCTTATATTTATGTATTAACTTGAGACTTTCTTTAGTAACATTTCTTAATATGAAACGTTTGTGTTTTAATTAAGAGTATATAATGAAAGATTTTGTATATCTTCAATATGTGTTATTACGATAATAAAGACATTTATATTTTAAAAAATATTCATAACTGAATAAATTAGGAAATGAAAACTAAATGACATAAATTACATTAAAATGCATATATATATATATACATATATATATATTTAAAAAACAAAAGTAAAGAAAAAGAAACTTTTCTTTGAATTAAACACTCTTATATAGACATTTTTCCCGAATATTTTAAAATGTCATGATAAGTATTAAAATAAGATAAAACATGTGCTTCAGATATTATTATAGGTATTATAAATATTTACTATTAAATTATACAAACATAAAAAATGAATTATTGAAAAAAAAAAAAAAAAACATATTGCAGAAAACACTACAGCTAATTTAGTAAATACAACAAATCGACATATCAGAAAGCACACTTTATAAGTATTATCCTTTGTTTTTGAATTGAAGAGTTTTGATCTGCATAAGAAAAATATATAAATAAATATTATATACTTGTTATTTTTAATTGTTACGAGATAATTTTTTAAAAAATGTTTCTTATTATTGTATACTGGTGTCAGTGACCTCTTTTCCATACATCTAGACCCATAATATTAACTGCATCAACTTGTTGAACATTGTACAAAAGTAAATATCTGTTCCTCGCGCATATTTCAACTCACATCACGCATCTTTTAAATTTCAGTAACACATCGCTTTTTATTTATTTATTGATTTTCATCTGTCCCGAACAAAAAACATTCGTTGGATTAATACGTGCGTATTTTGTTTTCTAAAAAAATATTTTATAATTCCGTGTTGTAAAATATATAATTAAATTTACAAACAGTAAAATATTTTACTGCATATTAATTTAACATTTTATTCTATATTTTTAGTTTGAACTCTTACTAAATTTGTTCTATATTTCAACTTCAATTAAAAATAAACATGGTGTAACATTATTGATAATTTACTATTTTCTTCTTAAACTTGCAATTAAATGTATTTTTTTCCCCCAATAATTTATGTTTCAACAAGAAGCATAGAAAAATGAAATAGGCACATAATCCTTTATATATATTTATATATCTGTAAATATATAAATTTTATAATTGTCAATGTGATGGCTATATGTAGTCATTTTACTTAAAGCTAATAAAATAATAAAATTAGGCATGATTTTCATATTTATATTATAAAGATAAAAATACATTTTTATAAATATATTGTACTGACTAACTTAGAATTGTTTATGCAAGAAAGTAAATAAAAAATCATAAAAGTAAATAAAAAATAAAAATAATAATATTTTGATAGGAAAGGCAAACATTCAACAACAAAATATTTACCTATTTTGTAGGAATATCCACCTACAGTAAAAGTCGCGCCTTGACATTTTTTGGCCGGACTCTGTTCTTGATTTTGAGCCATCTCCAGTCCCTGTAGGTATACACGAATTCTCAATATGGCCCGCACGGGACGATTATCGATATCGTAAGTGCAGGAATCAGCGCCTCTCACTACATTTTCCACCAGCGGTCATCGTGTTTCAATAAAGAGGCCTAGGAGCCTTCTTCAGATCCTGCAACTCGACTGAACGAGCGTTGGAAGCAGCGGAAGTTCTTCCCACTCCGCCAGCCGTTCACTGCGTTGTGCGTGTGAGCATCAGCATTCATCTCCTCTAGCTCTGACAGTCATTGGCCGCCATTCCTCCCCCCTCCTATTTTTCAAAAAAGGAGGGTCAGAAAGATATATACTTTTCCTCACCATAATTTCCCCTTATTGGAGAAAGTATATTTGTGGGAGGTCTTTTAGTTCTTAGTGCATATCATCTACACGTGGTCACAAAGATATTGATATAACTGCATTCCCGCTCTTTTACTGAATGAAATATACACCGATAGAGAGAATGATGAATAAGTTCCTTTGCCGGTGCAAACAGCATTTGCGCATCGACCAGACAACTGTTGCTGGTTTCTCCTAGTTCAACGGCTTCTCCTGAGCGGATACTTAAAAAAAAAAAAAAAAAAAAAACATATTCCTCATATTTGATAGGAAAATAATATATAAAATTTACAGACGAATTATTTCCGTAATGTTCAAGGATAAGTTACGATTTCTAAAATGAAATCCTTTTAAAAAACATTCTCCCTGGTTCAAATAACATCTTAATTTGCAAAATAAAATTTTTATAAGAAAACTTATTTTATTTTATTTTATTTTTTAGGAAGGGGGGGGGGGAGTGAAATTATATATGTATATACATATATATATATATATACTTTTTTTTTTTTTTTTTTTTTTTTTATTATTAATTCATTAATAAATTGAAGAATATATGGGTATGTTTAATTTTGCCCTCCTCTCCTTTCCCTTCTCTAGTGTATATGTACACCTGTATCTATTTAAACATACATATATGTCTGTATGTCAAATATGTAGTTTGTATCTTGAAATTACATACGTTCAAAATATATCTAGCCTTCAAATGCCAAATAATGGACTCAAGTTTCGGTTCTGCCACGAGTGTTCGTAGAAGCCGTTGGTCCCGATCTAAATAACTCCAGCGTGAAAAAAAAAAAAAAAAAAAAAAAGGAACGAAAAGAAAGAGTAAAAGGCCATGGAGCGTCAAACTAAATTAAAACCATTCAAAATTTAAGCGAGGAGTTAAAGGAATGACAGACAGCCTAAACCCATGTTATTCTATAGAGAAAATTTTTGTGCAAATTATTCATTCTTAACGTATTTTCTTAAATACCGTTTTCACATTTAGGAAATTCATAACCACTAAATTTATTTTCATTAAAAATAAATAAAAAAAAAGCTTTTAAAATTTCATTTTAAAATTATGAAGTACAGAAATTGCACTCAGTTCATTTTTGACAATTTAGAAGCTTTAAAACAAAATTTAAAAAATGAATGCAAATATTTTTTGGAAAATGAGAATCAATTTAACGATTGTATATTTTTTATATGTGAGAAGGTGAAGCGTCCCCTTAAGACATGAGTCCCCTCCTCCCCAATTTTCTCTTATAGCATCATCCCCCCCCCCCTTTTTACGAACTGGTGAACCAAATGAAACGAATATATATATTTTTATATGCGTAAAAACATGTTTCATGTAGAATATGATATGGAAATCATTCACTGTTCGTTTACAGGGCTACACAAAAGAAGTACATTATAATGCGACGATACATGAAAATTTATGCAAGTGCATTTCATGTTGTGCCGTGTGTTATTAATATAGGATTATATTTATTTGCACCATGTGGTGTGTACATAACCTTCAGAATATATGCAGGGATGCCAATATTTAATCCATAACATTCTTTTTTATTGTTAGTGGAAGTGCTTTACAATAATATTTTAACCTGTCTAGGAAAGCTGCTCACTCTCTAGATTTGTGATCAACAGGTACAAAGATAACAAACACCCTGTACATATTTAATTCTATGAGAATAAAATAGTATCGTACACTATTAGAATAACACCGTGATCTCTAAAAGCGTAAGGAATACTAATAAGAGAAATAGTGCAATTATTAATACTATTAATATTGCAGTGTATATTTCCCATGAAGTGTACATAAAAGGCATGACATAGTAATAGCACCATGTTAAATAGTCGTATAATGAACTCTCTGTATAATGTGTTCCCCTGTCAAAGAGGTGGTGTTCCCCCATCGGGAAATTTCTGGTGTTAATACTGCTAATATTGAATGGTTCATGGTGAGACCTTCAGCTATCTCACCCGAGTTACTTCTTCAGAAGTCCAAATATGATGCTTTTTCAGAAGTCGAGAACTGGAGCTCCATATCATCTTGTGCTCTTTCAGAAGTAGAAGGCTAGAGTTATGCATCATGCTCCGCTAGAAGTCAAGCACTGGTTCGACCTAGGGGTTATTTCAGATAGGCATATTCGGGTGCAAGAAGTATATTCCTTTCAAATGAATATATCCAAAACTTTTGAAACCTTCTATTGCAGCATTTTGCATCCCAGTGGTGCAATTAAGTATGTACATGGTGATTGTAATTAAACTTGGCCTATTAAGAGCACTCTGTAGCTGTAACTGAAATGCGGATTGAGTCGAAACTTTGTAGATGAACGTTTCACTGGATGTGCGGAAAGATACAGGAAAAAAAAAAAAAACAGCTAGGTGCAAAGTACGATCAAACTGCTTGAAATGATATGTAATAAATGACTGGGGTCTATTTTAACAATTTCAAGCACTACGCCATTTAAAACAGTTACTTTCACGTTCTGAAGCACTATGACAGTACACAGAGTGATAATTGTGGCACTGCAAGTGAAGAAGAAAACACTCTGGTTTGCATACGCAAAAGGATTCAGCATAAGTTCTAGATGTAAAGGGATAAGTTCAAGTGAGTAGCATTCTTTCAGTTACGATGGCTGTTAGTATACCAGAAAGTGTGGTAATCCTTCAACTGTTTCACGAAAACAAGGCTGACGTAAAAGACAATGTGCGACAGATGATAAGCGATCATCTGCGGTCGGCTATTCATTTGCCACTGTTCATCGGTTGCACACAACTAAATGAGGGGGTCCAACATTAAACAATATGCTTTATACCGTTAAACAGTCTCTAACAAGTAACAAAAATGTCTGTAATGAATAAAGATATTTGCACGGAAATTTGTAGCTTGTTCATACACTGCTCGACATTGAAAATGCAACACCAAGAATGAATGACAATAACGGAATGAAATTTGTTGGACACATACATTATAGTAAGAAGAACAATTGATTAAAATTTCAGGAAATTTGGAGTAATATGTACTGAGAAAACAGTACATAAAGCAGCGACCTCTGTGAGCAATAACAGTACATATCTGCCTAGGCATTGAATCGAACAGCAATTGGATGACATGTACGGGTAGAGCACTTCATGAAGTTTTAACACGATGCCACAATTCATCGAACGAAGTTAGGTGAGGGCCAGTCGCTTTTTCAACGAATAAACAGTAATTTTCATTGGTGAGAGATCAGGAGAACGCGCTGGCCGGAGCAGCAATCGAACATATTCGGCATCAATGAAGGTCCAGACAATATGGACAACTTGCGGTCGTGCATTGTCCTGCTTAAATGTTGCGCTTCGGAGGCCTTGAACATAGGGCAGAGCTATGGGCCTTAACTCGTCAGAAATGTAATGGCTGGTATTCAGCGTGGCGAGAATGAAAACAAGAGGTGACCGGGACGTGTATCCAATGGCACAACATACCATCAATCCAGGTGGTGACTCAGTATGCGGCTACCAAAATTCTGATTACCCTCAAAACGGCATCACTGATATGGGCTCCATTAATGTGTGATCAACGATGAACCTGGACGCAGGAATGGCGTGAAGTCGCTTTTCAGATAAATCACAATCCTGTTTACAGCATCAAGATTGCCTTATCCGTATTTAACGGCATTATGAATAATGCACATTGCCAGCTGGGATTCGTCATCATCATACTGTCCATCATTTGCAATGATGTTATGGGTTCTCATTGGATACACGTCTCGATTACTTCATGTTCGTATTGCTGGCACTCTGAACAGCGGCCATTAAATTTCTGATGAGTTAAGGCCCGCCCCTCTGCCGTGTATTCGAGGCCTCCGTAGCGCAAAATTTAAGCAAGATAATGCACGACCGCAAGTTGTTTGTATTTTCCGGACCTTCTTTGATACAGAATGTGTTCGACTTTTGCTCTGACGAGCGCGTTCTCCTGATCTCGCACCAATGAAAATGACTGCTTAATCATTGAAAAGCGACTGGCCCCCCACCACTCACCAGTAACTTCGATCGATGAATTGTGGCATCGTGTTAAAGCTTCATGAAGTGCTCTACCCGTACATGTCATCCAATCGCTGTTCGATTCAATGCCTAGGCAGATATATGCTGTTATTGCTCACAGAGGTCGCTGCTTTATGTACTGTTTTCTCAGTACATATTATTTCAAATTTCCTGAAATTTTAATCAATTGTTTTTCTTATTATAATATATGTGTCCAACAAATTTCATTCCGTTATTATCATTCCTTCTTGGTGTTGCATTTTCAATGTCGAGCAGTGTATTTTGATATGTACCACCTAACGGAAAATGCTTTTGATTTATTTATTTTTGAAGAATCTTCGAGCACATCCTTTTAATTGTTTACGTACAAATTTTCGACTCAATCCGCATTTTATTTACAGCTGCAGAGAACGCTTAATAGCCCAAATTTAATTACGACCACCCTGTATTTATTTTGTTATTTAAAGAAAAACGAAACTCCATGCCATTTTTTATGTTAAAACTATACATAATGTGTTTTTTTTATTTAATAAAAGATAGTGGAACAAAGTCGGCCAGAATGTGATTTTGCCCAATTCAATAAAGTGCGATTTTACACCGCAGTGTACGTCAAAATAAATATGAAAATTTTCAGATAATGAAGGATGTCTAGAATTTGGAAATAAAACATTTTTTTTTTTCTGTATTCTCAAAGTTTACACCTTTAAAAATATATTCTTAAAAGGAAATTATAAAATTCCGATAACTTATGGAGTTATAACTATTTTAGTGACGCCGCAAACTAAGCCCGTCCTTTTATATCCAGCTCTAAATAACAAAGTATAGAAAGTAATAAAGCCGATATATGACAACTTGTCATCAGAAAACTAATTATACATAGACTTTTGGGGTCAGAAACCCAAAACAATAATGAACTGATAAATTCATTAATTTGAACTTTTACACCAAAACATAAACATGCAGAAACACGGACAGAAAACTAGCAAGCTGGGCGACTCACCTTTACTGAAATCGCAAATTATATACGTTTGTTTGCATTTTCCTTGAAACTTTTCAATAATAATAAAAATAATGAATGCCAAAAGAATCGCTACTAAATAGTACAATAGTAGAATTGATTGCTCCCAGCAACGAACTTTTGATGCTAAGAAGCTCGTGGAATGCTCGTAGATGCAAGGAAGCTAGAACTGTTTGTAGATTAGAACAAGCTCCCGAAAGTATGAAAAAAGTACACTCTATGAATCAGGAACCGCAGCGTAGATTAACAAAATATAGGTATAATGTGCCATTCTATGGCTTAGACTGCTGTGGCTGCCTGAAACATCTGTTCAAAACTTTAAACGCGTTTTTCTCAAAACTAGTTTTTTCAACATAGTTGTAATAATAGCTCAAGTTCTATTTAAGAGGTTACATAGGTTTTGAAGGCTAGAAGAAAGATAATTTTCTCAATTTATTTAATATTATATGTATATATATTATGCATTTTTTTTTCTTTTAATCTTGAGTATATTGAAAGAGGAATATTTAAACAATATTAAATTTTTGGAAAATTCAGCTGTTGGTTTCTGGTTTCCAGAGACCCTTCAGAAAAGCGTTTAATACAATTTCTCAAAAACTAATGCATCAGTCTTATTGAAATTTCGCACACTTCTTCAAAATGAAATTGACTAGTGTTTGAACAAATAATTAAAAAAAAAATCTATCGACATTTTAATTTTTGGCAGAGTTGTATGCAAAAATAGCAAAATTTTCTGTATTATCTTACTCCACGTATAACCTTGTAAAATTAGTTGTTATCGAATAAAACAAAAAGCCTTCTTTCAGGCATTAGTTAATTAAATATTGAAAAAAAATGGGCAAAATTTATGAAATTGACTAGTGCTTGAACAAAGAATTTAAGAAAATTGACATTTGAAATCTTAGCAGAGTTGTATGCAAAAATAGTAAAATTTTCGGTATTATCTTACCCCACGAATAACCTTGTAAAATTACTTGAAATTGAAAAAAAGAAAAAGACTTCATTCAAGCACTATTTAATTCCATTTTGGGAAAAAAAAAAAAGTGCAAAATTTCAATGAGATTGGTGCATTAATTTTTGAGAAATTGTGTTTCAGGAAACCAGGGCCGACTGGCTGAATTTTCAAACAACAACAACAATAACAATAATAATAATGAACATTTCATAAAATATTTTTTAAATGTTGCTCTATTATATTTTTTAATTTCTAAATAAATCTTTTTATTTTTTCCATTTAAATAAATAAATAAATAAAATATGCTTTTTTTAGCCATCAAAACCTATACCAACATCGAAACCTAGCGCCTTAAACAATTTATTTCAAATTTTATACTAATCTTCCATATATATATCTGAAATTGATTTCATGCATTTCCTACATAATTTCTTAAATTATTAATTTTTGCATATTAAACTTGGCATTTAATTGGTTGTTTGATATACCAACCATTTTCCTCTGAAAAGTAAAAAGTTAATGACTCCATTTGTGGTGATTTTAATAATTTAATATATCATATTACTCAGTGTAGTTAAATTAAATTACCATCGTGACAATAATTTTATTCGAAATAAATCTCATTTAAAATTTCATTTGTTGGTATTTTCATCTTTCATTTGCTGAGTGTTGTAAAGGAATTAAATTATTCAAATTATATATATATATATATATATATATATATAAGCAATTTTTCAGAACTTATGAAATCTTGTTTATACGTAATTGTATATATAATTACATATATACATATTTTGGTCTATTTTGGCATTACCATTAGTTTAAAAATTACATACATTTTGCATACAGCTGCATAATGCGCAAAAACATTCCTATAGTAGTTAAATTTTTAATTCAATTAATAATTACTTTTATTATCTAATTGTTTATGAGCTTATAATATTTGGCTTTACTAAAAGGATGTATGCTATGCCAACTATATTCTTGTGGCATGAATTGTTAACTCTTTTTAAAAATTAATATTTAGAAATTTCATCAATTGTATATTTGGACTAAATATAGTGGTGAATTTAATCATTTAGCATGTCATATTATCACAAATAATGGTATTTTTATTTTCTTCATGCTTTTTTATTCTGAAAATCATTAATAAAGGAATTTTTAGTATTTCATGCTTTCATATTTTGACAACCAATTATAATTACATTTCTCATCCTGACCAATATAGGATTTCGATAGGTTTTTTTAATGATAACTTTCATGTACTTCGAATAAATATCATTCCTTAGTAGTCTTAGCGTTGTGGTCCTTGATGTTCACTTTAGCGTAAGTAACTTAAAATGGATTTATCTACAAACTGGTACTGTAAATAAATCATAAAAATATGTGCTAACATTTAAATTGAATTAAAATTACTTTTATGTGTGTGTTGTTGGTATTATCATGTATCTATTAATTGCAATTATAACGGTATTAAATTCTTCAATTTATATATATATATATATATATATATATATATATATATATAAGCAAACCTTCAACATTTTACTGTCTGTACCACTTTTCAATCAAAATTATTATTATGTTTATTAACTATTTTTTAAAAATGAAAATTATGAAAAAAAAAAAAAAAAAATCGAAAATGCCCTTTTCTTTTCTTTCTTTCTTTTTTTTTTTTTTTTTTTTTTTTCTTTTTATCTTAAGTCGCCATTTTGTGATTTTTTTCTTTTAGGTAAAGGCTATATCGTCATTCTAACTAACTAAGAATTTTTTTTTTTTTTTTTTTTTTTACATTTTGCTGACTGCATTTTTTTTTTTTAACACTTTGCTGACTGCAACCGTGTCAACCAGAAAACCACCCTTTTTTAACCCCCAATTTATCAGCTTGCAACTTTTTTTTTTTAAGTAGAAATCAACAAAACGTGGGGTAGAAATCAACCACCCTCAAAGTTACCCTATTTAGACCCCCGACAAAATAATCTCAACGAAATAGCCCCGACAAAAGAAATCCGAGAATATAGTCACAACAAAAGAGTCCTGACAAAAGAGTCCCGACAAAAAAGTCCTGACAAAACGTCCCCAACAAAACGCCCCCGACAAAACAGCCCGACAAAATAGCCCCAGACAAAACAGCCCCAACAAAATAGCCCAAGACAAAACAGCCCCAACAAAATAGCCCAAGGCAAAATTGTCCCCCCCCCCAAAAAAAAAGCATCCCGCTACATATTAGCCCTGAAGAAATACTCCCCCCCCCCCCGCAAAAGAAAATAAAAAAATTGTCCCAATTAGGCCGAATTGCGTGCTTTTTTCTTCTGTAACCCTAGTTGATGTCGTATATGCACGTTCTGTTTAGTGGAAAACTTGAATATGGATAGTGAACTAATTTATATAGGTCTATCATGCCCTCGTTTTCGACCAGAGATTTTTGATTCCAAAAAGAGAATCTGACAACAAACATCATAATGGTGGTAGAAAAGAAATAATTGTTGAGCGAATGAGTGGTGAATCAAAATTTTATATTATTGAAGTTAACCATAATTTAAAAAGAGATTTATTTAAGAAAGCTTTTATTTCTTTATTTCTAATTTATTTGCAATATATTTATTTTTTATTATTTATTTATTTATTTATGTATTGTGTATATAATTTATGTCAACTTTAATTTACAGTCATTGTTAGGTTTCTCGTAGGCACTGGTGTCGTGTGTGGAGGTACAAATTAAACTCAGATGGACTGTATACTCAATTTTATTTTAAAACACTAACTCAAAGTGGGATCTCGTTCGAGGATCCCTGTTAAGACTCTCGTGTCTACTCATACACTGACTCGAACACAGAGGGCGCAGCCTCTACACAGGTGCGTGCGCACCTTATTACATCATACTGTAACAAATGCCAGTACATTCCCCCGGGCCTTGCAATGTTTTTAAATATTCAAGAAATCTCTAACAGTCAATTTTTTTCAACATAAAAGTACTGATACACTTAATATTACACAATATTATACAGTAAATATTAAATATGTTAAATAAAAAGTAATGCAAAAATTTTATCAAAATATTACATAAATTACAACATTCATGATTAATAACAATGTTAATCATTTATTGGAAGCGGGCAAACCTTAGAAATAGACCTTTTAAATTTGCCAGAGGCAGTACTAACCTCCACTACCCTTACTTTTTTTGTCCGCTCCGGGAAAAATTTTGCTTATTCTGGCCAGTGGCCACTCACATGGAGGTAAATTATCCTCTTTTAGAATAACCATGTCTCCAACACAAATATTTTGTTTCTCAAATTTCCATCGCGATCTCTGTTGCAAGTGGCATAGGTAATCTAAATGCCACTTACGCCAAATGCTTTGAAATAACTTAGTAAATATTTGCCATTGACTAAGCCTGCTTTCTGTGATTTCTGATAAATCTGGCTTAGTTATAGACGTAATTGACCTTCCTAAGAGGAAGTGAGCAGGGGTCAACACATTTAAATCTTCTACGTTAGCAGTTAAGGGGACTAATGGCCTAGAATTTAGCATCCCTTCAATTTGTATAATTAAGGTTAAAAATCCCTCATAAGTTAATTTTAAATTTCCCGCAACTGTTTTCAAATAATATTTAAAAGATTTGACTCCTGCTTACCACAATCCTCCAAAGTTTGGCGCTCTAGGAGGTAAGTACTGTCAATCAATGTTTTCTGAACTCATATACCCCGAAATTTGATCATCTGGCCTATTTATCATTTTATACAATTTTTTGAGCTCTGCATTTGCTCCCACAAAGTTCTTAGCATTATCTGTATACAGCTTACTGCATTTTTCTCTCCTTGATATGAATCTCTTAAGAGTAGCTATAAAGGCTGCGGACGTTAAATCTGTGACTAACTCTAAATGTATAGCCTTGGTCGCAAAGCAAATGAAAATTGCAACATATATTTTGTTATAAATTTTTTTTTCTTTGATTTTTATACTTAATATAGAAAGGACCAGAGAAATCTACCCCAGTAATATTAAATGGATAGTTCTGAACAATTCTGTCTTTTGGCAAATTACCTAATATTTGTTGTGCTGAATTTGGATTAACCCTAAAACATTTAACACATTTATGCACAACTTTTCTACATAAATTTCTACCATTTGTAATCCAAAGCTTTTCCCTCAAATAATACAATAGAGAATTAGGTCCAGCATGCAAACATTTTTTATGATAAGAGACATCTGAACATAAATGAACTCAGTTAATTTATGTTTAGATGGAAGAAGAATTGGAAATTTCTTATCAATTTAAATCACTATTTCCAAGTCTTCCTCCTACTCTTAGCAGGCCTTCTCTGTCAATAAAAAGATGCAAATTGCTTACCTGACCTCTAGGACTTAATGTACCTGAATTTTTCAGAGACACTATTTCTTTTCTAAACTCTTCTTCTTGTAACATTTTTATTAAGACCTTTTCAGCGGTCTCTATCTCCTTAATATTCAAAGGACGTTTTTGTTTAATTTTATTTTTACAATTGCTTATGAACCTGTAAATAAAACTAAGAACACGGACAAGTTCAGGATAACTGTTACTAATAGTAAGAAAGTCAGATAAAAAAGTACTATTTGTACTGATAAATGTTCTTTCATTTAAATGTTCTACTTTAGATTTAAATTCTTTCTCATAGTCATTTACAATCACAGACACTGGAATGTCTCTTTTGGGATATTCTGGCATAGTCAAGAATTTTGGGTCGTTGAACCATAAATCACACTGTACTAATTTATTTGGGTCTATACCTCTGGATAACAAATCAGCTGGGTTGCTCTGGGATTGCACATGTCTCCATTGGTGCACATCTGACATCTCTTGAATAGTTGTTACTCTATTTGCTACGAAGGTTTTAAGCTGGTGAGCCTCTTTCCGTATCCAACATACAACGATCATAGAATCACTCCAGAAATAAAGGGATGTTACGTTCAGCTTTAGTGCGATTTGCAATTTTTTCATTAGTTTTACTAGAAGAACTGCAGCACACAATTCTAAGCGCGGAATAGTAACCTTTTTTATAGGCGCAACTCTGGATTTACTGGCAATCATTTTTATTTTAAATTCTGCTTTCCTATTGGTTGATTTGGCATAAACAACTGCTCCATAGGCTAATTCTGAGCTACCAGCAAATCCATGCAATTCTACAGCTACAGAATCTTCTTTAACTATGCATCTGTCTATCTTTATATCATTTATTGCATGTAGACTTTCAGTTAAACGATTCCACTCTTTTTGAGTTTCAACTGGTAAAGGGTCATTCCATTCGATCCTTAATAACCACAATTTTTGCATAAAAATTTTTAAATTGGAAATGATGGGGCCTAATAAACCCAGTGGGTCAAAAATATGTGCTATTGTAGATATTGCTTCTCTTCGTTTGTACAGTTAGTGCCTCGAGTGTTACCTTAAACTCAAAGTGATCTTCTTTGGGATTCCAACGAACTCCTAATGTTTTTGTAACTTCACTTTTCAAAAATGCATAACTTGAGTCCTCATTATTTTTACCATTTATGAAGGTGCATACCTCCCCTTTTGAAGATCTCGCATAATTCATGTTGTAACTCTTTAGAATTACTTAATGTGTCAGAACCTGACAACACATCGTCCATGTATATATCAGACATTAGGATATATCAGACATATATCAGGTATATATCAGACATACTATTGGAGCAGCTAATGGGAAATTTTTTAATTCGTCTAATGCTAATTGGTGTAGTGTACGCATAGCTAAATATGGAGCACTTACTGTCCCGTATGTAACAGTAGCTAACTCATATATTTTTACTGGTTCATCAATTTCTGTTTTCCAAAGTATTCGTTGAAGCTTTCTCTGCTCTGGTGTTATCAAGATCATCCGAAACATTTTTTGTACATCGGCAGTAAAAGCAAATATGTGTTTTCTAAATTTGGTCATTAAGGTAAAAATATCATCTTGAATTACACCGCCATTGTATTATAATGAATTTAGCGAATTCCCTTTTGTTGTGGGGCTAGATGCAATAAAAACAACTCTAAGTTTTGTTGAATTTCTTTCTGGTTTATATACTCCTAAGTGTGGTATAAAGTAAGATCCTTTCTCATTTTCTTTCTCCGACACTTCGTACATGTGTCCCATTTCCTCATACTCCTTTAAAAAAACTTTGTATAAATTTAAATAATTGGAATCTAAACTCAACCTTCTCCACAAAGCATTTAATTTTCTTAGGGCTATATCTTTTGATTCTCCTAAACATAACGGATCTTGTTTTAAGGGCATAGTGACAATGTATTTTCCGGATTCGTCTCTTCTATGCGTATTTTGAAAATGTTCATCACATAAAGTAGTTTCTTTACTTTTTACTGTTTCTTTTTCTCTTGATTCAATTTCCCGGAATTTACGCATTGTTACTTCTAAATCATTTGTAGTATTTATTAACCCACAGTGTTCAAATCTTTCTCTCTCACTCATTATACTTCCTGACACTATAAACCCAAATACAGAATTCTGTAAAATTAGACCTGAATTTTCAATTTTCAATTGTCCTGGTCTTAATAACTCATAAAAAACTTCGGCTGAGAGAAGCATTTGCAATTTTTGTGGATAATTAAAATTTACATCAGCTAGTTTTAAATTAGAAATTTTATTCATATCTATTTCGATTTTTTGCGCCGAGACTAAGTTTTGTGTTATTTTTGGCACAATAAAAAAGTCTAAGATTTTATGTAGCTTTTATCTTCATTCGAAATGCATGCGCAGACACTTTTGACCAAATTGTAAATATTGCGTCATTTAAACGTGAAATTACGATATTCACTTTTTCTTTTTTTAACTTTAACATATCAGCACACTCTTTGGTGAAGAACCACGAAGTACATCCCACATCTAATAATGTTTTAATAGGGTGTGATATTCCAAAAAAATCATCAATATAACAAACTGCTGTGCTCAATAGAACATTTTTTGTTTTATTTATGCTCCATGCTACTAATAAATTACTTTCTGTCGGTGGGAAGAATTCTTGCGCCTTTTCAGACAGGGGGGGGGGGGGGGATGACGCCAGTAAGCGACTGATTCGCATCTATTTCATGGTTTTCTTTTTTTGTTTGATAATGAATTGAGAAATGATGTCTTTTGTTACATATTGAGCAGGATAATTTAGTAGTACAGTTTTTAACTACATGCTTAGATGACAGACAATTAAAACAATAATTATTCTTTTTAATTATTTCTATTCTGTCAGCTACAGATAAATTCTTATACACAGCGCATAAGTGCAAAGGATGATTTGTATTACACAAGACACATTTTAACCGTTTAACATCTGTTAAGAATACGTTTGACACAGGATGTTTTTGTTTAAAGTTATTCCTAAGAGTTTTTCCTCGTGATGTGTTATATAGATCAATTTTTTTTTGCTAATTCACAGGGATTAACCCAATTCTCAGCCTGCCGCACTGAAATGTGAGCAGCTACTTCTTTTTCAAGGGTACTGATTATTTTATCGGATATAATTAAATCATTTAATGATTTAAAATCTGATACTTTTCTCAAATTCAAATAATATTCCCAATTTGTGATTAAACGAGAAGTAAATTGAACATACGTTTCGTTTTTCTGGCGTGTTGCTTTTTAAACTGTTCTAAGCAAGCTTGAGGCATAGGTTGCTATTCTCTCAAAATGATCGATTTAACTTTTTCGTAATCATTTAATTCATCTTCTTTAATGTATGTAATAACATTAGATGCTTTTTCTCCTAACAAATTTAGAAGAATTTCTGACTTGTACATTTCTGGAACATTTTTAGCTACAAATGCGCTTTCTAATGAAGAGAAGAAGAAGGCCCAGCCTTCCGGCCTAGTAGGCACTTTCACAGTCAGAAATCTTACACTTTTCACTAATGAATCTACAGAATTATGAATTTCATGATCAATCTCACTTTGGATTTCAGTTTGTGTTTCTGCACGTAACGTGCTAACTCTAGTTAGCAGAATTAATTTCTTTATTTTTACGATCTTCAATCGTAGTATTTATAAACACTTTTACAAAATCAATATCAGTTTTGTAATGTTTTTTATTTTTAATTAGCTCAATTAAGAGTCAGCAACTAGTAAATTATCTGTTACTGTTTCTCCTAATTCGGAGGCCTCAGATCATCTTTTTTACAATTTTTAAACATAGTTTGTTAATTAAAGTACACCTCTAAATAAGTTTAATTCTCAAATACATAGTTTAAAAGTGTTAATCACTTACTCGATCTCATTCGGTATTTGGTTTCGTTCCAAACTTTAATTTCACAGTACCTCCACTTTCCGGCTGCTCGGACCAGATGTTAGGTTTCTCGTAGGCACTGGTGTCGTGTGTGGAGGTACAAATTAAACTTAGATGGACTGTATACTCAATTGTATTTTAAAACACTAACTCAAAGTGGTATCTCGCTCGAGGATCCCTGTTAAGACTCTCGTGTCTACTCATACACTGACTCGAACACAGAGGGCGCAGCCTCTACACAAGTGCGTGCGCACCTTATTACATCATACTGTAACAAATGCCCGTACAGTCATATTTTTAATGTATAATGCATTTTAGTTAACTGAAAATGACTATTTTTTTTTTTTTTTGGGGGGGGGGTGGTTTTGTTATTTTCATCTATATACATAAGTAGAAAAATAGAGAATACGTGAAAATTTTCTATTTAAGATTTTCTATGAATTTACATGTTTCGAGATTCATTAGACTCGTTACGACCATTTCAAGAAAATGTCTGTCTGTGTGTGACAGCAAAACTTTGTAATCGCTGAAACTCACAAACCCCTAATTTAACCAAATTTAGTTTCGATTAAATTCAGATATTCAAAGTCAGCTCAAATTCTACACTGTACTAAGCTTAGTGTGCAGTATGTACATTATGAAAATCTCTGCTTATTCAATTTGGGTACATATCGACTGACAGATTGCGCTACTGTTCTGCATTTTAATCTTATTTAAAGGAAAGCTAAATCTTGGTTTCTACAACGTATAACCACATAAAACTTGATATTTCAGATTAATCTATAAAAAACTAAATTAATTTAAATTAAGAGCATAGCGGCCGACTGGTGACGCTGCTGATCTGCAATATTTTTTTTTTTTTTTTTTTTTTTACAGGAAAGTTATATCTCAGATACTATGTTGTAAAAATGTACTAAATTTGGTGTGCAAAACATTATGAAAAGTTATACTTACTGAGATTTGGTATATATCGCCCTATAGATGGCGTTTCTATACCATTCTGCGAATTTTCAGGTGGCTATAACTCAAAATTTGTTAAATAATTTACATATCTAAAATGATAATTGTGAGAAGTATGTTAATTAAAATTTTGTGCATGTTAACCCGTAGTTGACATTGTTATAGAGAATTATATAGATGAAAGTTTTGTGATTGCCCCAATATGCTACTTACTTTCTACATACACAAGAAGAAAGTAACAGTTTAAGGAAAATTTTCGAATTTCTGTTTTCGTTGAATTTACTAGTTTGAGATTTCCTAGTAGTATTCGCTCATTTTCAGAAAATATCTACCCTAAGCGACAAAAAAGAAAAAAAAAAAAAAAAAAAAAAAAAAAGCTGCACTTGGATTTCCTTTTCACCTTCTACAACCGCCAATTTTATCGTTTTTAAAAAGCAAATTTTCGAACAAATTTTGTAATGTTATCCTCCACATACACTTTAGCATTGGGTCCAGTGTTAAAAACAAAATGCAATTGTCAGAAAAACTGTAATTTTAGAAATTATTTCAAAAATGCTAAGAATAAGGCAGTTAACGATGCCACAAAAAGTATTAATTTTTGAATGAAAATCAAAAAATATTTTAATAATGTTAACGAAATATTGCTAAAATGATTTTTAGCAAAATATAAAATTTTTTGACCGTTTAAACAGAAAATTTCGCTTTACCACGTCGCTCATCCCAGCAAAATAACAGCAAGTTATAAAGCAAATGTTTAAAAAATCGATTTGTATCATGTTGAGAGCTTAAAAAAGATTTTAAATAATCTGGTGTGTCACTCACACGACTTTCTCTTACCCTGAAATTTAATACTATAAATACAGGTTGCAGATTAAAAGGCAAGATAACGAGTACTGTTATGTAAACCTGTGTTAAACAATTCATATTAGGCTTCTGAAGAGTTTTATATGATAATTAGTTCTGTGTGAGGGGAACTACCGCCCTCCTCAACCCCCGTTTCATTAATGCACCTACATTTGTATAGAATTTAATTCGGTTATTAAAAAAAAATTCTGTTTTTTTAAATAATTTATTAAAATTATTATTTAAAAAAATTATCATTTATGATAATGCAGACGATTTCCAACCAAACACCAAATATCCAAAAAAAGTCCATTTTATTCTCAATATTAAAAATAAATAAATAAATAAATAAAAAAAAAAACGATTTTTTCTAAGTTTTCCTTCGTTAAAAGTAAAAACATATCGATAACATTGTTTTAAATTATCGCAGATCCATGGTTCAACCATTCCTTTTAAAGATATTGGTGAGCTCTATTGAAAGATATCCATCATGAAAATTTACTCCCCTCGAGGGGAGACTTCCCCCCCCCCCCCCCAGGGGGAGGCGAAGCTCCTACATACACAAAAGAAATTTTCCCAGTTAACTATCTCTTTTACAAAAAATATATATTTGTTTAATTTGGTTTAGTGCAGTCTATAGACGTTAAACTCTACTTACCTGCAATTTCCCCCATAGACGTAATGTATTAGAATTCTTTTGATTGTCCCTGCACACGAACCATTTGCTTGATCTTAACGAAATGCTTACTGTAGCAGCCCTATATGTTACACATTTAGAATACCAAGTTTGAACTTTCTGCCATAATTTGTTTTGAGATAGACACACACAGAGACACACACACAGACCATTTTCTAAAAACATGATTTTTGTATTCAGGGGACCTCTAAACGTGTAAATATAAAAAAATCTCGCGTTCGAAAATTTGACCCAAAAACAATACTTTCTCTACCTTATGGGTAAGAGAAAGTAAAAAGTGTACAGCAAAATACTTTCTTCAAAAATAGTCTCACTAGTACTTTCTTCATTAAAAGCAATTAAATAAGGCAGGTTAAAAACCAGAAGATCAACAAAATAGCCATTGTTAAGGACAAATATTTATAAAAGAAAAAAAAAAAAAAAAAACCATCAGTTGACCAAAAAATAAATAAATAAATAAATAAATAACAGTTAGTTAACAGGTTGAACTGAGTGTCTCTGATGAGTCAATTTTAATTTATTTCGAGCTGATGAAAAAAAGTACTAGTACTTTAAAAGTGGGACTCACTTAAAACAGTGACACATTCTCCGTACATTATGGTACGGAGGTGCATACTCTTTCAAAGAATCAGACAAATTTTCATGCTCAGGGGATCAATTGAGTCAAAATAAAACTCGGTGATTATAGTAAAAGGGACGCCTGAATGACTATTTTGGCGGTACTTCAGACTTTTCTTCAAGCAGCATTTGAAGATGATAATGCATCTTGCTGTACGGCGTCTTTTGTTTACGTCAGTTTGAATCAAATTGTTAAAATTACCTATCCATTCCCATGAGCACCTATAATTCTCTAAGTAATAATATCTTTTTGCACTCTACGTTAAATCCCACAAAGAATATTGTAGAATTTCTTCTTTATTAGACTTGGAAACAGTCCTAATCTCAATTCGCTCGAAAATGTGTAGTCATAAAAAGGCGCGGGGAGAGAGAGGAGGATTCGAAATTTGCAGCCTACAACCCTGCAAGAACTAGAAAAATTATTTACAATATTTAGCACAGTGACATTTTTTAGATTTACATCAAAAAACGGTATAATACTATGCCACTGTGCATTAAATTGGTAATTCCATACAAAGGGGGAATTAAGCTAATGCAGAATACATATTTTTATAAAAAAATTGCTTAGATCTAACAAATCAATAGTTTTATTTCATATATTAAAATATAACTTGTTTATTTCATATAATAAATCATAATAGAATGCATAGTGTATGCGGCTGTTGCATTATGTTAAAAAGAAAGTTTTATGCAGATTTTTATAAAGTACTTCGTAGAGTGTAATAAAGCGAATTATTAAATTGAAAATGTACATAGGTATCATTTCATTTCTTTGGTATTATGCAAACATGACAGTTTTATTTGTTTCAACCATTAATTTTAAAGTTATTACAAATAAAAAAAGGTATGTCATTTTTTTTGTAGTGCTTTTTTTTTTTTTCTTTTGGTCGCTTTGTGTATATGTCTTTGTGCGCGTACGATGATTTAGTAAAATTTTGAATTCCAGAAATCAATAGACATGATTTAACTAAGCTTAATATTTGGTTAGACATGGACTTAAATTAATGATTATCAGCTTTTCAGATACATTGTCCAATAATAGCTGTTAACTGTAATTGGCCCCATTTAAAGAAAGGTTATATCTGAGCATCTGCAGTTTACAAACGCCCCTAACTTGATATATTAAATAGCAAATATTAAGTAAAAGATATACTTTAATTTGAATGCAAATTAAATGACAAGTGGCTCTGCTGCTCTGCAATTTGAACATGCTTAAATCTGCTCTAAATTGTCTTAGAAAAGCGATTTTTGATGTCTGGTTCCAACGCATAGTATAAAGAAATCTTCCGAAATTCCCCCTCTTTCTATCGTTTAGGATCGGAGAGTGGGGGGGGGGGGGTGCAAATACACGTTTTCAGTATAACTCTGTTCAAAGTATCTGAGGAAAGCGATTTTTTTTATGGATCGTTTGGCTATGTGCATGCACATGCACTCTAAAGGGATTTTGCGAAATTATCCCCCTTAGAGTGGGCGGGGCAAAAATCACGTTTTTATGTTTGAATATGCTTCAAATTTCATAGAATATCGAATTTTGGCATGTGAGTGTTGATTAAGAGTACGCAATATGCACTGTGGTTGGATTTCTCGAAACTTCTAACTTACCCGCTGGGGAGGGGTAGTAAAAGCTGGTAAATCGCTACCGAAGGCAGCGGAAACCCAGTCTCTGCATTTTGCGAGCAAGAAAACCTCTACCGAACGCAGTGGAAACTTTAACTTAGATTTCGACAGATTTTAGTGTTTTTATTTTTCAAATTTTATTAATAACTAGCCGCCTTCGGCGACCAGCTGGTTCGCGATCGTTGAAAAAATCTCACCATATGAAACTCTTGCACGGTAGTGCGTGCGGCGCCTTATTCCCGTTTCAGAACCTGCAACAGCTTGTTCGTTCACAATGCAAATACCTTTGAATTTGTAATTGTACGAAATTTCCGCTCCGTGGCGACTGCAGCGCACTCTCCATGTATAATGGTATGAAACGACCTGTTCGTTCCCCGTGTAAACGACATTTGAAAATTCTCACCGTGGCAAATCCCCAAACCAGTGACGCTTACAGTCCCCTAATGCACACCTAAAAATTCTACACCTCAAAAAAAAAAAAAAAAAAAAATAATAATAATAATAATAATAATAATAATAATAATAATAATAATAAATAAAACTTATGTAAATTTATTTTTAAATGGAAAAGATTAAATCAGCAACAGCTTAAACTTTGTGTGTATATCAGACAACAGGTGGCTTTGTTATGTTCCGCTTAATCTTGTGTAATTACATTTTAGGAGAGGAAAACAAAAAAAAAAAAAAAAAAAAATAGTAATCAATAACAGTTTAAACTTTGCGCGTATAAAATATATTAATCTTGATGATATTTGGTTGTATATAGCTCGCGGGGTGGCACTATTATTATGCATATTCCCCCATTTAAGTAGAGGCTAAATCTCAGCTGATATTGAAAATTACAGTCTTAACAAAATGTATCCATCGCTCTTTTTTTCTTACTCATGCTTAAATTTGTGTGTATGTCGTGCGAAAGGGGGCGCTAATACGCTGTAACCCTTCTTATTTATGAAAAAGCTATGGCTCAAAATCTAATGTACAGTCAGCCCCCCCCCCAAAAAAAAACGCCCCCCCCCCCTAATTTCACAATAAGTTGTTGTAGAAATATGTGATCGAAATCAATCGATTATTTATAATGTCTAGTTTATAATGGTATAGTTAGATTTTGCTTAAGGGGTCGTCTACATATTAAAACTGGCATCAACTTCTTTTTTTTTTCAATGGTAACCCCCAATTTTTATAATTTATTTGAATTCTTTGGATCAAATCATCACGGAAAATGGTATAGTTTATATATTTTGCTCAATTTTTCATAGAGTTATAAGCTGTCAAAATATGAGGATGCTAATTTTAAATCAATGTGACAAACATTAATTCATATCTTCCAAAATAATTATGATATCAGGGATGGAACACGGGCGCAGAATTCATACCGGAATCTGTTTAAGAAATTTCTCTGCCTATAATATCGTTGATTTAAGAGGTAGAAAATTTTCTTACATTGATAGTGGTATGAATTCTGCGCCCGTGTTCCATCCCTGTGATATTCAAATACTGTTTTTTTTTTTTTTTTTTTTTTTTTTTTATGCGATAAAATGAAGTGACCCAAACATATTACATGCATATTTTTGATAAAAAAAAACATTTTTTGAATTACGAAAATTATTAATAATTTCATATTTGAAAAAATTATGAATTATGACCTATGTTAATTTTTGCATGAATAGAACGGACATCATCAAAAACATGGGTTTCCAAATTTACAGCTCGTTCCAAACGTTATTTAATGAGTTACAGCGATATTTCATTTTTTACAGCTGTTAGGGGGCCGTCACCTGTTATAATTTGTATCCTCGGTGAGTAAATAGCGGTATATATTTTGACGAAAAACAATTTTATTTTATATTTTTGTTATTCTAATTGCATTCTAAGCAACATTTCGACGTTTATCATACAAATTGGCTAATTTTTATAAAATTATCGCAATGCAGACGAGAGATTGTTAAAGAATTCCATAAAAAAATGAAGCCCCGCCTCCATATTGCAGAAACAATATTAAACTAGTTGGCATAGGTGGACTCTGCTCAGTTCCCCATCATATTTATATTCTCAGAAATTTCTAGTGCGAGACATATTATAATCATGTTAAAAGAAATGAATTTGACCAAAGCTTGATACAGTGACAGAATGAAATCCCCGCCTAATAGGCTATCCACCGTCCACTTCGATATATTTATCTTATTCTAATCTATTAATTTATTTTATCGGGGTCAATTCCGTTGTTTAGTTTTCATGCAATAATCCTCAAAATTCATATTTATATGAAAAATTTACAATTTCGCTATGTTGATAAAATCGCAAATTACGAATAATTTACGAAATTTTCCTATTAGAATATTTGTATTCAATCATGTTCAAACAAATATCATAAACGTAATTTTGAAGTTGCCTAACGTATTTAGGATCCTCAAAATGGAAGTTTATGCTCAATTTTGCCTTATTCTGACATGTTAAATAAATCGTAAATTCCAAATAACTTACGAATTTTTTAAATTGGAAAAATCATAGTCTATGATATTCATGCCAGTATCCTAAATAATATTTCGAAAGTGGTTTGACATCTTTACGATGAAAATATCCCTCAAGATTGACGTTTATGTGAAATTTTGCTCTATTTTGCCATGTTAAGAAATTCGTAAATTTCCAATAACTTACGAAATCTTTATATTGGAAAATTCATAGTCATTAATATTCATGCCAGTGTCCTAAATAATATTTCAAAAATAGTCTGACATCTTTACGATGAAAATATCTCTCAAAATTGACGTTTATGTGAAATTTTGCCCTATACTGCCATGTTAAGAAATTCGTAAATTTCCAATAACTTGCAAAACTTTCAAAGTAGCATATTTGTAGATACTGATGTTCATTCCGGCATCAAAACTGATATTTTAAAACTGTTCTGACATTTTTACAGTAAAAAGTTTCCATTTAATGCACGTTTAACCCGTTAGTAGTCGCTATCAACAGCGCCACCTATTACAGATTGCGAACTTTTTATTTAACTGTCACCAATAATTTTAAGAAGTTATGTGGTCGACGTTAAATCGATTTTATTCGCGTTTTATGTATATCAAATGCCACTTCTAAAAATTTTTGGTGGCTATTGAATAAAAAAATCTGGAAAAACTGAAGGATGGGCGGCAAATCGACCAACTAGCGACTACTAACGGGTTAAGTGAATTTTTGTCCTGTTCTCCCATGTTAAGAAAATCGTAAATTTCTAATAATTTACGAAGTTTTTAAATTCGAATGTTGCAAATGAATAGAGTTCTTGCCAGTGTCGAAAGTAATATTTTAAAACTGATCTGAACTCTCTGCGACAATTTGTTCTTGAGATATCGTGTACACAGACTAACAAACTAACGGACTAACACACTAACCCACTAGCAGACTAACAGACACCCTACAGACAGACACAATAGAAATTTTGTCATTTTCGGATTCCTCACACCTGAAAACGTGTAAAAAAGTAAAAAAAACGAGGTCGAAAATTTTCACGGTTACCTAAGTTCACCATACCTATAGTATGATGGGGAACTAAAATCTAGTTGGCATATTCGTATTTCACTCTATATACAACACTGGTACGCATAAATGTCAATGGCATTTAATACATCGAATGCTGAAGACAAAATTTAAATGTTTTAATCGCAAATATGTAATTTTTTTTTTGTTTTATAACGTAAAGTTTTAGACAATTATGTAAAGGCGTGGCTTCCGTTGCAAAAAGGAATATACACAGCTGCCAATATTTTAATTTATTCCGGAGTAATTTTAGCCCCGCCTCTAATTCGTGCCACTTATTTTTTAAAATTATTTTGTCTTATTTTATCGAAATTATGCATTGAAGAAACTTTTTCTATAAAGAAAGTGGTGCGGAATAAAGGCGGGGCTAAAAGTACTCTGGAATAAATTAAAATATTGGCAGCTATGAATATACCCGATCCTGAAATGTCAAGTCTTTCTTCTTAAATGTTACATAACTTTTCCTAGTTTCTCACTGCAAAAATTCTATTTTAACTCAGTTGTCCCTCTTATTTTTACTTGAATATTGTAGGGTTCGTACACCTCAAGTTAAATATCATAATTTAGGAAACGCGGTAAGGCGAGCTTGAAAGAGGAATACGCATTTTTTTTTTTCTTTTTTTTTTTTTTTCTTTTTTTTTAAATTATTATAAATAACATTTAATAATTTTTATAAGATTTTTTCAGAAGAATTTTCTGTTTTAATTCTTTTATGACATTTTCGCATTTGTTTACTGCACGTTTGCAAGCTTTGTGTTAGTTAAATTTTATCACATGACGTAACATAATATTAAATTTTTATTTAATGTTTTTTTTAATACAAAATCAAACAGTGGAAGATTTTTTTTTTTTTGTGCATTAAATATATTATTGAAACAAAGCGCAACATTTTTTATTTTCAATTATACTAATCACGGCGTAAAATTAACATTTATTATGGGAAAACAATTTAAAACAATGTAATATGTCTTATTACTTTTAAAGATATAGATTTTACACATTTAAAATCAAGAATTCTAGTACAGTAGACGACTGCAGAACGGGGAATATTCGTTCTAGGCAATAGGAAACTGTTTTTTCTATATCCATATTTATTTTCATATGAATATACATAATAATTATACTCTTTCTAGTGAAAGTATTTGTATTCATATTATTTTGTTTATAAAAATATGAATATAAGGAATATTCTTAAGAAATATCGTAAAACACGAATTGTGAAAGAAACGCCCACTGGAGGAGTTGCAGATTTCCAAATGACGTGAAACTACGTCAGCAGTCGCGAAAATGTTAAATATTCTTTCTCAGTTTTTAGATTAAATCTTGTTATTTATATTTTTCTATATTATCTATTGTTGGTTTGTACGCCTAAAATTAAATGTAAAACTTTATAGTAACACTTTCATGCGGGGCTTACTGTATAAAATAAAAATATATCCAACAAGAAGTAGATAATTCTTTTTCTTAAATATTAAACACTTTTTATTTTCTTTTTTTAACCGCTATTGATATTATTATCATTATTACTATTATTCTTTTAGCTCGGTATCTAGATTTTTGTAATTCAACATTGTAGGGTTCATATGATTCAAGCTATTTAATTTTCTTCGTGTGAAGTGATATATTTAACTATTCAGTGTTTAATAAATTGAAACCAATAAAAATCTTTTAATTCATAAACTAACACAGAAAGTTCGGCGAATTAGAATCGTTTTTTATTTTATAACTTTCATTTCTGAACTTTTTTTCCTGTGTGCAATTTAATAAATAATGTATATTGGGTGGTAGATCACGATTTATTTTTTCTAAATGTATAGACGGTTCCCTAACACATTTTCACGTGTAACTCTGTTTAGAATTGATTTAAAGTATATAAATAGATAGGTTTTCCGAACTGCCTTGATCTCCGAAATCTGAATATGAGGTCAAAAAAAGGGGTCGTCATTGAAAAAAATGTTTATGCATGAAGTTTATGCCTGTTTTAATATGTAGATAACCCCTTAAGCAAAATCTATCTACACCATTAAAAGGCAGACGTTATTACAGATCGATAAGTACCAGCCGCATGTTCCTACGATAATTTACGGCGAAATTAGGTGGGGGGGGGGCTTTTTTTTGGGGGGGGGTGACTGCACATAACTACTGCAAAAGCTTTATCTAAATATATACTGTGTATCTGCGCATTGTTTTCTTTACTCGTGTTTAAATTTGTGTGTATATCAGACGAAAATTGACGTTGTTAGGCTATAAACGTCCTTGAATTTTCCTTATTTATGAAAAACTATACTAAAAAATCTAATAATTAAAACTGTACTATATTTTTTCCTTACTCTAACTTTGATAAATTTTAAACAAAAATGGGCTAATCTATCATGGGTGATTACCAGAAATCCTTCTAAAATGAGCAAAATTGCCTTCACTCCCCAATTCATTAAAATAAATAAATAAATAAATAAATGAAGAAAAAAAAAAGCATTATTTTCACTTTAATGAGTTTTTCTGTCTTTACATAAAAAGATGAATGAAAAAAATTGAATAAATATAATTTCTCTAAAATCCTTGTTTATAAGCAATTTTTTAGATTTTTTAACTGTATAATGGTGAGCAGAAATATTGTCCAATTACCAATTTCTGCTTAAATCGGTTTAAAATTGTAAAAAATTCAAAAACTGTTTTTTTTTTTTTTTTTCGATCTTTAAAACCGAGAAAACCTAATTTCTATTATATGTTGCGACTGGCCGTTAAAGGGTTAACGCGAATTTTACTGAAGATGAGGATATGTCCATTTGTTTTAGCTCTTAATCCCAAGCTTTTATAAAAATCGTTATATCCATTTCCGAGTAAACTTAATTTCTATTATATGTTGCGACTGGCCGTTAAAGGGTTAATGCGAATTTTCCTGAAGATAAGGATATGTCCAATCGTTTTAGCTCTCTAAAGAGCGCTTAACCCCAAACTTTTATAAAAATCGTTGTATCCATTTTCGAGTAAATCCAATTTCTATTATAGGTTGCGATTGTCAGTTAAATGGTTAACACAAATTTTCCTGAAGGTGAGGATATGTCCAAACGTTTCAATTCTGCAAAAAAAAAAAAAAAAGACACTTAACTCCAAACTTTAATCAAAATCGTTATATCCATTTCTGAGTAAACTCTATTTCTACTACATGTTACAATTGGCAGTTAAAGGGTTAACACTAATTTTCTTGAAGCTAAGGGTGTTCCAATTGCTTTAGGTCTCTAACAAGTACTTATCCCAAACTTTTATTAATATTGCTATAACCATTTCCGAGTAAACATAATTTTTACTATATACAGTCGGTAATAAAAGTGTCCGAACACTAGAAAAAATTCATATGTAAAAAAAGTACATTTCATACGGTTTTGTTAAATAAATACTTGTCGAATCCTGTTCTTAGTCAGTCTAAGCACACGATTCGATAAGGATTTATTAAACAAAACCGTATGAAGTGTACTTTCTTTACATAGGAATTTTTGCTAGTGTTGAGACACTTTTGCTACCGACTGTATTGCGATTGGCAGTTAAAGGGTTAAATCGAAAATCACAAAAGATGAGGAGAAGTGCAACAGTTTTTTCGACCAAAAAAAGTTCTAACCAGACAGAAATAGTAGATGGAAACGATAAATTTCTTTAAATGTCGTTATTTCATACAAAAAAAGAAAAAAAAGAAAAAAAAGAAAAAAAAAGAAAAAAAAAAGAAAAAAAAAAAAAGAAAAGAGAGAAAGAAAAATGAGTATCTGGAGTTAGTAGTTATATCATTAGTATTCATAAATTTTATTTGCTAAATTAACTGTGTGTATTCCCGTGTATATTCACTCGGGGAAAGACATCCGTAAGAGAGTAAAATGGCCGTCTTTCCCCGAATAAAAAAGGCATCACTTTTTCGCCCTCGCTGATCAATCTATGTCTTATTACTATACCTATGGAATTTTTTTTATTTTTGCCCGCGCCCCCTCCCCTCCCTGTCCCTCGTAATAATTCTACAGTTTCAAAAATATCCGCAATCGATTTATCGAGCCTTAAAACCTAATAATACTAATTTTCAACGCTCTTGCACTTATTTCTATACTTTTGCCTCTTCACCCCCCCCCCCCTTCCCGTCTATCCTAATATATATATATATATATAGATATAATCCTTTGCTATATCAGTACTTAAACCGACAATTTATCTACGTTATGTCGATGATATTTTTATTTCCTGGCCATTTACAAAAAACTCCCTCCTTAATTTTATTGATGTTTTTAATAAACAATTTCCTTCCATTAAATTTACTTACGAATGCGAAATCAATCAAACATTACCATTTTTAGACCTTTCTATACATCGGCCCCCACTAAAAATCGTCTTGAGATAATCTTAAACATTTTCTACTTTCTACAGAAATATTAAAAATATCTGAATAAATTTTGCAAATTTTGATTTATCACCAAAATAACTACAGAATTTTTTACGACTTTTTATGAGCATTATAAAGATTTTGTTTTATCATTAAAATAACTTGAGATATTTTGAAGATATAACACGAACACCTTTATTATTTTACGTTAAGCAAAAAGATAAAATTAAATCTGAAAAATATTTCTAGAACTTATGTGGGCATTTTGAATCATAAACAGCTTTTAGTACGTGTTTGTGGATTGTGTGTGGTGCGTGTGTGTGAATCAAGATAATCCATTTCTTTGCTTTTATTATAATTTAGATGAATATAAAACAACGACCAAATATTTTGCTTCAAGCTGCTGCAATCAAATTCATTAAAGTATAGCGAATTGAAACTCAACTCAAAAATGTGACCAGGTAAAAATAAAAAAAATTTTGTTTAAAACATACCGCCAGCATGTCGGCGTTAGAGCTAGCTATAATGGCAATTAGCGTAGTCGCTTAATTGCATTTTGTTAAAAATATTTTGTGTTTTATGTGTTGTGTTATTTTAATACAGTATTTTAAACGTTAAAGGATTAATTTAACAAATAAGCATAAAAATTAGCAACTTAAAAAAAAAAAAAAAAAAAAAAAGAAAAAAAAAAAAATCCCAAATTTCAATATAAGCTTATACTAAAAAATTGCTTAGCTCAAAACCATTTATGTTGCTATATTTTAAAGAAAAAAATTGATAGTGTTTATAACAAGGTAAAAACTTCACAAATTTCAATATCAGCTCATACTGAAACATTGCTTAGTTCAAAATCAATCATGTTGCTATATTTTAAAGAAAACAATTGATAGTGTTTATAACAAATGTAAAAGCTTTTGGCAGTGCATTTATTTATTTCGATCTTTATGAAAATCACCTTATTATGTGTATTTAACATGTAAGTGCACAAAAGAAACGTGTAATTTACTTAAACTAAACACATTATAAAATATTTTTCCAAAAAATAGAACCGACTCCAAAAAGCAACTACTATTTAAGCAACTAAAAATGAAAGAAAATTGGTAAAAATGGAACTGTAAATTGCGCGTAATTTCATTCGCCAAACAACCTAAATACTACAATTAAACATAACTTTTGAAGTCGGCTCAAAATTAAATAGAATTTAATTCGTTTTTAAAGGTTTGTTTCTAGACCGATAGCTACAAATGCTGTTGTCTCGAATGATCCATTTTTATGTTTCCTTTATTATTTTATCACTGTGCACAATTGGTCCATTAGTAACATCTACATATAAAAGTGAACATTTTTGCAATTCGGTATTTATGTTTATACGAAGTTACTAAAATTTTCTTTGTAAACTTGGTATAACTTTGATAAGTATCATCCTTAGCGGTGTTTGGATTTGGGATCAAAACGTAATGCAAAAATAAACACGCGAGATGTATATTTTTATAATATTGTTGCGTACTTGGGGGTTCGTGAGTTGTCCGAGAATGAAAGGCCAAACTTACAAAAATTCAGTAATTTATTCACAGAAAGTTCCAGAAAAATACAGGTCTATAAACCAAGTATCAGCTTCAATTCAAACAGTAAACACAGCTTAAACAACAGCTGTCAATAGCAAATCCACAGTACAAACTGTATAGCAATAACACATAAAGCAAGTCTCTTCCAAAGAGGCTCAAGAGCAATGCAATCACTAGCGAAGCTGGCTGAAAACTGAACTGAACTGACTTGCTTTGGCGAGAAAGCACCCTTATATACCTCTGTAGAAAAGTGTGGAATGTTCCGGAAATTTCCGTATCTCATCAACCAATAAGATTAGAGCTTCCATATTTGGTATATCCCATATAAGGATTTTCTCGCCAAGATCGCCAAAAAAATCGCCAAGGTGGGAAAAAGTCGCCAAATTTGGCGCCAAATCCATTACTTGCCTTATTGAGCCTTTTTAATGCGTTTTTAAGGGAAAATAAGGCTATTTCAACGCTAAGACGACTAGAAATGCACAAGATTAGCACTTTATCAACTTACTAAGCCTCTTTAAAAGAATTTATACAAAAATAAACACAATTCTTTACGATTTTGTAACACTGCCCCCTCCCAAGGACTGCGCGTCCCGGGCAGTGCAACCCTTGTTCAAGAGGCTAAACTAAACAAATTTACACAATCTAAAATACAAAAACTAAGTTGCACATAAAGATAACATAGAAATATAAATTAAGTGAGAAATATTTACAAAATTCACAAATATGTACAAATATTTATATACAAATATTTACAGTGCGCATGGCCAAATTTTACCAGTATATACATTTTAAATTTTAATATTACCGTTAATTGTGGTACTTGGCTAGCCTGTTATAGTGTATTGATGAAGGTGTTTTAGTGAGCGGCACCACTACATCATTCCGCCTTTTTAAGACTGTGTATGGTCCGTCCCAGTTGCACTGTAACTTGGGAGAGAGTCCTTTGCGTCGAACAGGATTCCACAACCAGACCTTCTCTCCTTCCTGGAACTCATGTTGTGTAGCCTTTAGATCGTACCTTGTCTTCATTTTCTCCGTTGCCATGTTAATCCGCTCCCGAGCAAAGTTGTGTACGTCCTCAAATCGTGCCTGGAGATCTTGGATGTACTCCTCGGGCGATGAAGGCGCATCGGGTGGACAACCAAACAGAAGATCACAAGGGAGACGAAGTTCACGTCCGAACAGCATCTGGGCTGGAGTATAGCCGGTGGTTTCATGGACAGCACTTCGATAAGCCAGCAGGAACAATGGCAACTTCAAGTCCCAATCTTGCTGGTTCCTTGATACTAGAAGAGAGAGGTTATTCAGGATGGTACGATTGAATCTCTCGACCATGCCGTCCGACTGGGGATGTAAGGGTGTTGTCCGGGTTTTGTCTATGCCGAGTAGTTGACGCAGTCCTTTGAAAACATCAGAGGTAAAGTTCCTACCTTGGTCGGTATGAAGTTGTAGGGGCGTGCCGTACCTTGACACCCATTGCTGCACTAGGACCTCTGCGACTGTGCATGCCTCTTGATTGGGAATGGGATATGCCTCAGGCCACTTGGTGAAATAGTCCATCACGACGAGGATGTAATTATTTCCACTGGAGGTCCGTGGCAAAGGACCCAAGATGTCGATTACAATCCGTTCAAATGGTGATCCCACGTTATACCGTTGCAGTCTTCCTCGACTTCGTTTCTGTGGGCCTTTACGTGCCGCGCAAGCATCACAGGATTTACACCATTTCTCCACATCCTCCTTTGCCTTGCACCAGTAGAAGCGTTCCCGAACTTTCTGCAGAGTCTTCATTACCCCAAAATGGCCTCCGGTAGAGCTACTATGCAGTTGTTCTAAAACAGCTGGAATTTTTGATTTGGTAATAAAGTCTGCCATCTGAAGCTTTTCCCATCATCAGATTCCCACTTTCTGTATAATATGCCGTTTCTGATATGAAGAGAGTCCCAAAGTGCCCAATAACTTTTCGTAATGGGACTAAATCTGGAAATATCCTGCCAGGTAGGTCTGTTGCTGGTCGTCTCCTTCAGCTGTAATATTGGCTTTACGTCAGGATCTTCCAACTGGGCTTTTCTAAGTTCTTCGTCACTCCATGGATCGGGATCTTGTTCTGATGGTGTTCAGATAGTAACTTGGCAGGCCAGTGGATTTATCGGCAGGTATTTCTGTTCGGCTCTACAGCAGTACTTGCTGCTTTCCGAGCAGGGCTTCCGTGACAAGGCATCTCCATTACCATGTAGAGTCCCTGTACGATGACGTATCTCAAAGTCATATTCCTGGAGGCGTTGTATCCACCTGGCAATCTGTCCTTCCGGGTTCTTGAACAGGAGCAACCACGTTAAAGATGCATGGTCAGTCCGGAGCAGGAATCTTCTGCTATAGAGGTAATGATGGAAATGTTCTATGGCTTTTACGATGGCGAGTAGCTCTTTCCTGGTGGTACAGTAATTTCGCTCTGGTTTAGACAGGCATTTACTCCAATAGGCAATGACATGTTCTTGACCATCAATTTCCTGCGACAAAACAGCACCGACACTTTCATGGCTGGCATCTGTATCAAGTATGAACTGTCTGTCGGGCTGTGGATACGTCAAGACAGGCGATGATGTTAAGGCCTCTTTAAGTCGCTTGAACGCATTTTCACATTCATCTGTCCACAGGAACTTCTGTTTGGCTTCCGTCAGCTTGTGGAGTGGTCTGGCAATATTTGAGAAAACCTTGACAAACTTCCTGTAGCAAGTGCATAACCCCAGGAAATTTCGTAGTTGGTGTACATTTTCAGGGCGACTCCAGTTCTCGACTGCAGAGATCTTCTCAGGATCAGTTCTCACACCTTCGGCAGAGATGATATGGCCGAGGTAGCTCACTTCACGCCGGAACAAGTTACACTTGCCTGGATTCAATTTCAGGTTTGCCATTCTGAGTTTCTCCAGCACCTTTCGGGTGTTTCGTAGATGGTCTTCAAAGGTGCGCCTTACAATGATAATATCATCCAAATACACCAGACAGGCTTCATAGGAAAATCCTTCTAGCACCGTCTCCATCAGGCGTTCGAAGGTGGCAGGTGCATTACATAATCCAAATGCCATAACTTTAAATTGCCACAGTCCATGTCCCGTGGTGAATGCAGTCTTCTCACGATCATCAGGATGTAATTCTACTTGCCAGTAACCGCTTTTCAGATCTAAAGTCGAGAACCATTCATTGCCAGCAAGTGTGTCTAAGGTGTCGTCAATTCTGGGAAGAGGGTAACTGTCTTTCTTCGTGACGTCATTCAAACGACGATAATCCACGCAAAATCTTGTTGAACCATATTTTGCCCGCACCAGTACTATGGGAGAGGCCCAAGGACTCGTTGATGGCTCGATGACGTCATTGTGTTGCATTTCATTTAGAAGTTCAGTGACCTCTTCTTGTTTAGCAAATGGAAGTCTTCTTGGATGTTGTTTGATTAGAGGATGATTTCCTGTATCAATTCTGTGCTGGGTGATGTTCGTTCTCTCGACGTCTTCAGGTGTTCGAGAAAAAAGGTCTTTAAATTCTTGGAGTAGCTTCTCCGCAGCACATTTCTGTTCCTTTCCTAACTCTGCATCCTTGAGTAATTCCGTGATTAGTTGTTCAGAAGACTTGGATTCGGTTGATTGCGTGGGGCGGTTGATGCATGTGACAGGAGTGCAGGTTGCTGACACCTCATCCTTCTTCACTGTCCGGACCTTATCGCTGATGTTTGCGACTCTCACAGGAATAGTATTCTTTGAGAGATCAACTAGAGATGAAGCTACCAGAACTCCTCTTGGGCTATTGTCTGTATTTGGGTATTCAATCAGTCCATAGCGGAAGTATTGCTTTGTAGGTGGTGTTCCTGAAACTATTGTCTCTGTGTGTGGAGGGATGGAAATTTCAGACTTGGCTGTTATCTGGCAAATTGTCTGAATGTCTTGATTTTCAGTGTTGAACACAGCGATGTCTTCCGAACTCGAATGCAGTTCATTATTCTTGAAGTCCAATTGAAAGTTAAATTTTTTCAGGAAATCAATTCCAATGATTAGAGGATCTCTTATATCAGCCACATATGCCATATGATGGTAACTGGCATTTCCAAAAGTGATGGTCAAGTTCATTTTTCCATATATTTTGATTTCGTCTCCGGTCACAGTCTGGTGTTTAATGCAGGGCTGCGTCCACATGATCTTTCCTTTTAGTTTTTGAGCCAAATCCGTTCTAATGATGGTCACGTTGGCTCCCTTGTCCAGAATCATCCGGCAGGTGGTGTTGTTAACTTGGCCATAGACATGAAGTCCATTATCGCCGCCACTCATCGATGAAACATGAAATACTATAAATTGGGGCTCTTTAATTTCAGGCGACCTCCGCCCCGCGAGATGGCCTCCTCTTAGTTTCCCTGTAGTGATAGTGAAGACGGTTGATTTCCTATAGTTGGTCGTAGAGGGCAGTTCCTCATCACGTGACCATCCCGTCCACAGCCCCAGCACTTTATCTTCCGGTCCTTTATTTCCTTATTATTCTCCAGGCTGCGCAATCTCTTTAAGATCTCTGCGATACTTCTCTTCATTTCATTTTCATAAGCAGGCGTATCATTTAATGAGACTGCTCTTATCGTACGGCGGTCTTTGCGGGAGGCTTGTTGGGCTGCCTCTATCCTAAGTGCATAGCCTAAAGCTGATTCTACGTCTCTGATGTTGGAGAGTCTCAGCGCTTTTTGAATTTCTGTATCACGAACACCATCGATAAAGTACTGAAGAACTAAGTTGTTTCGAGTGTCAGCATGACAGTCTGAGAATGCTAGGCGTGACAGTCTCTGAATGTCCGCTCTTGCAATTTTTCGCCCGTTTCCTGGTAACGAGATTTTAGCTGGAGGCGACTATAGTCCTTAGAACACTTCTCTCCGAACCGTAGCTCCAGTGCTCTAGTCAGGGCCTCGAAGTCGTTCCTTTGTTCTTTAGAAACATTTCTCAGTATCTCGGCTGCATCTCCCCGTAATGCTGCTGCTAAGTGGACTGACTTGGCGGTAGAGTCCCAGCCGTTAGCTTCAGCTACGATGGAAAACTGTGTCTTATATACATGCCAGGAGGAACTGCCGTCGTAGGTGGATAGCTTAATCAATTCCTGATTCTGGATTCTTCTCTCTTTCTTTTCAGTTTCCTGCGGCATGGATTCTAACTTTTCTTCGAGATTCCGAATCTTGCTCTGCAGTTCATTCCCTATTACTTCTCCGTTCCACTCTTCTTTCATTTTTCTCTCAAGATCTTCCTCCATTCTCTTAAACTTGCTTTCTATCGCTGAAACACTTCCTTTCAGCTCTTGATCAAAGTTTTCTTTAAATTTCTCCTCAAAATTCTCTTTTATTTTCAAAACTTTCTCTTCAATTTTTTCTTCTATCTTTATAACTTTCTCTTCAAAATTTTCTTCTATCTTTATAACTTTCTCTTCTATTCCATCCATTCTATTTTCCATCACCGTTAATTTACCCTCGATTGATTCTTTCACCGTTGAAAGCTCTCTCTTCAACTCATCTTGGTTAGATTTAATTTCTTCGGTCAAGCCGTCTTTTAGTTCTTTTTGCGATGTTTCCATTTTCTCCTGTACTGCTTTCATTTCTTCAGTTAATCTATCTCTCATCTCGTTTTGTCCTTCTTTCATTTCTCTTTGTCCTTCTTTCATTTCTTTTTGTCCTTCTTTCATTTCATTCATTTGGGTAGCTAAGCTTTCTAGAAGTTTCTTCATCTCTTACTCCATAGCTCTCGTTATCACCATTCACAGACAATCCCACTTCTGACACCAGAAATGTTGCGTACTTGGGGGTTCGTGAGTTGTCCGAGAATGAAAGGCCAAACTTACAAAAATTCAGTAATTTATTCACAGAAAGTTCCAGAAATATACAGGTCTATAAACCAAGTATCAGCTTCAATTCAAACAGTAAACACAGCTTAAACAACAGCTGTCAATAGCAAATCCACAGTACAAACTGTATAGCAATAACACATAAAGCAAGTCTCTTCTAAAGAGGCTCAAGAGCAATGCAATCACTAGCGAAGCTGGCTGAAAACTGAACTGAACTGACTTGCTTGGCGAGAAAGCACCCTTGTATACCTCTGTAGAAAAGTGTGGAATGTTCCGGAAATTTCCGTATCTCATCAACCAGTGAGATTAGAGCTTCCATATTTGGTATATCCCATATAAGGATTTTCTCGCCAAGATCGCCAAAAAATCGCCAAGGTGGGAAAAAGTCGCCAAATTTGGCGCCAAATCCATTACTTGCCTTATTGAGCCTTTTTAATGCGTTTTTAAGGGAAAATAAGGCTATTTCAACGCTAAGACGACTAGAAATGCACAAAATTAGCACTTTATCAACTTACTAAGCCTCTTTAAAAGAATTTATACAAAAATAAACACAATTATTTACAATTTTGTAACACTATATATATATATATATATATATATTGTACGAAGTATTGTTTCATATTCTTGATTGCTATTTTAATATACCTTATTAAAATAACCATGATTTCTCGAAGGAAATAAATATGTTTTACGATATAATTGGTGATTTTTTTTCACCATGGACGCCAGATACCAGCAGCTCCGCCAACTTTTCCAGTTTACGAAATGTTATTTGTTTATTTGAATCAAAGTAGTTTTCGGCTGTGTTTTGGAGATGCTGAAGTGAGATGTATATTTTGAATAGAATTTGATTTTTTATTGAAAAAATGTATCATTTTTTATTTAATTTTGCGCCGATTTCAAAAGTTATGTTTAATTGTAGTATTTAGGTTGTTTGGCGAAGGAAATTATTTTATACTTTAAGGCGCAATTTACAGTTCCATTTTTACCAATTTTCTTTCATTTTTCGTTGTTTAAATAGTAGTTTCCTTTTGGAGTCTGTTCTTTTTTTTTTTTTTTTTTTTTTTTTTTTTACAAAAATATTTTATTTTTTTCTTTTCAGTGAAAATTTATTCAAGTAGCAGAACATCAGAAGACGTTCAACGGCGGTTTGACAAATCACAACCCACAAGAAAAGTGACGCAACTCAAAAAATGGTAATTTCAAATTTATGTAACTGAAAAATACATGACATGCATACAAAAAGAACAAAAAACATTACATCTCTATCTAAAAAATTATCCACTCGAGAGACAGTTGTGTCAGTTTTATTCTAGTCAATGCCTTATCTTTAAGCTGATTTTTCTCAAATACTGCATTCTTAAGTTGTGTCACTTATCTTCCCTTTATTGGATATGAGAAACAACTATCTATTGAATGGCCACGCATTAAATTAAAAAGGCTTTAGAAATGTAAAGAATGGACACGCTGTATTCGTAACCAAAAATTCGGATAGGCATGTATTGAACTTTACAGTGAATATGTGTCACCCGCTACGCTGGAATGCGTGCAGCGTAAAGTTCAAACAAAGATCAAGATATGCATTGAAGCTGACGGACAGAAGTTTCAACATCGAAATAAAGGCTTTTTGATTTGTTTGCAGTGTAGAAAAATGCGAACAAACAGAGGCACATTTAAACATTCTGTTAAACATTTATGTCTACAAGGTGTCTTTTCGTGACTAAATAAACGATGCAGTACAACTTTGTAATTTGCTTTCTCTCCTACCTTATAATGTTTTGAGATAGAAACGCTAACTCCGCTAGCTTCTCACCAGGTGACTCTGTAAGCGGTCACATATTGTAGCGCATGGCTACTTTACAATACTTACATATTACTTTTACGAATGTAGAGGCAACCGTTCAGCAGTTAGAGTGAGAGCGGACTCTCATGAATACCCTGTAATTTGTTTAGATATTAATAAAATCATAATGAGACCTATTTCAGGTCAAGATCTTTGCGACAAAAAAAAAAAAAAAAAGTATTAAAATTAAAGCATTTTTTACGTAGTTATAAGAAAATACTATTCAAACTCCAATTTATATCTGATTAAAAATATTATCTATTACTTTTATTAAGTGGAGCAAAAAAAAAAAAAGGTTTTTAAATGTATAAATTTTTTAATATGAGCTCATACCATTTTTCGCGACGTTCGAGCAACATCGTACAGTCGGTAACGAAAGTGTCCGAACACTAGCAAAAATTCCTATGTAAAAAAAGTACACTTCATACGGTTTTGTTAAATAAATCCTTATCGAATCATGTTCTTACACTGACTAAGAAAAGGATTCGACAGAGATTTATTTAAAAGAAACCGTATGAAGTGTACCTTTTTATATAGGAATTTTTGCTAGTGTTCGGACACTTTTGTTACCGAATATATCTCGAAATGTGAAACCTAATTTGTTAAAAAATTCATAAAAAGCATCATATTTTGCTTTTTTTTATTTTTAATCCAGAAAAGCGACAGGAAATTAACCTCAAGTGAACGTATTTTTCAACTTTTTGCTGCATATTTACAATAAAAGATACGAATAATTGCTAATTTGGAGAAATGCTAAAAGGAAATTTTTTTTCACATTTATTTCACAAAAAAAAAAAAAAAAAAAAAAAAAAAAACGTACTCAAAGTGCAACCTATTTCTACTTTTTGCTTTTATCTATTACTTTCTTTAAGATGGAGCAAAAAAAAAGTTTTTAAATATATAAATTTTTGAATATGAGCTCATACCAGATTTCGCGTTCGAGAGACATCGTATCTCGAAATCCGAAAAATAATTTCTTAAAAATTTCCCTCAAAAGCCACTTATTCTGCATACTTATAGTTCAATGCACAAAAAGAACATTATATTCCCCTCAAGTAAAATCATTTTTAAACTTTTTACTGTATACTTACAATAAAACTTACCCATAATTGCTACTTTTTGCGAAACGCTAAAAGGAAATTTTTTTTCAAATTTATTTCACAAAAAAGAAAAAAGGAAAAAAAAATTGTACTGAAAATGCAATTTATATCTACCTTATACATTTATCTATTATTTTCTTTAAAATGGAGAAGAAAAAAGTTTTTAAATGCATGCATTTTTGAATATGAGCTCTTACCAATTTTCGCGTTCGAACGACATCGTACTTAGAAATGTGAAAACTAATTTGGGAAACATTTTCATAAAAAGCCCCATATTTTGCTTATTTATACTTCAAAGAATAAAAGGAACATGAAATTCACCTGAAATGAACATATTTTCAATCTTTTACTGCATATTTACAATAAAAGATACGAATAATTGCTAATTTGGCGAAACGCTAAATAGAATTTTTTTTTTCACATTTATGTCACAAAAAACATAAAAATCATACTCATAATGCAATTTATTTCTACTTTTTGCTTTTATCAATTACTTTCTTTAAAATGGAGCAAAAAAAAAAAAGTTTTTAAATATATAAATTTTTGAATATGAGCTCCATACCAATTTTCGCGTTCGAGCGACATCGTACCTCGAAATCCGAAAACTAATTTATTAAAAATTTCCATCAAAAGCCCCTTATTCTGCATACTTATACTTCAATGCACAAAAAAGAACATTATATTCACCTCAAGTAAACACATTTTCAAACTTTTTACTGTATATTTACAATAAAATTAACCAATAATTTCTAATTTTTGCGAAACACTAAAAGAATTTTTTTCCCTATTTATTTCACACAAAAAAAAAAAAAAAAAAAAAAAAAAAACCTTAAAATGCAATTTCATAAAAAGCACCATATTTTGCTTATTTATATTTCAATGCAGAAAAAGAACATGAAATTCACCTCAAATGAACATATTTTCAAACTTTTTACTGCATATTTACAACGAAAGATACGAATAATTGCTAATTAGGCAAAACGCTAAAAGGAATTTCTTTTTCACGTTTATTTCACAAAATAATAATAATAATAATAATAATAAAATGAAATAAAAAATCCTTCTCAAAAAGCAATTTATATCTACTTTATGCTTTTATCTATTACTTTCTTTAAAATGGAGAAAAAAAAATTAAATATATAAATATTTGAATATGAGCTCGTACCAGTTTTCAGATTTCGAGGTACTATGTCGCTTGAACGCGAAAACTGCTATGAGCTCATACTCAAAAATTTCTACATTTAAAACTTTTTTTTTAGGTAGATTATAGATATAGATAGCATAAAGCAGATATAAATTGAATTTTGGTGATGATTTTTTTGTTTTTTGTGAATAAATGTGAAAAAAAAAATTCCTTTTATCATGTCGCCAAATTAGCAATTATTCGTATTTTTTATTATGAATATGCAGTAAAAATTTTGAAAATATGTTCATTTGAGGTAAATTTCGTGTTCCTTTTGTGCATTGAAATATAAATAAGCAAAATACGGTGCATTTTATGAAAAAATTTTAACAAATTAGGTTTCACATTTCGAGGTACGATGTCGGTCGAATGCGAAAACTGGTATGAGCTCATATTAAAAAATTTATCAAATTTAAGCCTATATATTTAAAAAAAAAATACTTAAGATTATATTCTGCAAATTTTTTTTTAGAAATCTACACGAAGAAAATTTGCAGAATACGTAGGCTTAAGAATTGGGCCAAATAACTTAAGATGTTCTGTAGATTTTTTTAAAAGATTATTTAAAGATTATTTATAGTGGGGGGAGCAAAAATAATTCAATTATTTGGTTTGACGTCTACTATAAAAACTCCTTTCCCCCCTCTCTATACCTGCCTTTTCTGCTCATCCAACTATTTTTAAAAAAATCTTTTTTCAATTCTTACATATTCCGTGCCTTTGATTATACTTCATTCCAATTTAGTGGAAATCGACAATTAAACAAAATTTTAAAATAGGTATGGACGCTGGATACAAAAAAACTACTGTAATTAAAATTACACTGGTCTACAGTGGTTCGGTAACAACGGTCAAATTATTATTTTTATTATTAATTCCAATTTTTATTTAAATATCCGCAAGTAAAAATGTCCCACCACGCCACATTTTTCTGTTAGAGTATCAGAAAATGGCAATTTTCACGATTTTTTTTATCATTTTCACAGTATCGAAGGCAACCATGTTTGTTCCCTTTTTTTTTGTTAAAGTATCAGAAAATGGCAAATTTCACTATTTTTTTATGATTTTTACAATGCAGTCGACAGCCAAAGTAGGGGAGACTGGGGAGGGTTGACCCTATGGGAGGCTTGACCCACCTTTCTTTACTCTGCTATTTTTAGCTTTCAAAAACTTCCAACACATGGCAGTACATCTTACTGATGCAAGGTAACAGTCCTGCTTGTTTGTAAGTTGTCCCATGCTTATTATTTGGGCAAGCTTAAAATTTGTGTTTTTCTCATCAAAGAGTAAGTAATTTTGATTAAATTTGTAAGGCATTGTGCAAATATTCTTAATCAAATATCAGAATTCAGATTTATATGATTAAAGTATATACCTCAAGCTAATATGTGCTATAATTAGTTTTGCTAAATAACTGTTTAATTCCCTGATTATTTTTATGAAATTGCAAATGGCTATTGAGGGAGGCTTGACCCAGATGATATAAGGGAGGTTTGACCCATGGGTCAAGCCTCCCTTACATATTTCTTTGTTATTGTAGACTGAAAATATTAATTCATCTATTATTTAATTGTATAAAAAATAAAAATGATTTTTGTTTTTAGCATATACCATTCTTTTACCAAAACACAAGCTGTTGTGCATTCCAGTGGATGGAAGACATCCAAAAACTTTGAAGTGTTTTTAACACATTTTGCAAAGTATATAAAATGTAGTACACAGAAGTTCTTATCATATTTGATAATCATGAAAGTCATGTATCTCCCAAAGGTTTGCAATTCTGCAAAGATAATGGAATTGAACTCTTAACATTGCCACCGCATACAAGTCACAAATTGCAACCACCCGATCAATGTGTGTTTGTACCTTTTAAGGGTTTCTACAATGAAGCTTGTGATAACTTTATTGTGAGTAATCCAGGAAAACCAATTGGACTTTACGATATTCCTGAACTCATTGGAAAATCGTATCCACGAGCTTTCACCCCCATAAACATTCAAAAAGGATTCACTGTTACGGAAATATTTCCTTTTGATTCAGGGATTTTTACCGAGGCAGATTTTATGGCCTGCAGTGTGACAAACCGACCTGAATAAACCGATTTTCAGACAACACAAATTGGTCAATATGATATTCACAACCTTGCATGCAAACAGAATTTGCCAAGTTCTTCGGAAATTACTCCTCCCTGTACCTCTCAACCTAAAAATAATTTATCTCTCATTCTTGAAGATTATATTCCTCATAGTAGTAGTTCACAAGCCACTTTTTCTACTAGGCTCTTCTGTCAGCCAGAAATTAAAAAATCTGCATCTTTGACCCCTGAACAGATTCGACCTTTCCCGAAAGTTGGACCACGAAAAAACAACTAAAAAAGAAAACAATCAAAGTCTCGAATATTGACAGATATCCCAGTTAAAGAATAAATAGAAAATGAGCATGCATTGAGAGCATCGAAGAAACGACCTTCTGTTAAAGATACTAAAATCAAAATTTTCTAAACGGAATTTTTTTTAACCAGTTGGAACCTCGAGTGATGAGGAAGAAGAAATCCCTCATGAGTCAGACAGCAGTGAAGATAAGTTTGTGATATCAAAGTCAATGTCAGAAAGAGATTTTGTGCTGGTAAAATTTTTAAGTCCTAAAACTGGTAGGCCTAATACATGTCATTTCGTAGGAATTTCGTGTCATTTCGTGTCATTTCGTAGTCATTTCGTTTCTCCACATCAAAGAAAGTGGAGAGAGAGAGTTTCTTGTTATATTTTTACACCGCACTGCTGAAACAAATTACTTTATTTATCCAGAAGCGGAAGATATATCTGTTGTTTCAATGGATGATATGATAAAGTTACCAAAACCAATATCAGCTGGAGGAACTGCAAGAGTTGCATTATGTTTTTATTTTGACTTTTCTGAGTATAAGTGCTGCTAACTATTCGTTATTATTTAACATTTCTATCTTTTTTCAACAAAGCTTAATGACAATGACTATTTTTAATTTAAGAGTTGTTTTAGTAGTGTGAACGTGTTCTTTTATATATTTTTTTTCAATTTACACTTTAGAAATATTGCTACTTCATCAACTATAACTTTTATTGTTATCACATTAATTTCGTTGCCAAATATTCATAAATTTTAGGACTAACTTAACTTTTGTTCATAAATATTACATTATGTTTATATTGGTGGGTCAACCCTCCCATTGTGTGGGTCAAACCTCCCATATGTGGGGAGCCTTGACCCAAAAATTCTGCTTCAATAACATTAATTATTTCTCTTTTCTGTTGCAAAGTATGAACAAATTTTATGTATGTTTTGATAATAGAATATATCAGGTATGAAATGGCGTACAAAGTTTTTTTCTGGAAGTAAAATTTCTTTCTCTAAATACGTTTTTGTAAAAAACGGGTCAACCCTCCCCAGTCTCCCCTATCCGAGCACTAGCCAATAATTCTGATATCAAAAAATTACATTTAATACTATTTTGTTAAATAAATCCTTGTTGAATCATGTTCTTAGACTGACAAAGAATATGACTCGAAAAGGATTTATTTAACAAAGCAGTACTAAGTGCACTTTTTTAGACATTGATTATTGCTTGTGCTCAGATACTTTTGCTGCCGACTGTATGACACATGGTAACCTTTCGTGCTATCAACCCTGCCTCCTGACCATCCTCTCTGCTGGCAACCCCTGTTTGGCAACCCTGTATTCGTACCTTATCTGTTTTTTTCTGGTATTCTAGTTAACAGACATTCTTTGTTAAGTATGATTGTGCTGTAGTATAGTTAAAGTTTCATGTTCAAAATGGCAAGTTTTCAGTGTAGAACTTGTAAAACCGTACCCGATAAGATTTGCTGTATTCGTGAACTATTCATATTAAAATCACAAGGTAGACATTTAACACAAGACGTAAAAAAGAATATTTTTTTTTATTTTGGTTTTAAAATAACAAGTAATAATTCAATCATTTAGTGTATTTTCCATGTTTTTATGTTCTCCTTAGTCTACAATATGTATATTATCTTCATATTAACAGTATTCCATGCAAAATTAATAATATTGATAGTAATAATGCATGTCTTCTAAAGACTTTTGTACATTGCTTCCAGTACAGATTAAATAATCATAACAAAAAAACTGTTGGTGTTACAGATTTTTCCCTATTATTTTTTAATTCTGCACTACAGAATTAGTTGAAAATAGTTAATTTCATTCATGTTACCCTCCATTTTTTTTTTTTTTTTTTTTTTTTTTTTTTTTTGTCGACTAGTGTTATTAATAAAATAAAAATTAAACTCTCTTTTCCTCCCATTAACAACTCTTCTACGTTGACCCCTAAAATCAAATTCACCAATAGTCTTGTTTATAGTAAAGTATTCGACAATTTTAAACATTATGTCTTTCGTAAATTTAATATTGTAATTCCTTATAGCTCTCCTTTACCTGTTAAACAGGAGGGGTTTATAAAATTTCAATACAATTAAACAACGATATCTTTTTCTACATTGGACAAACTAAAAGAAACTTTAATAGAAGAATTCAAGAGCATATCAGAAGTGTAAAAGAAGGAAAAACTTCGGCACTAGTTAATTTCATTTACAATAACCCCGGCGCTATACCCCTATGGAATCAATAATTGTAACGCCACAAAATATAACTGAACTGCTAATTTCAGAAGCTGTAAATAAAATGTCATAATGCTATTAATTCTAAAGATTCATCATTCCTACAAAAAAATTCGGAATTTTCTTATACAACCAGATATTTAACTTTCATTTATATTTTTTCAGTAGATTACATATCCACAAAATATAACTGAACTGTTAATTTCAGAAGCTGTAAATAAAATGTCATAATGCTATTAATTCTAAAGATTCAGCATTCCTACCAAAAATTTGGAATATTCTTATACAACCAGATATTTAACTTTCATTTATATTTTTTTCAGTAGATTATATAACTTCTTATCGTTTTTAAGTTACATACAAAATTTTGTCGACTATGCTACATCCTTCTTTAACAGTTGTTACCGCCAGTCCAGCTTTTCCAGTTCCTATCCATTGTTTTCTCCAAAAGATTGATTCCTTTTCCCTACAAGTTTTTTCCAGCAGTTGTTACCGCCAGTCCAGTGTTTCCAGTTCCCATCCACTGACTTCTCCAAAAGACTATGATTCCCATTAACTGCAAGTTCCCTTCAAGTTTTCTTCACACAGCTGTTACCACAAGGCCAGCTTTTCCAGTTACCAACTAATTGGCTTTTCTACGCAAGTTACTCAATAGTTTCAGTTATCAAATGTTGCCTCATCGTGAACGCAGAGCGGCTCCAACCAACGGACTCCGAACTTTTTTGAACTGAAGTAGCGTTTTAATTGTAATTTTCACCTGATATTATAATATATACATACATATATATATATATATATATATATATATATATGAACGCAAAACTGACATTTTGTAAAAAAAAAATATGTAGATTTCCTGATGATGCCCTGCTGATCAGGTCGAAAAGCTTAGAAATATACATTTCTCTTTTTTAACTAAATACGTTTTTAAATGTGTACCTTTTTCTAATGTGCTTTTTTATAAATTTAGAACGATACACGTGTTTTTTAAAAGGGTTTAAAGGTTTTTTAAAAGGTGTCTCTATGCGAAATATGCTCTCCCTATTCTAATAAGTTTTCTCTTTTGAAAATATCTGCATTCGATTTGTATGTCCCAAAAACATATATGCGTCAATTTCGAACGATGTAACTCTATTTCTATTGTTTTGCCCCGTCGCCCCCTCTTTTCCTGCCTCTCCTAAAATTTTACAAATTCGAAAATATCCGCAATCGGCTTGTCGGTATAAAGAACCTCTACGTACAAATTTTGAACTATTTAACTCTATTTTTATTTTTCTGGCCCTCCGCCTCCCCTCCCATCAGCGCCCTTCCTGATAACTTTACACTTTCGAAAATATCCTCATTCGACTTGCAGGCTTCTAAAACCTATCTGTGTCAGTTTTAAAAGATCTAACTGTATTTCTTTTCTTTCTTTTTTTCTTTTTTTTTTTTTTTTTTGTCCCATAGTCCTATCGCCCCACCAGGGACGAGTTTCTAAAACTTCAGAAATTGGTTTTTAGGTAATTGTGTGAACTGTATTTTAGACAAAAAATCTCACACATACCTTTTTTTTTTTTTTTTTTGGCAATACAAAGCATTATTTGAAATCACGTTTCGCTCCTTCCCCCCTTAAGGGGTTGAATTTCTAAAATTTCAGAAGTTAGATTTTAGGTATTCGCATTAGCTATATTTTATATCAGGGGTGGCCAACCCGCGGCCCGCGGGCCGCATGCGGCCCACCGCGTATCTCCTTGCGGCCCGCGAGGAGGCTAACGATATTTAGTTTGACAACATTGGTTAACGGATCAAAATTTAATAAATGCGTTCTGACTTTTCGAAGTGAAAATACCTTTCAACGGCAACGGTTATGGTAGCTAAAAATCTGTTGTAATGAAATATTATTAGATCCATTATTATTCTTTTTATTATAGTTTTAATATATTGTCATCAATTTTTCACGATTGTATTGTCAGTTTATGAATGAAAATAATTTAAATTAATGTATTCTGCTCCGAATTTTCACCCTGCACTTTCCCGAAAAAAGTATACACATACATGAATCATATACTCACTAACATATATGCACATATGCATATGTACAGTCATAAAATAGTAATAATAATAATTTCCTTCCCCGATTAATTTCACCGTAAATTATCGTAGAAACCAGCAGCTAATGCCTAACGATTGGTAATAACATCTAGTTTTTAATTCAATTGCTAAATTTTGTTTAGGGTGTCATGTACATATTAAAACTTGCACAAACTTCTACTTCTTTTTTTATTTTTATTTATTTATTTATTTTTTTTCTGGCCCGAATAGTAACACCCATTTTTGACAGCATATTCGAATTTCGGAAGTCAAGGCGGTTCGGAAAAAGGTATAGTACCTTATATCAAATTTTCATAGAGTTAAAAGCAAAAATTGATCAAGGGTAAATCTCTATTAAAAAAAAAATCAAATTAAGATATCACAGATAAAAGTATTATATCTATTTAGATAATAATCGGAAGGGGTGGGGGGGAGGGGGGGGTAAGGGGGGCTTTTTTTCTTCACTGTACATACGGTGCGGCCCGAATTAATAAAGTAAATTTCCAATGCGGCCCACCAAGTGTTTTGGGTTGGACAGGCCTGTTTTATAGCAAAATTTTCATTTATATATCTGCTTTTTTGTTTGAGATATGTAGGATTATGTGAAATCACGTTTTGCGCATGTAAAATCACGTTTTGACCCCTTTCCCGCTTGGGGACTGAATTTCTAAAATTCCGGAAATTCGTTTTTTGTATTTGTGTTAGCTATATTTTAAAGCAAAAATTTTACGGATATCTGTGTTTTTGTTTCAGATGTGAAATCCCTATCTGAAGGAATCCCTAAAGAGGAATTTTATAATTTCGCTTCTTTATGGGTGTCCACGTAACATTGTTATAAATTTTCATGCTTCAAGGTCCAGGAGATTGGGCTGGGGTCATGATGAATCACACACTCAGTACAAAAGATTTTATATATACACTGCTCGACATTGAAAATGCAACACCAAGAAGGAATGAAAAAAACGGAATAAAATTTGTTGGACACATACATTATAGTAGGAAGAACAATTGATTAAAATTTCAGAAAATTTCGAGTAATACGTACTGAGAAAACAGTACATAAAGCAGCGACCTCTGTGAGCAATAACAGCACATATCTGCATAGACATTGAATCGAACAGCGATTGGATGACATGTAGAGGTAAAGCACATCATGAAGCTTCAACACGATGCCACAATTCATCGATCGAAGTTACTGGGGAGTGGAGGGGGGGCCAGTCGCTTTTCAATGAATAAATAGTCATTTTCATTGGTGCGAGATCAGGAGAACGTGCTGCCCAGAGCAACAGTCGAACACATTCTGTATCAAAGGAGGTCCGGACAATACAAACAACTTGCGGTCGTGCATTATCTTGCTTAAATTTTGCACTACGGAAGCCTCGAATACAGGGCAGAGGGGCGGGCCTTAACTCATCAGAAATTTAATGGCCGCTGTTCAGAGTGCCAGGAATACGAACATGAAGTAATCGAGACATGTATCCAATGGGAATCCATAACATCATTGCAAATGATGGACAGTATGATGATGTCGAATCCCAGCTGGCAGTGTGCATTATTCATAATGCCGTTAAATACGGATAAGGCAATCTTGATGCTGTAAACAGGATTGTGATTTGTCTGAAAAGTGACTTCACGCCATTCCTGTGTCCAGGTTCATCGTTGATCACACATTAATGGCGCCCATACCAGTGATGCAGTTTTGGGGGAAATCAGAATTTTTGGTAGGATTGATGGTATGTTCTACCATTGGATACACGTCCCGTTCACCTCTTGTTTTCATTCCCGCCACTCTGAATACCAGCCATTATATTTCTGACGAGTTAAGGCCCATAGCTCTGCCCTATGTTCAAGGCCTCCGAAGCGCAACATTTAAGCAGACAATGCACGACCGCAAGTTGTCCATATTGTCTGGACCTTCATTGATGCCGAATGTGTTCGACTGTTGCTCTGGCCAGCGCGTTCTCCTGATCTTACACCCATGAAAATGTCTGTTTAATCGTTGAAAAGCGACTGGCCCCCACCACTCTCCAGTAACTTCGTTCGATGAATTGTGGCATCGTGTTAAAACTTCATGAAGTGCTCTACCCGTGCATGGCATCCAATCGCTGCTCAATTCAATGTCTAAGCAGATATGTGCTGTTATTGCTCACAGAGGTCGCTGCTTTATGTACTGTTTTCTCAGTACATATTACTCGAAATTTCCTGAAATTTTAATCAATTGTTCTTCCTACTATAATGTATGTGTCCAACAAATTTCTTTCCGTTATTATCATTCGTTCTTGGTGTTGCATTTTCAATGTCGAGCAGTGTATGTATTATCAAGATTATATGCATCATATTCGCATTTGATACAAAATAATACTTGTTTCTTTTTATCTTTTCTTGACTCTTGTAAATATTGACAACTTTCCAAAAAAGAAAACTTTATTCCTTTCATACATAAACATTTTACTGTTCATTCGAAATAGTGAATTCTTAAAACAATAATTTGAATGTTTTTCTCTCTTTTTTTGCTAAAAAAGAAAAAAAAAAAAAAAAAAAAAAAAAATGTCGCCAAAAAGAGGTTGGTGGAATTTCCAGGCAGTTACTTTTTACTTCTCTGTCAAAAATATTTTTTAAGTTCTGCCTTCATTTCTTTGTCTTGTTGCAACGTTTTTTGTTGTTACCCGTTTTCACATTTTCTTAATTTTCTTTTTCTTCTAAAAATCCTTTTTCTTTCATTCCTTAGGCCGTTTTGCTTTTATTAAAAATTCTGGACTTTTCGCTTCCTCTCCAGCTTCCTCGTCTTAAATCGTTTAATATCATTAACTTTTTAATAATAATATTCCATTTTTTTTTCTCGAAAGTGTGCTTATTTAATGACTATTTCTGGGAAAAAATTGACAGCCCTTGCTCTTTTTTTCTTTTTAGTATGACAGGACGATTTCTTTCGGACAGCGATTTTGCATAGTCACAATTTCAATGCGCCAGGATGCCAGCCAATGTCCAATTTTATAATATCCAATTATCTTAAAACATATAGAAATTTTATTGTTAAACTCATCAACAGTTAAAATTCATTTTAAGTACTTTGGAGTATAAGATTATTATTATTTTTTTTTTAATGTGAAGTCGAGAATTGAACCCAAGCCCTTCGCTTAACGTGCGGATGCTTTTCCATTGAGTGACCTTGGCTAATAACCAGCTCAACACTTCTCCAATAATAGTCGTTACATTTGCGTTTGCAGATACGATGCCCTTGGCAACGGTTATTACGTGAGAAATGTCGAGCTTGTTATTAGCCAGGATGGATAATATTTCTTTTTCTTCTCTTTCTCTTTCTCTTTCTCTTTTCTCTTTTCTTTTCTTTTTTTTTTTTTAGTTACAAGATTGCAATATATAAATTAGTCCTTTCGTACAAAATTAAATTTCTGTCGAAGACCGAATTTTACTTTTCTTTCTTTCTTTTTTTTTTTTTCTTTTTTTAATTCTAATTTTTCACCGGAAGAGTCTCTTTGAAACTCAAAGTTTTTATTTTTTGAATTTCCGGATTATTATTATTATTATTATTATTATTATTAATTTTTTATTCTTTAGCGAAGTGATGCAATAAATCTGCTCCTATTTTGGTTCAAATTTCAAAATCTTGCATAAATAGAATGCTGCCAACATCGCCTCAGTCTTAATAATTGTCCAGAGCATAATAAAATGGGGCAATAATGGTAACCTCTTGCAAATTATATAATTCATTAATGCAATAAATACACTTCTACTAGGAAGCTTTGCCCGCTTCATTGGTAATCATAATATAAAAATAATCACTATTTTCACTTTACAAATAAAAACTAAAAAAAAAATCCATTACAATAGCTCAAAAATTTGCTTCGGGTCCCCGCTGCTTTTGGCAACGTCTTCCTCTTCCACGATATCTGGTGTCCGTGTCCCTATTGCCTGAGACAATCAACGTCCAACCTTTGGACTTTAATTTCGATATTTATCGGGTGACTATTTTGAAACGGACAATATATATATATATATATATATATATATATACTACTGTCCATTAAATTTACAACACCAAGAAGGAATGCGAATATCAGAATGATATTTATTGGACACATACATTATAGTAGGAAGAACAATTGATTAAAATTTCAGGGAATGTGGAGTAATATGGACTGAGATAAACGTACATAAAGCAGCGATCTCTGTGAGCAAAAACAGCACTTATCTGCCTAGGCATTGAATCAAACAGCGATTGACTGACATGTACAGGTGGGGTACTTCATGAAGCTTCAACACGATGCCACAGTTCATCGATCGTAGTTACAGGTTAGTGGTTGAGGCCAGTCGCTTTTTAACGATTAAAAAGTCATTTTCAATGGTGCGTGATCAGGAGAACATGCTCACCAGAGCAACAGTGGAGCATATTCTGCATCAAGGAAGGTCTAGACAATATGGACAACTTGAGGTCGTGCATTGTCCTTCTTAAATATTGCGCTTCAGAGGCCTTGAATATAGGGCAGAGCGACGAGCCTTAAATCGTCAGAAATGTAAAGGCTGGTATTCAGAGTGGCCTGAATAAAAACAAGAGATGATCGAGACGTGTATCCAATGGTACTGCATGCCATTACTTCAGGTGGTGACCCAGTATGCAGCTACCAAAATTTTGATTGCCCACAAAACTGCATCACTGATATAGGTGCCTTTAATGTGTGATCAACGACGAACCTGGACGCTGGAATTTCGGGAAGTCTCCTTTCAGAAAATCACAATCATGTTTACAGTATCAAGATTACTTTATCCGTATTCAACAACATTGTGAATGATGCACATTGCCAGCTGGGATCCGACATGGCCACACTGTCCGTCACTTGCAGTGATAGTATGGGGTCCCAATAGATACACGTCTCGATTACTTCTTGCGCGCATTCCCTGCACTCTGAATCGCGGCCATTAAATTTCTGGTGAGCTAAAGCCCGCCCCTCTGTTTTATATTCAATGTATGCGTAGCGCAACATTTAAGCAGGATAATACACTACCGCAAGTTGTCTATATTTTACGGATCTTCCTCGATAGAGTCGCTCCGGCCAGCGCGTTATCCTGATCTCGCACCAAAGAAAATGGTCGTTTAATCGTTGAAAAGCAAATGGCCCGCCACCACTCACCAGTAACTACGGTTTATGAACTGTGGCATCCTGTTGAGGCTTCATGAAGTGCTGTACCCGAATGTGTCCTCCAATCGCTGTTCGATTCAATGCCTAGGAAGATAACGTTTGTTTTTGCTCACAGAGGTCGCTGCTTTATGTACTCTTTTCTCTGTACATATTAGTCCAAATTTTCTGGAATTTTAATCAATTGTTGTTCCTACTATAATGTATGCGCCAAATAATTATCATTCTGATGCAATTTTAATGGGCAGTAGAGTATATATATATATATATATATATATATATATCGATGTAACGTTGTTGTATTTAGATCTCGTTCCACTTGAAATATAGTACTAAAATATGTTATGACATTTAATTTGGTGTCAAAAGGAAAAAAAAAAGTACCTTTTGTAAACGCACGATTGGAAACTAAAAAAGAACACTTTATGGAGCATATTATCTCATTGAAATAAGAAACAGCAAAATTTTCGGTTTTTCCCTCCGAGTATGAAAGGGAACATTTCTTGGTGAAAAATGTTGGAAAAAAAACTGGCTAGTTAAGCACACAGAGATATTCCAGACTATGTGTGTGCTAAATTTCACATCTGTCAGTGCGGTAGATTTTTTTGGAGACATCTGACAGAAGAAAAGACTGACAGTATTTCGGTTTTATTAATAAGCTATTAAAATAAACTAAATTGCATTCACATAAAAAAAAGACAGCTATACTATAGGATCTCGCTGCTGAACTTTGAAATTTAAACAATAACTCGGACATTTCTTGCCAAGATCTTTACGTATTCAACTGGGATAGCTATTTTTATTTATTTCCAGAATGACAAAAAATATTAAAAGTCGCCGTGGAGATATTGTACTAAAGCTATACCCACATTACTTTGTGAACGTTAAAGTAAAAATAAATAAATAAATAGAACTATATAAGACTGTTTGACTAAATTGAATTAATATTTCAAATATAAATAAATAATAAATTTCTAAATGGTATGACGTCATTTTTATCAGAATTTTTTTTATGATACATGTTTAATTTTTCATTATTATTATTATTCGTATTAGTATTATTGACGTGTAGAGGAGTGTTTCTTTTTATGTTAGATTAAATAAATGAAAAAAAATTTTTAATCATTTTATTTTATTGGCAACAGGTTCGAGAAATTTAATCAGTCGAGAGTCAAATAGGTTAATACATTTTTTTTACTTTTTTCCTAATCACAAATTTGAAAATTTGGAACAAGGTGCACACGGAGACGTTGCAGACTATATGTGTGCCAAATGTCATGTCTATAAGTGCGATAGATTTTTCAGGACACAGCTGACAGACTGATGGCATTTCACTTTTATTAGTAAGATTAGGTACCGTAGAGCTTGGTAAAACCATCTATATAAATAAAGAACGTTTTTTAAAATATTTCAAAAATTAAAAATTATCGTCTGTGTCAGGTTTATGAATTCCCTGACAAGGAAAACAACGACACCTTTTGAATGTTTCCTTGTGAGTTACGAATCTGAATCTGAATTACACAAAAATTACAAAACTGTTACATGTCATAATTTTCCCGTAGCAGATTTTTCCGACATTACTGTACGTTTATTTCTCTTACTAATGCATAATTACAACATCGGTAAGTGATATACCAAATGCATTTTAAAAGTATTAAAAGCAACGAATGATATCTCACACACAGAAGCTTTAATTCCTGCTTTGATATCATTCATCCGAGAGCAAAAAAAGAAAAATACGTAATCGCCATATGAAATCTGTACCGTTGGTTAAACATTTTATCTGGTTATAGAAAAAAAGTTTCTTTTGACAGATTCAGATGTAAATTTAAACAGAATTTCAGTAATATTTTCAATTAAAAAAAAGAAAAAATTAACACTATCTTAATATTTATAGGTTTATAAATCAAATTCAAATCTTCATAAAATAAGCAGAATACTTTCCTTTTTATTATTATTTACAAGCAAGCTTTGTCTGTTTAGTGAGTCACTATATTTAAAAGAATTTTCAAACTATATTAATCGCTATATTTTAAATCACTTTATGAAAAAACCTTAAAATAATTCCATTTAAATCACATAAAACCTCGCCCTCAATCCGTGCAGCCTTCTTCAGCGTCTTCCCTGCCAATGCTATATCGATTCCAGGTCCCTACTGCTTTCATTTGTGCCTTAACTAGGCATTTATATTTAGGTGCTAACTGGACAATAAATGGCACTGCTATGCTTATCGTACAGACATTTCTCGGACAGATTATCATCTTCACTCTGTGAGAGTAGATGGTAGCACCAGACATTCTCACTGGCAGCAATAATTTTAAATAATTATAATAACCGATTAGAAAGTAGAAAATTGGGTTTCGGTGTGAATCAGAAGAGGTTAGAAAGGACCTCCATGCAAAATACTGTAGCTCTGTAATCAGCCGTTTGCCTACAAAGCAACCAACACACCTCTCTAAGTTTAACATAGTTGTTTGTCTTTTTCTCGTCATCCATATAGTTTAGGACTCTGTGAAGACACTGAAATATTTTCTTTTATCAACTGATATCTTATTTCTATTGACTATCTGCAAAAAGTAACACAATGACCTTTAGAGGATGGAACACACGATCTTCGTGTTATTAAAATGACTCTCTAGCCAAATGAGCTAATGGGTCACGTAAAGAGTTTCACAATTACATTTCTACCTCCAGAGTCAATTATTTCAGAAATTTACATATTTTAAATTATTTAAAATGAACCAATAAAAAAATTCGGAAATCTTGCTTTGAGGTACATCAAGAGACGTGTAAACGACCTCCATGAAAAATTCTGTAGTACGTTTGCCTGTAGCCGTTTGCCTACAGAGTGACAGACATAGACACACATTTTCTTTTATTATATGTAGCGGTAGTATCAGATGCAAATACAATTGTAGTTGTGTTTTTCTATGTAAAAATTTGGCTATTTTATTAGGTGTAGGTCAAATCGTACATCTTTAAGAGCAAGATAAATCAAATACATTCAAATGTTGAAAATAAAAGCAGCACTGATAAGTACACATACAGTAAAGCTTGAACTGATTTTTAGTGAACAAATTTCATTTAAATACAAAATCTGTAAACCTACTTTTTTGTACTTCAAACATTTTTAATGTAAAACATATTTACTTTTGATTTTTCATCCTTGTTTGCTTTGAAATCAGGTCCTTTTTTTTCTGTGGTACCGAACCACCAAATTATTAATTATTTGAAACGCTGGTTAGAACACATTCTGAAACGCGTTATTGAATTGATAAAAACTATATATTTAACGAATACAGAGCATATAGATGTCTACTCATGTTCAGAAACTAAAACTTTCTCCTATAACGGATTTCGAATGCACAAAGTTTTTTTAATGCACATTAAGATAAATTATTGCAGTTTTATAAAATGCTTTTTCGCACTTTTTGTTTTAAAACAGAATATCTTGATGCATTCAAATTATATTTCCATAACAAATACATTCATATCTAGAAATGAATATAGCATATATATATATTTTTTTAACTTTTTATGTTTAAATACGGAATTACATGCTACGAAAAAATTTAATCCATTTTACAGATTCCTAGAAGTAGAAATAAAATTTGGCTGTGAGTGAAGACGACATTTTAACTTATATCCCCCTATGTAATAAATCGAAACGACAAGAACATTTAATCCTTAAATATTTGGATGAACACATAACGGAATAGCTCAATTTGGTAGACATTACTCTGAAATTATCTTAATGGAGTTTTAAAAAGTAAAGGTGAAACAAATGCAGAAGCTTCAATTATCTTTTATTTAAAACTATTCGAATGTAAAGTGTAAAAATTGAATTACATCAAATTTTAGAAGTAGGGGAAGGCTTTTTACAACTTTTAGAAAATATTCTTTAATTTTGTTGCTGCACATGTAGAATTAAGTTTGCACGCATAGTATTATTTGAATATTCTACACCTATATATATTTTTTATTTTAATTTATACACTGTAAAAAATAGCTAGTTATATTACAGAAAATTTCTGGCAGCATGCCAAATTCCGTTCTCTATGGAAAAAATACGTTGACAAGAAATTTCCATAACAAAATAATGCAGAAAATATTTGTACATAACAGAATTTCTCCGTAGGTTAAACAGCTAAAAAAAATAAATAAATAAATAAATAAATAAAAAATTAAGAAAAACTTGCATTAAATAAAATTCTCCAGTTTTGCCAACCATGATCGAACAAGGATCCGTGGTACTAGAGGTGGCGATGTTACATCACGGCTGCGGACCCATATTACAATTTTTTATTTAGAACTTCCCACTCGTGGTTTGATATCAAGTTTTCTGTACGCGAAACAAAAAAAAAATGTACCCATTAGATAAAAGTTCTACCAATGTTACAGATTTATGTGATTACACACACGCACGCACACGAAAAAGAAGCGTCTTTTGACATATTGGGATGTAATTTACATTTTTGTAGTTTTAGAAAACAAAAACTTTCTGTAGGAAAGCTACATGATCTTTTTTTTTTCTTCACATAGTTTTTTTACACTGCATTTGCGTTTCTTTCATATAATTAAAATTTCATGACCACAAAAAATCTGTATTATAAACAAATTTTTAAATAGAATTTTCCTATATTTAAATATATAAGATTATTTTCATATTAAATGTATATATATACATAAATAAATGTATTAAAATTAGATACAAAATAATAATTTAAGACTCAGTAGAATAAAAGTAACAGACGATTATACGCCACCGAAATCCAAATTAGCAAATTACATAATGTTTCAGAGTTGAATTTATTAACAACAGACTTACGTAACATAATTCCTTGATTATTAACTGCAAAACATTGAGCTTTGAAATAGTGAACATAAGGTGAACCAAAATGGATTTCAAACTGAAAAATTAAAATAATAAGATCTACCGAACTAATTTAACGCATTTTAAAACAAGTAGTTTATAAAAAAGTAATTGGAAAGGCTCAAAACCGTATAAGAATTTTCTCTTTGGGGATTTCGCATTCCCAGGGTTGAGCAAAAGCGAGATTTCGAAACACTGATTCGCATTAAAGCTGAAAAATCAATGGGTAACCTTTCTTGCTTACAAACCAATAAATATAATTGAAAAAAAAAAAAAAAAAATGGAAATCAATGAGAAAGTAGAACGAAAAAGTTTTCACTATTACTGTCACATGTTTAAATTAATAGAAAGGAAAAATACAAGATGAGTTTTCCACAGCCACAAACAGGAAAATGATTATGGCAAGCGGCAAGCAGTCATAGAGACAATAAATTGGGTCTAACGTCAGTAGAGGTAGAGTGAAATGATTGTCGTTAAGGTAACAAAGAGAGATATCTGCCATCTAACGAAAAAAATTATTATTTTAGATTTTAGAAATTTGTATTAATACACTTAAAAAGTTAATATTGATATTAATTCTATTTTGTTAATCTAACTGTTTAATTTTAATTAAATTTAGTTAATTTCTTATTTTTAATTGTAACTAAATAACTACTTTAGCTAAGGAAGAATTAACTTCAGACAGGAATTAATTTTTAATTTACTAATAATTTACTAATTACTAATAAAATTCAGAAATTTACTAAATTATTACTGACTTTATTAAAGGCATTGCTATTATTTATTTTTTATTTTTTATTTATTTAAATTGATTTTTAATTTTTTTTCATTAAATTAATTTTATTTTTAATGCTCTTTAATTTGATTCAAAATCATTTCACTCGTGCAAACTTTACTTATTTATTTCATTGTGAGGAATTAATTAAGTTTGATGAATATTATTTTGATTCCTAATTTAGATCAATGGCACAGCTAACAACACGTAATATATATATATATTTTTTTTAAAGGAAATTTCAAAGGAAAAAGTTAAATTGATAAAATTATCTTTAAAGTGGTAAATGCAACAACCTTCATTCTTTTTATTTTTTTAACTCAACACAGGGATGGAACACGGGCGCAGAACTCATACCGGAATCTGTTTAAGAAATTTCTCTACCTATAACATCGTTGATTTAAGAAGTAGAAAATTTTCTTACATTGATAGTGGTATGAGTTCTGCGCCCGTGTTCCATCCCTGTCAACATTTCACCCAGCCAATCGCCCACACAACTCCCCCCCTAGTTCCTTAATCAAGCATCTGCCTACCTATCCTCCACCTTTTTTATTTCTCTCATTATTTTTAAATTTATTTAAATTTATTTAAATTTTATTTTTATTTTTATTTGACACAGAGAAAGTTGTTGATATATAATAGAATAAGCAAAGTTTTTACAAAATCCCATTTTCGCAGTAGCATATTGATTAATTTGTTAATATTTGTGTTTTTTAGATTTTGATGAGCAAAAGTTTTCAATACGATACAAGTGGTTAATGATGATGTTTCTATACACAGAGAGATGCAGACATGATTCAAAATGAATAAACATGTGCACCTTAAAACTAAAATATTGTCGTTTGTCATAAATATCAGTATCTTTTTTATGACCATTTAAATGAATTGTAAGATATAAAAAGTTAATTTGTTGATTATTAAGAGTAGTTTGTGTTAACTTTAGATTAAATGGATTATTTAAAGAAAAAGAATTAGGAGATTTGTTATTGGTGTAAAATATAATAATCGATGTACCGATAAAGCCTGATATCATCATAACTAAATAGCTTCTCATAAGAATAAAGGTATAAATCAGCCAGAATATTTGAGCTGCATCCCCCTTGTGGGTTTCCAATTTTTTGTAAATAAATGTGGTTATCATAGATTATATAATTATTATAGGTAATAAAATTAAGAAGAGTTTTTAAATTTTCTGCTTTAAAGTTCTGAGGAATGTTAATGAGGTTTTTATATCTATCAAACAAACTATAAATAATGTCAGATAGATCAGATAAACTAATATTGTTAAAAAAATAATGAAAATCAAAGGTCATAATATTATCAACATTATCGAGGGTTTTAATAAAATTCATTAGTTGATAGGTATTTTTTTAAACAATGCAAGTTATCAACTTTGCGAATACAATTGTAAATCTGTTTATGTCCAGAAGAATTTTATTAGCTTTATCATCGTAAAAATTGCAACATATAGTGACAGTACTAAACTTAATGGGAGACTTGTGAAACTTAGATTATGAGTAAGATATGGATAATAAAAATTATTGAAAGGAAGTTTAAGAAGTTTATAGAAATTATAAAATTTGTGATTATTAATAATAAGGTTATTATTTGTTAGATTAAAAATATTGCTATTAGAAATTGAAGAATTTTAAAGAATTAGATAGTATGATTTACAAATAATAGCATAATTATTGGGAGATTTATCAATATATGTAATCCCAAAGTCATTCTGGAAGGTTTTGATGGCCTCAAATAATTCAGATTTTTTTAAATACACCAAATTACAGTAATCAAGATTTAATTCATTTTTAAACTTAAGTAATACTAAACATTTCCATTGATGGAATAAGGCAGTAGGTTTGTTATATTTAATAGAAATTTTATAAATAAACAAATCAAAGTCATACAAAAACTGTTGTATTTTTTGGGGCATACTAGTTTTAGAGGGAAGTCGAAATTTGGTGCCATATTCCATAAACATTTTAAGAGAAGATTTTTTTAACAATATTAAAATTACTTTTAAAAATATGACCATGATCTCTGTCAACATATTTTTCCAAGGGCGGATCATTACATTTACAATATATGGAACTATTGATAGAGTTTGATTTAGATTTGGTTTAGAATTATAGTTGAATGTCTTTTTGCCAAGAGGTAAGAGATATTTGTAAGATCTAGAGATACATAAATCTTTATTTGGGAACATGCATTCCTTGTCATTTATGATTGATGCAATATTAATTCGGTTAAATATAAGATTGGAAAAATTCACAATAATTTAAGAATTTATTTTAATTTTATGTGGCTTTTATGAGTTTTTAAACGAAATTGTTTAATTTTGTACATCAAAAAATCAAAAAAAAAAAAAAAAAAAGAAAAAAAAAAAAAAAAAATGGAAATATGAATTTATTTTTTTTATTGCAAATATGAATTTACGAATTAGAAACCAATTAAAATTTATTAAATAATTAGACTGTAACTCTAATGCATCCTTTGCAATGGCATTTTTAGGAATTATACTCTCTTCTATTCCTAGAAGTTTAATTGTTAATTTTATGATTAAGATGTGCTTAAATAGTCGAATAATCATGAATGGGATTGGTATTAGAGTAAACTTATATAACTTATATATATACAGTCGGTAACAAAAGCATCCGAACACTAGCAAAAATTCCTTAATAAAAAAAGTTGAGTTAATAAGGTTTTGTTAAATAAATCCTTGTCGAATCCTGTTGTTAGTCAGTCTAAGACTGACTAAGTTAGTAAGTCAGTTTCGACAAGGATTTATTTAACAAAACTGTATATATATATATAATTCAAACAACTAGGGAAAGTTAAATAATAATAATAATAATAATAATAATAATTAAATAATAAGGAAACTATGAAGAAATAAATAACTGCTAATATGTTCATAACTTTAACACGACAAATAAATTTAAAATTACAGAATACGTACTTTCTAATGAAAATCAATCAGCGTCTCTTGTTTAGTAAACATATGCAGATACTTAATAAACAAATTTTTTCAGGTTGACTACTGAAGTTGCATAATATATTTCTCGTGAAGCTATATTTCAGTTCAGTTATAGTAAATTTATATGGTATAATCAGAATTTTGCATAAATTACATTCTACCTATTTTTTTCAGTTAAAGTAAATTGTTGAAGAATTTCCGTCATTGTTAGTTCCGTTAGTGGTATTGCTGTTTGTGAAAAGCCTGGTGTGTAAGACCAGTAAAAATTCACTAAACCTAATATTTTTCCAAACATCTTTTTTCGTAGTAGTTCATTGTAATTTAGCTAATGCTTTTATTTTTTCTTGATATGGTCCATGACTACCACCTACAATTATGTGTCCTAAATAATTTAGAGTTTTACCAGCAAATGTGCATTCGTAAGTTGCACTGATAACTCTACATTTCCTAACTCAGATAGTACTTTATATAGGTGCATTAAATGCTCTTCAAAAGTTTGTGAGTAAATTATAATATCATCTGTATAAGCTTGAGCATAGTCTTTGTAAAATTTTATTACTTTATATTCATCTCTCGCTGAAATGTTGCTGCTGCTCCTACTAATGTAAATGGCATTACTTACCTGTGGTAAGTACCACTCTGAGTTTTGAATGTTGTCAGTGTTTTACTGTTTTCTTCCAATGGTATTTGCCATTATCCTCGGAGTAAATCTAAACTAGTCAACCAGTTTGCTGCTCTGGCTACATATATGAATCCATTCCTGTCTTTCATTGGAAAAGGGGTAGGTTTCGTTGCTGTATTCAACGCTCTATAGTATACACATAATCGTACTGTAGCATCTTTTTTTAATAACACAGATTATTGGGTATGCGATTTCTGCCACTTATCGTTGAAACAATCCGGCCTTTAGTAATTATTTTATTTGGCGGTCAATTTCTTTCCGATAAACAACTGGTACTGGACATCTATGTGCTTGCTTACGAATTACTGCTGGTATGAGTTTCATCCAATGCTTTCCAACTTTAACAGTTTTCATAGATGTTGCTAACCTTTGTCTATGTTTCCGTAGTAGGTCTTTCAACTCTCGTATCTAATCTGTTGTCAATCATTCAGGTTTGATTGTGTTTATTGCATTCTGAAATTCCTCATCCTCCTGATCAAATATTGGGGGGGGGGGGGGAAGGGGGTTCTACGTTTCCAAATTCTGCATCGTCTTCTAATGTCATATTTACTGTCGACACTTTTGCTAAATATGGGTGTAATTTATTTTGATTTACGACTTTGAGTATCCCATCTGCCAATTTTACTACAAATGAATGAGGACTGCTTTGCTTGACTCTTTCCCACAGACCTTGCTATCTTTGATAGAGTTTGTTTTGCGAATCAGGTATTAGCAAAATTACTTGATCTCCTACTAAATATTGTCTATTGGACGACCTTAGGTTATAGTAATGTGCCATTCTTTCTTATCGAATTTGTGTTTTAAGATCTGCTTTTTGCGCTATTTGTTCAAGTTTCTTCTTCAGTTCTTGTAAAAATATTGCTATAGGTTTAGTGCCTAGTTGTAAACCGTTATTTTCTAATGTCCAGGAATCCTTTAAAATGGACGCAGGTCTTGTAGGTGTTCGGCCATACAGAAGTTGAAATGGTTCCATTACCGTAGTACTGTTTGATATCTCTTGGTATGCCCACAATATGAAGGGTAAATACAGGTGCCACTTTCTTCCTTGGTCTCTGATAGTGTGGTGTAGCATCTGCTTCAAAGTTTGATTAAATCGTTCCACTAATTTATTAGACTGGGGATGAGATGAAGTTGAGAATCTTGGACTCGATCCTATTATCTAATAAAATTTTTGCGTCAACATTGACTTGAAGCATGTTCCGTTATCGGACGCAATCACATTTGATATCCCTATTCTAGAGAAAATTTTTAATAATGCAAACACCTTTTGCTGTGAGATTCCACAATGGTATTGATTCTGCCCATCTTGTATGTTGATATACGAGGCACAAAATATACTTATGTCCTTTGGAACTCGTTCGCTCAGTTGGTTGTATAATATCAATGCTTACCACATGGAATGGCAACCCTGGTCTAACTAGTAGAGCAATTGGTGGTATTTCCTTTGTTTTTATAGGTTTTATTAATTGACATTCCGTGCATGTGGCACAATATTTCCGTATATCTTTTTTCATATCGAGCCAATAAAATGAATAACGAATTCTCTATGCTGTCTTCCTAGCTCCTAGGTGACTTTCAAAAACTGAATTATGGGCTAACTTAAATATTTCTTTCCTTCAACGCGTTGGTAGGACTATCTGTCCTATATCTTTACCCATCACCTTATCTTTGTGAAAGAGTACATCTTGTGAAATGTAGAAATTTTCTGTTCAGCTAATTGCCATAATTTCCGCAATTCTAAACATTCTTTCTGCCCCTTTGCAAACTGACTGTAGAGAGGACCTTTTCATCGTTTGAGTCTACAGTCCTTCTCATAATTATAAGGACACCCGTTTTTCTATATTAACTAAACACTGAACACTATTATATAAACAAATATATTTTTAATTAATTTGAATTTCATTAATAGACTATATTTAAAAAGTTTTATCGTTTTTCTATCTTAAAAAACTTTAAATATAGTAAAAAGATGATTTTTCAGGTGTTCACAATTATAAGGACAACTCGAATTTTAGTAATTCTTTTCAGTTATTCATTAAATTAATATTTTATGGGGTCTCTTTTTAGGGTTAAACAGTCAGACATTCTCTGTGGTATATATATATATACATTTTTTTTTAATATTCAGTTTCAATACCATTTCATATAGCATATATGATATTCTTAATACATTTAAACTATTTAAAATTGCTTTCCACTTGCATGCACTTTTCTAATAACATAAGTTAAGGTTGTTTTAACTTTATAAGGGCAATAATACAGAAGTTTCTTTCTTCAAACTATTTCCTGCTGCTCTAAAAGTAGAGCAAAAATGTAAGTCTTGTTGAAAAAAAATATTATTACCCCTCAAAATCTAACAAAAATCTGATAATTCCACGTTTCAAATTTGCAGATATTCTCTTGATGTTCATAATAATAAAAAAAATTACTAAATTCATTCTGCATTCAGTAGAAGCAGCTCCCCAGAGCACCATAGATCCACCTTTAAAATGCCCGATTCATATCTGCCTTTAAAAAATCTGCTCTGTCTTTCGCTATCTTCAGATCGTGCCAGTAACTGTTAAAACCATTTGATTAATCAAGAATAAAATGTTTTTTATCCGAAAATGAAACATTTTACCATTTAATATTGTCTTTATTCAACTTTAACGAAGACGTTCTTTCCCCCATTAAATGCGTATTGATTACTACAGGTTTTTTATTCCTTTTAACATATTATTAATTGTTTTAAACCTGCACAAATGTGGACCCCAACCTTTCGTTAAAAATAACGAGGAAATTCAGCAGCAGTCATTATGAGTAGAACATTAAGAGGAATTATGAGTCTTCGATCTCTGTGAAACAACTATGGTTTTGAATCAGATCTCTCTCCTATCGAACCAGCAGTTCAACGTTTGATCACATTTCCTTCAGCAATTTTAGATCTTCAAATTTCATTAGAAATTTGGCGGATTGAAATTATCCTTCCACATAAAAAACACATTTATCATACTTCACTACATGAACGTTCTTTTTTTCGAGGAATTATCAGTAATGTCCGTCCAAGAAAAATTGAAGGCTTATATATGAATTAATCTAGCCCAGTAGTTAGCGAATTCGCATGTCAACTGTAATTTATCCGCTTGTAAGTTAAATAAAATGAAAAAATCTGGATTGTCCCTATAATTATGAACACCTAAAAAGGTGGAGAAAAAAATATTTTGCATTATTTTTTATTAATTTTGTTTCATATTACAAAAATTATAGCAGATTTGGTTTTTAGAATACTAGATATATTAAGTGCACTTAGTATAATCTTGTTCACAAGTATTTTTACATTGTTATTTCAAAATATAAAGTGTCCTTATAAATATGAGAAGGAGTGTATTCCCGACTCTCTTTTTTAGGAACCATAAGGGGTTTCACTTTCCTCCTTCGCCTTTTCTTAAAATTTTCCCACTCTTTCATGTTCAACATGGCATCCAGCTACATCCTATTCTTCTGATTCCGTCTCACTTATTAATTGCTTATGAATGTCAGGTGTAATTAGCTTCTCTTCGACAAACCGTCAGCTGCCGCACACCATACTTGTGTGTGTCACATTAGTAGATCCTCCCACTGGTACTGCTAATGGATTTGCAACTAGGATTGGTAATGGATTTGCAACCTAATTTGCACTAGGTCGCACTGTACTGGCGGACTAAAAATACCATTCAAAAAAATTGTCTTCCCTTGCATAAGGTTGTATTTCTAACTTTATCTTTTCTGACCACAGTAACTTCAGTTCCTGAATCTATTATTGTCTTGGTCCAAGTACACTAATCAAGGTTCGGTTTAATATACACAAACCGTCCTTTGCCTCGTTTCTATTTGGTATATATCTTAAATTGTCCACATTAGCCATGATAATTCCTTGCTTAACACTGGTATCTGGACTGTGTGAATTTTTCACCCTGACCACCTTTTCCACTTCTGATCGTGGCGTAAAATTTTCTCTCGCCATCTCGGGTAATACGTTTTAAAATGTTTCCGTGATCCACAAATGAAACATTCAAACTTCTTGCTATCTAATTTTGGTCTTTCTCCCTTTATTCATTTCGGTTCCAATTTCTTTTTGTATATTCGCTGGGATCCTTTTGTTATTCCCTCAGCCTCGAGTGATTTTTGATTATCATAATATATATACCTATCAGTAACCCTTGACTTATATGATTTTCCTTTCTCTGTGTAAAATAAGTCCCATTCCTTTGCCAAAACTCTATATCTGAATCAACCGTCACTTTGTTTTATATTTATGTGTGTTGCTGTTTCATGATCATGAGTTTCTATAAGACGATATGATATTATTAGTTATTTTATGTTTCTAAGTCTTTCACATCCTTCAATTTACAATAATATTCTCATAGAGAAATTAATCCAGTTGTAAACTGAATGAAATTTCCTTCATCTCCTCTTGCTTTCTTGAATTTTTCTAAACATGTTTGGTCCGAAGGTTGATATTCTCTTAATATGATTTCCTTTAAACGTTTATATTCTCCGTACCTTTCTCCTTGTACGTATATTTACAGCTGAGCTCCTCTTTTGCCCAGTAAACGCAAAACTATTTGAAATTTTGCTTAATGAGGTACATTTAAACTAGAAAATGCCTTCTCTAGACTATCAAAAAAATAATCCCTATCTTCCTTCTTGGCAGGTATTTTAACTGTTAGTAATCTAATACTTTTCACATATTCTTCAATTGATTTTGACCTTTCTCTAGATGCAACATTATCATCATCGACACTTTAATTCTCAAAAGAGTTTGAGCGTTGTAACCTTAGTTTTTCTAATTGTATTCTTCCTTCAGATTCTAAACGTAATTTTCTTTCTTCTGCTTCTATGCATACTTTCCTTTCTTCTATTTCTATCCGTAATTTCTTTTCTTCTATTTCTCTTTACCATTGCTCTCTTCTTTCTTCTTTCTTTTTTTTTCTTTCTTTTTCTTCTTTCTGTTACTGTCTTTCCCTTTCTTCTCTCTCCTTCCTGCCGTCGATGATAGTCTGAAATATCTGTTTAATAGTTTCTTCATGATACTCTTTACTGTTCAAGGTAATTTTCCTAAGCTCTATTAATTTTCCACTTTGCTGTACTTCTTCACCAAAATTTTCGATAACTAACACCAAATCTTTGTCTTTTCCTTTTATTAAGTATGCCATCGTTGCTATGCCATCGTTACCTTTTAGTCTTGATCTTACACAATATTTTCATTTATTCTTATTATTTTCTTTTCTTTCAATTTTCGAATGATTTTAATTAAATTAATATACGCTGATATACATTTTTTAAATCACACTTATCACAATAACTACTATAATCCTTGTTTATAATTTTCGTATTTAAATTTAAATTTATTTTTCAATACCAAGTAGTAATCATTCAGTTGTATAACATTTATGTTGGAACATGTAAATATATAATAATAACAACTATAATACATGGGTTTTAAATTTCCTTAACTTAATTTTCTTTTTCACAAATTCAACAAACTTTTAATTCGGTAAGGGAAATACCACTTACAATTACAAGACACCATTTATAAATGTTGCACACTTAATTTCAATAGAAAAATAACCTATGCCGATTTTCCATTTCGGATTTATTCTTCAAATAACCACATCAGTTCAGATTTTCCCTTTTTTAAAAGAGCTCCAGGAATAATTACATATTTTTCGTTCCTATTCTTTATTCAAAAACAAAATGAAAATCAAAAACTAAGAACGTTACTTGACATCCTCCTTTGCCTCTTATTTTTTATCCTGCACGTGCGCGTGCTTTTTATTTTTTAAATTCAATATTATTTCAATTTAATAAACCATGGTACAACTTTAATTTTTATTATATATATATATATATATATATATATATATATAAACATATATTTATGTCTTTAATCTCTTTTTTATTTGCACTGATAATTCTAATTTAGTTATTCAGCTACTTTGGCTAAGAAAAATATCTCGCGGACTCTCTTGGCTATGAATACAGTCATTAAAATAATAAACGCCACCCCACGACAAATTTCACCGTAAATTATCGTAGAAACATATGACTAGTGTCGATCGATTGGTAATAACGTCTAGTCATTAATGCAATTATTAAATTTTGCTTAGGGGTCGTCTATATATTAAAATTTAAATCAACTTTTTTTTTTTTTTTTTTTTTTTTTTAATAGTAACATCAATTTTTGACTCTACGTTCGAATTTCTAAGATCAAGGCAGCTCGGAAAAAGGTATTGTTTGTATCTACTTTCAATAACTCTTGACAGTTACAAACGAAAATGTATTATGGGTTCATCTCAACATTTAAAAAAATTAAGATCTCACACAGAAAAGTATTGTGTCTATTCGGGTAACAATTGGAAAAAAAAATGACAAATTTAAATATTAAATAAACTAAAGTAATGCTAATTATGAAATGATGAGTGCATCTAAACTTGAATAACTATTTTAAATCATGTGTACGCAAAGTTATAGATGACACAAATGGTAAGAAGTGACAGCCCCCTAAGAGTAATGAAAATTGAAATATTATTGCAACTGAAAAAATAATGATGGGAATGAGCTGTAAATTTGGAAACCCATATTTTAGATAATACCTAATCTATTCGTGTAAAAATCAATATATGTCAAATTTATAATTTTTTGAAATATGAATAAGTTAATAATTTTCATAATTAAAAAAATGTTTTTAATAAAAATTATGCTTGGAATATGATTGGGTCACTTCATTCTAACGCGTAAAAAAATTAAATTTGAAATAAAAATTCGGGAAGGTATGAATTAATGTTTTTCATATTCATTTAACATTAACATCCCCATATTTTGACAAAGTATAACCTAGGAAAAATTAAATAAATAAATAAAATACTTTAAAACACGTATATAAGTTTTAAAAACATATATTTAATTAAAAGACGCATATTTCAAAGCTTTTCGCCTTGAAAAGGAGGGCATCATGAGGAAGTCCACATGGTTTTACACAATGTGCAGCTGTGTTACAAATATTTTATACTATACATCAAGTTAAAGCTACAGTTACATCGCTTCTTTAATACAGAAAAAAAAATAGTTTATTGGTTGGAGCCATTCTACATTAACATTGAGGCAGCACTTGATTACTGCAACTTGCGTTGGAAAAGTCAGTTTTGAATGGCTATTGGAAAGGCTGGCGTGGTGGTAACATCAAGGTGAAAAAACTTGCCGAGCAGTGATAGGAGGAGTCAATGGATTCTTTTGGAGGAGTCAATGGATGGGAGCTGAAACACTGGACTGGCGTTAACAGCTGTTTGAAGAAACTTCTACGAAAACTTGCAGCGGAAAGGAATCAAACCTTGAAGACAAACTGTGGATGGGAACATGAAACTTGGAGTGGCGGTAACTATCGTTGGAGAAGGATGCAGCAGCGTCCATAGAAACTTAAATGAAACTTGAAATTGATGAGGTTACATATTGTGCTGGAAAAATATAAATGCAAGTTAAATATCTGGTTGTATAATATAATTCCAAATTTTAGGTAGGAAAGCTGAATCTTTAGAATTAATAACATTAGGATATTTTACAATATTTACAGCTTCTGAAATTAAGAGTTCACACATATTTTGTGGAGCTTAAATTATTTCTGCTCGATCCCATAATGGTATAGCGCCGGAGTTATTGTAAATGAAATTAAGAAGTGCAGAACATCTTTCTTTTTTTACATTTTTGATATGTTCCTGGATCCTTCTATTAAGAGTTCTTTTAGTTTGTCCATTATAGAAAAAAAATTCACTATTCAATTGTTTTGGAATTTTCGGAACAAGTTTCTTGTAACAATTGTTAACGCCAGTCCAGTGTTTCAGCTACCATCCATTGACTCCTCCAAAAGTATGACTTCCTTTCACTACAACTGCTCGACAAGTTTTTCCACCTTGATGTTTCACCACGCCAGCCTTTCCAATAGCCATCCAAAACTGACTTTTCCAACGCAAAGTTGCAGTAATCAACTGCTGCCTCAATGTTAATGTAGAATGGCTCCAGCCAATGAACTAATTTTTTTTTTTGTATTAAAGTAGCGATGTAACTGTAGCTTTAACCTGATTTATGGTATATATATTTCTAAAACAGCTGCACATTATGTAAAACCATGTAGACTTCCTGGCGATGCACAGTGGATCGAAATATAGGCAGTGGCGAACATAGGAAGGTTATGGTATTATTATTATCTATGTATGATGTTTTTTGTAACATTTCGATTTAAATATGTATATATGTATGATACTGAAAGCGATTCTATGTTTTTTTACCCCTTTATAAAGCCACAGGAATATTTCCCTCACCAAATTCATTATCATTTTATTCAACTGGCACCATTTTTTTTTTTTTTTTTTTTTTCATAATGATTCCTGTGTATCATTTCTCTAGAAAAATATCAGTATAAATATTATTTTTATAATATTGGTGCAAAAAAAAAAAATAAAATAAACAAAAATAGTCATTTGTGTCAATTCTGCTTATGCTAATATAATGGGTCGTGAGAAGTTTGCGATTAACTAAGAGAATAATGTGTCAAAATTAAAATTAATTATTTCTAATAAGCTAAATGCATTTTTTTCTTTACATCAATTTTTATTCGTGAAATTAGTTTAATGTGCCATTTGAGGAAAAATTGGCATTATAAAGGGGTTAAACGGTATCATATTTTTCTGCTGCAAACATGTATTTAGAAACATACCTGATGAAGAAACAAATGCTGCAAAAAAAGAAGAGAATAAAAGGAAATAAATAAGAATTTCGTGAAGAAAATCTATATTTATAACACAATTAATTTAGCACACAATGTTAAATATATCTTAACATTACTGCTTCTTTTTTCTTCCTTTTTTTATACAGTATTTCAATAGAAAACTCATGCAAGCATTTACTGACTAACTCTATGAAAAATTCACATTTCTCTTTATTTTTATTGCACAGAAACTTTTACTTTAAATCGTAATATGGATTATAATATTTAATTTTAACATTTAGTAATTTTACATTAAACATTTATTTAATTTTAACGTTTTATGACATATCACAACAACCATTTACATTTCCCCCCTTTTTTGGGTCCAACGGTACTTTTCAGTACCTTTAGAGTAAAATTAATTATTTTATTAAATATTAAAAAAATTATGAAATAATTTTTGATTTATTAAATATATTTTAATCATCTAACTTCTATAATATTTTCACTATAAAACGTTTAATACATTTTCTGTCATTAATTATTACAGTTATTCAGATAAATTTCTCGATTGATAATTTGGGGGTAAACAGAATAAAAATTTATTTTTCTCTAAAAGTGGCGATTTGTGGCGAAAATCCTTTTCACAGATTAAAATGTATATTTTTGGGAGTAGTAAAATGTGTTTGAAATTTTGGAAAATTTTGGACAAAAATAGTTGCCCAACATATAAATTTAATTTTTTTGATAATTTTGTATTCACATTTCCTGCGTGAATCCCAACATAAAAAAAACCAAGAAAAAAAGCAGAAGTACCTTAATTTTTTATTTGAATCTTATTAAAAGTATTTTTATTTCGTATTTTTTCATAGATATCGTAAGTACCACTTGATGGCTATTCAAATAAAGTCACTGAAATTCATCGAAAAATCTTATTTCTGAAAGTTTTCGTTTTGAACTTATTTATATGTAATAAAACTTCGTGTAATTGAAGAAATAACCATATATTTGTATTTTTTAGACACTCTTTTAAATTATTTCACTGCAAAATATCAGTTATTTAGAGACTGATTTTTGAGCCTATGTTCGTATTTTAACATTGTTCGATCCACTGTGCGATGCCCTGAATTTCAGGGCGTCTTTTAATTAAATATATTTAATATTTAATTAAATTGCGTCTTTTAATTAAATATATGTTTTTAAAACTTATATACGTGTTTTAAAGTGTTTTATTTTTTAATTTAAAACGTTACACGTGTTTTTAAAAGTGCCTCTATATGAGATATATATATTTATTTTTTTTGCCTAGGAAAAATTGCGAGGAATATATAAACTATATTATTTTAAGGGTTGATTTCATCCGAATAACCCAAATGAATTGTCTAAAATGTGGATTGCCGTTGAAAAAAAATAAGTTGATGCCAATTTTAACATGTAGACGACCCCCTAGGCAAAATTTAACTATATCTAACTACACTAGACATTATTCCTAATCGATCGGCACCGATGCATCTTTCTACACTAATTTACGGCGAAATTAGTCTGAGGGTGGCTTTTTTGTACTTTGATGACTGTACATTTGAGCATATTTTAAATACAGAATTTGAAATGCATGCATTGGTGGAAATATATATATATATATATATATATATATATATATATATAATGAATAATTTAATTCCTTTACAACACTCAGCAAATGAAAGAAAGATGAAAATACCAACAATGAAATTTGAAATGAGACGTATTACGTATAAAGTTATTATCACGATTATAATTTAATTAAATTACTCTGAGAAGTAAAAACATGTTATATTACTTACGCAGAAGAGAAATGACACACATAATACTTAAGCCTAACAATGAGATAATTTGCAGAATCCATTAAACCATTAAATACAGGCAAAACATAATATAAATGGAAAGAAATTAACCAAAAGAAACTGTTGAAAGAAAAGAGAATTTATGAAGTGAAAAATAGAGTTATAAATGCTGAAAGCCAGAAAAGACCTCATCAGGAAACTAGCATTTCTGTCAGCTGCAATGCAAGATTTCTGATTGTTGTATAGCTATTTCAGCAATATACAACACTAGTTTCTATCTTGCATAAAAAATAGAAATATAAAATAAAATTAGCTTAGACAGTAATTCAACCAGAATTGATAAATGTAATACTTAAATTTGAGAAGTCCACATGTAAACCAAGTCCAAATCGAATAAGTCGAAATAAACCGGGCGGTTGCCAAAACGAACAAACTGAAAAGAAATGATTAAAAGTAAAGAATCGATCAATCGAAATAGTTTCTGAAATGAAATAAATGAAAGCATGAAGTGATAAATTATTGTTCTTAAAATTTAAAAGCTTAAAAGCACAAATAAAAAGATGATGCTCTAGAGGGAAATTTAAGTTTAATGTTAATCGATACGATTTTCACTTTAGAGCATACTTTCGACACAACGTAAGCCAGCGCCATCTAACGTGAAAAAAATGAGCTACTATTAAGTGATTTTAGAAATTGTACGATTGGACGTTCAATTTACATGAGTGTAATTTGTATTCTTAAGCAAACAGATCAAAAGGCCAACAAGTGATGATAAAGTCCTTATGATGAGGTTATTGGTGAATTATTTTAATTTTAAAATTATAATTATAATTATTATTATTTTATTGTATTTTATTTATTTATTTATTTTTATTTTTTATTTTTTATAATATTTATTATGAAAACACAAATTTGAATGAGATCTACTTTTTTATTTTGAATAATTAATCAAGTAAAATGTATGAATTGTTGAAACTTAATCATTATCAACCAGAAAGAGATGATGGATCCTGCAATCGCAATAAGACCATTCTTCCAATTTTTTTTTTTTTTTTTTTAATTAATTAAATTCAGCAACCCACCCACCCAACCATATATATATTTAAAAAAAACTAACAAAAAAGACGAAATTATAATATTTAAAAGGTTTTCTTGTCTTACTGACAGCATTGTACTTTATTGCCATTTAAAAAAAAAAACTATTTCGACAATACTATTTGTATTCTATTAACAAAGAAAAATAAAAGTACACCCAGTTTTAATTAAAAATAAAAAATTAGCTTTCATTTCGACAAATAAATGAGATGTTTACGTAAATCATGTTTTATATTTTGCATTATTTGATAGCGTTTGGAATTATGCATTTATTTCTGTAACTATCTTAAATAAAAGTTTTATTCAATCTGAATACGTGAAAAAAGTATTAAAGTTAAAAAATAAACAAATAAATAAATAAAAGTAAAAGTAAAAAAAAATTAAAAAATTAAAATTTAAAAAAAAAAAAAAACTTTTTTTTTTTTTTATAGAAAATAATAATTTTATTAAAAGTCCGATTTACGCGGAAAAAAAGGAAGAGAAAACGTATTTATTTATTAATTTGTCATGCATTTTTAAAACAGAAAATTACAATACATTTTTGAAATCTGTAAAAGAAAAAAAAGGAGGGGTGGGGTGTAAGTTAAAAAATAGTTAAACGTGTATCAAATGTATAAGCTTTATTTACCATTCACACACAAGATAAAACCACCTTATTTTTAAATATCCCTTTTCAAGTGAAAACAACAAATGCAAATTTAGTAAGTAAGATCTCATTTAACGAGAACTTGTACTTTAAGTTTTTTCAGTTTTTTTAAATAATTATTATATTTAGTTCATATATATATATTACAATAATAAATAAATAAATTAGAATAATGTATTAATTAAAATTTTACCATAATAAATATATTGGAAGAAATGCTGCAAAAATATCTACTAAAAATTTAAAATAGAAATGAAAATAAAATTAATTTTCAAAAATTGAAAATGTTGTTCTACTATAAAGCCAGAGCTACATAAATAAATTTATCATACATTTAGAATTTGGACGTATAAAATAGACAACAATGTATATTTATATAATAACAATTTTAAAAAGACTAGAACACTTAATTTTAAATAAGATTAAACATACATTTAAAAAATATTAATTTTCTTATTAAGCCTTTCTCCGAAAATGTAATCTCTATAATATTTGCTCATAATGATTTTTGTTTCCGCAAATCTTCCGATATCTGAAAGTGCGTCACCGCTTGCATCCATGGAAACCAAGATGCTGTAAAAGCACAGGTGCTTATTCCAACTGTATGTCATTTTCTCTGACATTTTATGTCTCCATGTTATTTTTCTTCCTCAAAAATTCTTAGTTCCTAGCTTATTCTTTAGGGTTTTTTTTTTTTTTTTTTTTTTTTTTTTTAAGAGAAATATTTCTAAAAGATAAATAAAACTAAAATATCTGTAAAAATGTTTGTATACTTTGGTTTAAAAATTAAAGGAAAAATAAAATGAAAGTTAAAATGTAAAAATATTTTTCGGCTATCATTATAGTTTTCGAAGAAACACTGAAGCATAAAGAAACATTTAGAGCTTTTTTTTTTTTTTTTTTTTTAAGTTTAAAACTTTAAGGTATTAGAAAAAAAAGAACTTTATACGTATAATGCGTATTTTTAAAAATAAGGTAAAAAAATTTCCAGTGGTTAACCTCATTCAAACCTACAAACATCACTTCCTATTATATCTGTTTCTTTAAAATTTGGTGTATGCGTTATATGTACATTAGATAAAAGAAATCTACGATAAAATTTATAGTCTAAATTTAATTCATTGTAAAAAAGAGCTAAGCAAAATCTGAGCGTTTCAAAATGGCAGTAGTAAATGCAATAAAACCATTCTTCACTATGTCTTTAGAAGAAAAGTATCAAGACCTAATAATTAAGTTCTTTTTTAAAACCGGTAGTTATTTTTTCAACTGTACTGCGAGAACACCAATGATTCAAAAGGTCTTAGTGGTAACAGGGTTTGAGAAAGATGATTATAAATTTAAAGAAACTGAAGTATTGGGAATGCAGCGAAGAAGATGAAAGAAACCAGTTTTAAATCCAACTGTGGAAAAACTCATTCTGCCGTGGTCTAAAGAGCGTCAGATTCCCAAAAATTTTCGACAAATGTATTGTCATGTGATGCGTCTCTCATTTATCTATAATACGAAAGTTTATGTAAACTACTATAAAGTGGTATGCATACAAGATCCACATTGTGGATGAGAAAAAATACATTAATTATGCTTGCCTACTTTTGGTCAAAATAGCCACAGGTGATACTATCTGGTTGCTTTTCCAGAAATGACTGTTTCCCTAGTTTCTTTGCAACTGGGTTCGTCTCATCTTTCATACAACAGCTCTCTTCTCTTCAAATTTGATAACCACCTTTTACATGTCAGGTCTCGACAGAAGCCATTTTCATAAGCATTTCAAGCATTGGTATTTTCGCAGCACTGTTGAAAAATTACTAGTGTTCTGATAAAACAGCTTGATTAGTATGGATTTAATCGATATTTGATAAGCGCCATCTATAGGTCAAATTTTAAACTATTATTTTTTATTGCAAGAATATAAACTTGTCTTATTTATGCTTATCTTCAGAAACATTTTTCGTTCGTTGTTAACCTTTACACCGCCGGTTGCAAAATATTGCAGAAATTTGTTTTACACGGAAATGTATTTAACGATTTTGATAAAAACTTAAGGTTAAGAGTTTTTTGAGAACACAAACTTATTTCACATATCCTCATCTTAAAGAGAATTACCATTGTCATCCATCACTCCACCCATGAAAAAATATAACAGAAACTTGGTTTACTTTGAAACTGTTTGAACGATTTTGATAAATATTTAATTTTTGAAGTTTTTTGAAATGACGATTAAATCTGAATTCCTGATTTATCTTCGTCTTCAGGAAAGTTAGCGTACATAGTTAAATTTCACTCCAACCGCGCAAACTATTGCAAAAGCTTTATTTATATTTTCTTTTATTTAATCGAACAATTTTGATAAAAACTTATGGTTGCTTTTTTTAAAATAAGAAATCTATATGATTTAGCCTCATCTTCAGAAAAATTGGTGTTCACTGCTGTGTTAACCTTCATTCTGCTCGTGGCAAAACATGGCAGAAACACAACCCTTTGAATTCGAGAAGTGACTATCTGTCATCACTTTATTTGATACGATAATGTTTGATATATTTAACAAATGTCTTTCTGTGAAGTTAAAAATTACATAAAATGGTAAAAAAAAAGTTTTAAACGTTAATTTGTGCGTGATTCATTTTATGTTAGTGGAAAGTAATTCACAAATATACGAAAAATTGTCTCTGGCTTCTGGTATGCCGGAGCGAAAGGAGCCTCAAGTGCAAAGGGTCAGTTTTCTGGGAAACTGATGTCATCATTTTCATAAATATTTAAGGTTTGGGGTACTTTTAAAATGGCAATATGATCTGACTTATCCTTATTTTCAAGTAAAAAAAGTATTCACTGTTAATTCTTTCTCTGCCTGATACCAAATATTGCAAATACTTTGTTTTCATAGGAATTGCTTGAATAATTTTGATGAAATTTTATAGTTAAGGGTTTTTCGAGTTTACAATTCAATATGAATTGCCCTTATTTTTCGGAAAATTAGCGTTCTTCGGATACCGACCTTCTCTCGACAACAGAAATAGCAGAATCATCAGTTTTTTTAACCGACTTCAAAAAAGAAGGAAGGTTCTCATGTCAAACCGTATGTTTTTTTTTTTTTTTTTTTTTTTTTTTATGTTTGTCAGCTCATAACTTCTGAACGGATGCTCCGATTTTAATACTTTTTGTTTTGTTGAGAAGGTCTTGGTCTGAAATAGGTCCCATTGTAACATCTTTACGATCTAAAGAAAATACAGGGTGCCCAAAAAAATCAGTCCCAACACTTTTAACTGCTAAACAGCTGCAGCTATAGTGATAAAAATGGTACGTAAGTATAGCAAAGTGGCCATGCAGTACCAGGTTAATCCGCTTGCAGCGCCACCTCGTGGAAAATAGCAAAGTTAGTGCTCCTATCTCGAAAACGGTTCTAGAGAAAAAAGATAATAACAAAGTTGAAGCGTATTACCTATTTAGTACAAAAAGAAAGTTTAGACATTCATGCTAGCGTTCCTATCTCGGAAACGGTTTAATACAGGGGGGAAAAGTAAATTATAAATCTGCAGAGCATCATCGATTTAGTACGAAAAGATAGTTTAGACATTGATGCTAAAAATACAATGCTAGAAACGTGCATTTGTTTGTTCGCAATTTTTTACACTATTCCCACTTGAGCTACATTGCACACGTTGTAGCGTAGCTAGTGAGACATACGCTATATACTTCAAAATACGTTTACTTGATACTTTTTGTTTTGTTGTAAAGATCTTGTTCTGAAGTAGGTCCCATTGTAATATATTTACAATCTAAAGAAAATAAAGCGCCATCTGGTAAAAAACAGCGGAATTAGCATTCCTATCTCAAAAACGGTTCAAGATGGGAGAAAGGTTAATTACAAAGTTGTAGAGCCTGATCGATTTACTACGAAAAGACAGTTTTTAGACATTATTGCTAAAAATAGAACGCTTAAAACTTGCAGTTGTTTGTTCTCAATTTCCTACACTCTGCGCACTTCAAATACGTTGCACATTTTGCAGCGTAGAGAATGACACGTATACTCTGTGGTTCAAAGTACTGTTACTGTAAGCGGTCACATGGATTAGCGCAAAGTTGTTTTTAATCAACTTCAGAAAGGAGGGTGTTCTTAATTCGAGCTATGTGTTGTTGTTGGTATTTTTAAGCTTATAACTTCGTAAGAGATGCTCTAATTAACCGACTTCAAAAAGGAGGAGTTTCTCAATTCAAAGCGCATGTTTTTTTTTTTTTTTTTTTTTTTTTTTTTGTTTGTTTGTTAGCTCATAACTTCTGAACGGATGATCCGATTTTGATACTTTTTGTTTTATTGTAAAGGTCTTGGTCTGAAATAGGTCCCATTGCAATATCTTTACGATCAAAAGAAAATACAGGGTGCCTAAAAATGTCAGTCCCGACTCTTTTATCTGCTGAACAGCTGCAGCTACTATGATAAAAGTGGTATGTAGGTATAGTAAAGTGGACATTTGCTACGCAATTTAACCGCCTACTGTGCCATCTGGTGGAAAACAGTGGAGTTAGCGTTCCTATCTCGGAAACGATTCAAGACAGGGGAAAAAATGAATTATAAAATATCAGAGCATCATCGATTCAGTACGTAAAGATAGTTTAGACAATGCTAAAAACAGAACACTTAAAATGTGCATTTGTTTGTTCAAAATTTCCTATTTTGTTCCCATTGGGTGTTTTGTTCCCACTTAAAAATGCAGCATTTGAGAAAAATCAACTTAAAAATAACTTGAGTAGAAAAAAACTGGCACATCTGTCTCTCGAGTGGATAACTTTTCAGATGGAGGTGTAACATTTTTGTTCATACTTGGTGCATTTCATGTATTTTTCAGTGACATAAACCATTTTTTGAGTTATGTCACTTTTCTTGGAAGTTGTGATTTGTGAAACTGCCGTCGAACGTCTTCTGATGTTCTGCTATATGAATAAGTTTTCACTGAAAAGAGAAAAATAAAATCTTTTTTGAAAAAAATAGAACCGACTCCAAAAAGCAACTACTATTCAAACAACTGAAAAAATAAAAATAAGTAAATAAAAATTGGTATGAAATGAAACTGTAAATTGCGCCTAAAAGTATAAAATGATTTCCTTTGTCAAACAACCTAAAATACTTCAATTAATCATAACTTTTGAAGTCGGCGCAAAATTAAATAAAATTTGATGCCTTTATTCAATACAAAAATCAAATCCTATTCAAAATACACATTTCACATTGTCACCTGCAAAACGCAGCCGAAAACTACTTTGATTCAAGGAAAAAAATAATAAGATTTCGTAAGCAGCGAAAGTTGGCGAAGATGCTGGTATCTAACGTCCTTGGTGAAAGAAAAATCGCAAAATTATCTGGTAAACATATTTAATTTCTTTGGGATATCATGATTATTTTGATAAGGTATATTAAGAGAGTAATCAAGAATATGAGACAATACTTCGTACAATATGTATTATGAAAATATACATCTTGCGTGTATACTTTTGCATTACGTTTCGATCGCCAAATCCAAAAGCTACCAAGGATGATATTTATCAAAGTTATACCAAATTTGCAAAGGAAACTCTAACTTCGTAGAAACATAAATACCGCATTGTGAAGAATGTTCACTCTTCTATGTAGATGCTACTGATGGACCAATTGTATACAGTGATTAAATAATAAAGGAAACATGAAAATGGATCATTCGAGACAAAAGCATTTGTTCCTACCGATCTAAAAACAAACCTTTAAAAACTAATTAAATTTTATTTAATTTTGCGCCGACTTCAAAAGTTATGATTAATTATAGTGTTATAGGTTGTTTGGCAAAGGAAATTATTTTATACTTTTAGGCACAATTTACAGTTTCATTTCATACCAAATTTTATTTACTTATTTATATTTTTTTCAGTTGTTTGAACAGTAGTTGCTTTTTGGAGTCGGTTCTATTTTTTTACAAAAAAATTTTATTAAAGTACTTGAATAATTTTGAAAAAATTTAAAATCAGTGTACATTTCAGATGACATTTTGTTTAGAATTACCCTAATCTTATGAATAATTAGCAGTTATTGATAACCCCCATTCCACCTTGAAGAAATGTGGTAGAAACTTTTTTTTCTAGTCTACTGAGAAAACAATTTAGGAAAATAAAATAGGATATAGGTCTTTTGAGAGGAAAAACCGATCTGAGTTATATCCTTCTTCGAGAAATTTAGCAGTCGCTAGTTATTCGCGCTTCGCGTGGAACAAAATATAGCAGAGACATAGTTTTTATGGAAACTGAACGAAGATTTTTCATAAAAATGTAGAATATGAAGTTTAAGATGACAATTCCATTTGCATTTTCCTTATCACCAGGAAAATTATCTTTTACTGGTAAACCGCCCCTGGGCAAACAAATAGGAAATATTCCGAAAACAAATCCATGTATTTACAGCACGAATGGTTTTTGCAATGTGTCCGAGTGAAATCGATCATCCAGGTGCTGACATTATTATGAGACAGTAAGAAACCTCAGTAAGTTTCTTTTTCTAAGTATTTTTCTTCCGGCAAAAAATTCGATCAGAAAAATGTACATTTTCCAAAAGCATCAATAAGAATTTATTGTTTAAAAAAACTGCCTTTAAAGTGTAGAGTAATTTTTCAGAAATAAATAAAATAAAATAAAGCCACCGTCGAATGAAGAAGAATGCAAAGATGCATTACTTTTTCTATTTATTGAATTGTCGGAAAAGTTCTGTCGTATTTAACGGCCCGCATGTTATTTTATTTGTCAGATCAAGATAAGCAGGTAGAATGCGTCATGTTGGGTCTTATTAATTAAAGTATCTCTCGTGAGATGTAAGAGGACTACTTTCAATACCCTTCATCAGTTTGTTGCAGAGTGCAGGGTGAATAATATGACAGTGGATAAAGTGAGTTTAAGACATTTGTATGAGTTCCAGAACTGAAGCAATGCATTGGTTACTTGTAAAAAATTATGTGTAAAAATACGACCTTTTTCCAAACTACCTTGATTACAGAAATTTGAGTACGGTGTCGGTGGTTGGTGTTACTACTGAAGAAAATGAGGTTGATGCCAGTTTTAATACGTAGACATCCTTCTAAGCAAACCTCTACACCATTGTAAACCAGACGTTATTACAAATCGATCGGCAGCAGCCGCATATTCATACGATTAGGCGACGAAATTACTTTGGTTGAGGGGTCGGCGAATTTCTTATTTTATTTATTTATTTATTTTTTGGTGACTGTACAAATGTACCTTATAACACACTATTTTTATTACGTACCCCTCTTTTCATATTTATGCTCTTGTTTTATTTATTTATTTTTTTAAACTTAAATGAATTTAATTATGCTGTAAAATTATGAATAGCAAAGAGGTCATATTCACATAAAAATGTTCAGATTTTTGATTGATTTGATTAATGTTTTTCCTGTAGATAACATAAAATATTCCTGAATCAAAGAAAAATGCTAATTTTTACTGGGTAGATCCATTTAATGTACCAAAAAGGAAATTTAAGCACACATCATTCAGTACTTTAATCTAATCTTATTTTATTTTATTTTACTATTTAGCAGTCGAATACTTTCATAAAATTAAATTTAAAATTTACATGTATGCGTATTTTAGTAGAGATTGCATTTTTCATTGTAAAATAAATATATTGATAATTAATAATAATAATAATAATAAAGCTAAGATCACAAGTCGACGATGAAATTTTTTTCTGCAAGATATGTTTTTCTGATGTATTTTTGGATGCTGATTGAGGAAAACTATTCAAAATTTTCCATCATGTACAGTTTTAACAAAAAAATGGAATTGTATGAGCCAAAAGCTTCACTTTTACAAGTCCCATCTAAGTTATTTCTTTCCAGGAAAATCTGGGTGATGTGTGTGAAGAACAAGAAGAGCTATTTCATCAAGACGCCAAAAAAATGTCGAGAAAGTATCAGGGACGATGTGGTGTTAACATGTTAGCAGATTGCTTTTGGATGCTGCATAAAGAATTCCCCCCCATCCTTTCCCCAGGGCCTCCATGCTGTGTACAAAGTGAAATGCTCTAAAAGGAGCTTCGATATAAAGAAACACATTTATAAAAGATAATGTGTAAATAATATCAGATTTTAATGTATTTTATGTAAATTGGTTCGAATGTGTTAGAGTCTTTAGGCGAATTCTTCCAATCGTCACCCTTACTTTGTGAATTTTTCTTTACATGATAGGAAAAAAAGACAATCATCTTTGAATTCCGAGCATCAAAACACATTAGAAACACCCAACGCAGTGGGAAAAATTATTGAAAGTACGATTTCGAAGGCATGTGTAATTAATGATCACACAAAAAAAAACTTTAAATATAGTTTGATTAATATTCACGAATTCAACATTTAAACATTCAAAAAACAAAATAAAGAACTTTAGTAGAAAGATTATTATTATTATTATTATTACTGTTATTATTATTATTTTCTTACCTTTCATCGTCTTCTTCTTCTTCTTTTCTTTTCTTTTCTTTTTTTTTTTTTTTTTAATAATTAATGAAATTAACTTATTGATTTCATTGATGTAAATTTTGAAAATGAAGACACTTCATGAGAAATTTTACTTCTTTACCATAGAAGCTTTATACTATAAACCAATTTTCAATAAATTTTATAATTCTTTGCTTTAAAAATATTTAATTATTATCTAGAATCAAAGCATTTCGTGAAATAGTTAACATTTTCTTTTTAATATGCAAATTAAACGCAAACTATGTATAAAGAATGACTTAAATTGAATTGAATCATGCGCAGAATAAATTGAATTTGTATAAAATAAATTTTAATGTTCAATATTCTTCTGAAACATATTTTGCCGTTTAAACCTTTAAAGTGAACAATTAGCAAAAGTATTTTAATAAGTATATACTGAATAATATTAAACTAGCTTAATATTTGTAAAATGAAAACATTTTTGATCTAAAACTAAATAAATATTTTGAATGAATGAAATTTTACATGTAACACTCTCTTTATAATTTGTTTAAATCTTTTTTATTAAGCATTATAATGCATATATCTGTTAACTACTACAAGAATGTTATTGAACCTACAACTGAAATAAACAGGGACTAAAGTTTTTATTTATTAACCCTGGATAAATTTCATCGAGAAACTAATATTAAAAATATGGACAATACTTATCAAGAATTATTTAAAATAATGTTTATTTAAAAAATAGTGTCTATAGTTCGTTCTTCTAAATATTATTATTTAGGATGAAGTGGAGTAAGTATAACCTCGGCTTAAAACTAAACTAATAATCTTAAAAAAAAAAAAAAAAAATCACATAACTCTTTCTATACATCATTATTCTAAATACTACTATATCTAGGGTGAAGAGGAATAAATGAAACATCGGCTTATAACTAAACTGACAATCGTAATTTGCAACAAAAAATCATTAAATTTGCTTGTTTAAACCTTCTTTTATTATGTTTATTCAAAAGAAGCCAAATAAACAAGAATGAAAAATCATGCAGTACGCATTGGTTATTAACCCTTTCCAAATGTACATACTTGTTGTATCGTGTAACTTTCAATATTCTTTGCCTACGTTATCAAACATCAGACAGACAGAAGGACTAAAAAAGATACAGATTGACTAATTGAATTTAATACCACTCTTAGATATTGTTGGAAAGTGTTAAAATAAGTTAACGCAAAAGAAAACCCGGCCGTTAGATTATAATTGCAACCCTTAATGTATCTGAATATTTTAATGTAGCCTTGTAAATCTGAAGGTTAATCATATCAAAAACTGCCTGCAATTTGGGTAAATATTGATGACGCTCGCCTGTCAGCAGTGCTGTTATGCTCTCTGCCTCCCTCTTATGATACTTTAATTACTGCGTTAGAAGGCAGGGATGAACAAGATCTAAATACCACACATATTCAAAATAAAATTATTGATGAGTATAATCGAAGATCCTGTAATAAAAAATCAAACTCCCATTCGGAAGGTAATGCCACGGCATACAGGGTTAACAAAAATAAAAATAATTTCAAAAAACGCCCTAACAAATTTTGTACATATTGTAATTCACAAAGTCACAATACCAGTGAATGTTGGTATCAAAAAATAAAAAACCGAACAACGCGTCAGGAAATTATGATAAGGGTTTTAAAAATAGAAAAATTAATTCCTCATTATGTTTTGAGACCAAATCCCAACGTACAAATGGGGAACACTCCTCCAGAGAGTTAAATAATTCTGATGAAGAGTTCGGGACAACTGTAAACAAGATAAAAAACTTAGCGTTTATTGCCGGTGAAGTACACAAATCTAGCTGGATAGTCGACAGTAGCTGTTCAGCACATATCACGAATAAAAGAATTTATTTGTAAAAATTAAAGACACCGGTGTTTCAAACGTAGTTATCGCTAATGGAAATGTCTTAACCTCGCAAGGTTCGGGTGACATAATAATTAAAACTGAAACTGAAAACGGGGAAGTAAATGAAATAAAGTTATTAGATGTCCTTTTCGTACCAGATATTGAAACAAACTTACTCTCTGTTAATAAAGCCACTAAAAGTGGCTGCACATTGATCTTCAAGGAAAATAAATGTCAGTTGCAAAAACATGGGAAAACGTTCCTTGAGGGGGAAATAAAAGGAAATCTTTATGAAGTAATCCAACCGAAATATGATGCAAGTGAACAAGTTAGATTAACATCTAATTGTAATAATAAGAAATGTATCACGTTATGGCACAAACGTCTAGGTCATAAAAATTTCGCAGATATTAAAGAAATCATAGATCAGCAACTAGCTTTAGGACTTGACATAAATTTTTGCAAACATGATAAAACATGTGAAACGTGCATAAAAACTAAATTAAGAGATATGCCGTATTCCAAGCAATCTAAGTACCGAACTAATTCATACTGATATCTGCGGACCTTTTCAGACACCCTCTATAGTGGGAAAAACCTATTTCCTTACATTTATAGACGACTATAGCAGATTTACAATTATTTACCTCTTAACACATAAAAGTGAAGTATTGCAAAAATTAAAAATTTACATAGCGTTAGTCAAGAATAAATTTGGCAGGCTACCTAAAAGAATTAGATCAGATAATGGTAGAGAATATGTAGGCAACGACATAGAGAAATTTCTTGAACAAAACGGAATCAGACATGAACTCGCTGTTCCTTATTGTACACCACAAAACGGGGTTGCCGAAAGGAAGAATAGAACCCTTGTAGAAATGGCCAAAAGTATGTTATTTGAAGCGAAATTAACTCATAAATTTTGGGGGGAAGCAATCCATACCGCGAACTATTTACTAAACAGGTTTTCCACAAAATCTAATGACAAGACTCCCTATGAGCTTTGGAACAAAGTTAAACCTAACCTCTCGCATTTGAGAATATTCGGATCTAAAGCTTTCGCTTACATTGATAAACATAATAGAAAAAACTTGATAACAAGGCTCAAGAGGGAATCTTTGTTGGCTATGATTACCGATTCAAAGGATATCAAATCTATACAGGGGGGAAAAATATCATTATCGCGCGAACAGTGAAGTTCTTAGAAAATCAAAATTGTGAACATTCATCGCAAAAGGAACCGACTAATGATAATAATCAAACGCAGACTGTAAATATTGAATTTAACGATACCTCTGAGCAAACACAGGACGATTCTGAGCAAACACATGATTCAGAAATCCAACTCAGAAGATCATCGAGATCTAATCTAGGTGTTCCTCCGGACCGTTTAGTTTATTTAGCTAAACACGATTTAGCACATGAACCAAAAAGTTGGTCTGAGATACAAAATATGACAGATCCTGTTGAAAAGAATAACTGGATTAAAGCCGCGGAAGATGAAATACGGTCGTTAAACGAACATAACACATGGACTTTAGTCGATCCTCCAGAAGGGAAAAAAGTTATCGGTTCTAAATGGACTTTCAAAACTAAATGCGATGATACGGGTAAACTACAAAAATACAAAGCGCGTTTAGTTGCCCAAGGTTTTCTCCAAAAATTTGGAGAAGATTACGATGCAACTTTTGCGCCAGTAGTCTCATTCACAACAATCAGAGCTTTTCTAAATTCCGCAGCTCATCACAAACTGAATGTAAAACACATAGATATTAAGACCGCGTTCTTGTACGGAAATATAGATGAGGATATCTATATGCGACAACCTGAAGGGTTCATAGATAAAGGCAATGAAAACAAAGTCTGTAAATTAAATAAGTCCATCTATGGACTGAAACAGGCGGCAAGAGCCTGGTACAGGAGAATAGGAGACTTTCTAAAAACCTTAAATTACAAAGAAAGTTCAGCAGACTCGTTTTTATACATTCATAATGATCCAAACATAACTTCATTCATTATCGTCTATGTCGACTACATTTTAGTCGCCGGAGACGAAAACCAAATAAACAAAGTCACAAACGAATTAAACAAACAATTTGAAGTAAAGGATTTAGGAGAAGTAAGCTTTTATCTAGGTATGCAAATAACCAGAAATAAAAAAGGTGATTTTGTAATAAACCAATAATTAAAAATAACAGAGTTAATTAAAAAATTAAACCTTGAGTGCTCCAAACCTACAAACATTCCAATGGAGCCTAAATATCTCAAGTTTGATGATAACGACAATCCGCTAGAAATTAACATTAAATATCAACAAGTAATTGGAAGTTTATTATATTCGGGTACAGTTAGTAGGCTAGATAATTTAGAGCTGTAAATATTTTAAGTAGGAGAAATTCGAATCCACAGAAAAAAGATTAGGAAGCAGCTAAAAGGGTTGTGCGTTACCTAAACACCACAAAAGACTTAAATTTCATCATTAACGCAAACCAAGACACCAGACTAACAATCTTCGCTGATGCCGATTGCACCGGCGATAAAACAAATAGGAAGTCAACTTCGGGAAATATTTTCATGTTAGGAAATAATCCCATTCTATGGACAACTAAATAGCAAACTTCCGTGGCATTGTCTTCTGCAGAAGCGGAGTTCATCTCTGCAACTAATGCTGCTAAGGAAATCACTTGGTTAATTAAATTATTGAAAATGATTTGCATCTACAGCAAGATACACCCATCACACTGTTTGAAGATAACATCAGCTGCATTAAGTTGCTAAATTGTGAATTTTCTGCCAAGCTAAAACACATTGACATCAAGTATAATTATTTAAAGGACTTAAATGACAAACAAATACTTGATATGCAATATTGCCCAAGTGAAGAAATGACTGCGGACGTCCTCACCAAGCCTCTAGCAAGACCTATTTTTGAAATTCACGGAAGGAAACTGAAACTAACAATATAGGCTTAAGAAGTGTTTCACGATGAAGGGGAAATGACATATTATCGTCGATCAACACTTCATTTAACTAAGGCATTACAAAAACTGAAATCATACTTTAAGTTATTTACGAGATATCAATTACGCCTGTAGAAGATCTGGACTACATTCTGTTATTCACTCGTGATTATCTGCTGACTGACACTAATGAGGATTACTCGTTGTTCCTCAAGGACTTCTATTATGAATACATATTGACTGTCTGCACGAACTATAAACATTCATTAACTTTTTATTATTCTATTATATCTAATTATATTTTTCGTTTTGTAATTTCCCTCACTTCTATATCTGATTTCTTACTTAAAGGATGCAGAACAAGATGCATCCCAAATTAAAAATAAATGCTAAGATTAAGTTAAATCATAAATGATTTCATTTTAGCACATACAAAACACACTTCCTTAGTATACAGAGTGGATTATTCAACAGTTCCTAATATGATGCTTTTTAGATAGATGGATCAACAGTTCAGAAAGCTCGTGGATGTTGCTGATTTTGTTAGAAGATAAGCGCTCATATTGCTGCATAGAAGGTAAGTGAAGAATTTATTATTATAATAAGTCTTACCTTCTAAGAACAAGTTTTGAATTTATTTATTTAATTATCTCTTTAAGATTTGATTAATGGTAATTTCAAACACTGTTTATCATGTTCACTACTATGAGTGCAGGTGAAAAAAATTATTTTATCTGTAATCCTAATGATCCAGATAAGAAAATGTTTTTCCCCTTTGACAGTGTGCATTTAATAAAAGGAATAAGAAATAACTGGCTTTCTTCTGAACAGAAATTCTTTTATCCAGACTTTCCTGATGCAGATATTATGTGTGCTAATTTGGAAAATTTAAAAAATATTTATGAATTATAAAAAAATAGCATGCTTAAAACTGCTCCAAAACTTTCGCATAAGGCATTATATCCAAATTCAATTTAGAAGCAAAATGTAAAATATGCTTTACATTTATTTGACGAAACAAACTGTATTGCTTTAGATATGTATGCTGATAAACTGGTAATATGTTTCCTACAAAAATATCCATAGATATTATAAGTAAATGGTGGAAAATTATGAATGTAAAGCACACATCAAAAGGTGAACATGAAAACGATACAGTATTATGACAATTTTATATTTTTGCAAAAAATTTGTGTTTGGCTGAATGAATAGGAGAAATTATATACAATGAAAGCTGAAGAAAAGAAAAAGAAAGGTTTGCCTGGAAGAGGTGGATTATTATCGAAGGAAACATTTTTTGCTTTAAAATTTACTACCAATTCCATAATTGAACAGATTAAATATGCATTTGAATCAGCTGGTTGCAGTTACATTTTACTTGGTAAATTTCAGACTGATAGTCTTGAAGCTCGTTTTGAACAGTATCGTCAAATGAGTGGAGGGAATTACAACGTTTCTTGTGTGCAAGTTATGGAAGGTGAAAAAAAAAAAAAAAAAAAAAAAAAACTAAAAATTTTAAGTGTAATAATTTTGCATCCAGAAAAACATGGTGATTTTACGTTAAAAGATTTTAGATATAATCTGTCTAATGAAGTTAAAGATGATGTAGAAGTTCCAGAAAATTTTTATGATGTTTTCAACAGTATAGATGATATTGAAATCACAGATAAAGTTATGTCAGTTTTTATTGCAGGGTATATTGCCTTTAAAGCATCAAACAAATTGTATAATTGCAAAGAATGTATTTCAACAATAGTGAAAGATAAAATTTTAGACGTAGATTGTTCTCCTGATGTTTATGAATATTTATTTTTATGTGATAGAGGAAGGCTTTTTATCCCCCCTTATGTTTTAAATTAGCCAAAGTTTTGAAGCGTTTCAATTTTCACGTTATTTTTAAACCTGTCAATAAATTCCAATTCCCTTCAACTAAATCCCCTGTTCCCGAGCTTCATAAGTGGGATATCTATAATGTCCCTTGTAATAATTGTGATTTATCTTTTATTGGTCAAACAAAAAGAAATCTTGAATGCCGTTTACGTGAACATTCTCGATATGTTGTTAATCAAGAAATTTCTAAATCTTCTATTGCGAAGCACAGTTGGGAATTTGATCATAGTTTTAATTTTAAGAGTGCCAAAATTATCTTTCATGCCAAACGCATTTCCGAACTGAATTTTTTGGAAAATTTAGCTATTTACCTTAATCGTGATAAAATTGTCAATGAAAAATCTGATTCCACTTTGCTGTCTACAGCCTGGAAAAATTTGTTTAATTCAATTAAACAATTTCAATTTGTTTAATTCAATTTGTTTAATTCAATTAACACATTAATAGTTATAATTAAATAATTTTAAATAATTAAATTAAAAAAAAAATTATAATAATAATAAATTTTATTAAATTTACTTATTAGTATAATATTAATTAAAAAAAATAAAGAAAGAAATAAAAGAAATAAAATAAAATAAAAAAAATAAAAAACGAAAAACGAAAAACAAAATAATAATAATAATTGTTTATTCCTTCCCTCCCTCCTTTTGTTTTTGTGTGTGCATGTGTGTTCCTCTCTGATCGGCCCTGCATGATGATTCCTATTAGTTGTTTGTGTTGCCCCTCCCCCTCTGGATTTTGCCCTGCTTTCAGTCTTGCTTTTGCCTCCAAGGCAGTAGCACGTGCTTTTTTGCACCTGATGAAGGAAGGCTACGTCCTTTCGTAACCGGTTGTGCTGTCTTAAAATTTATGGTGTGTGAAGAAGTCTTATTGTCTATTCAAGGCTTAAATGGCCACAAGGCATATTAATTTTCATGATTGTAAATTGTTTTCAAATTTTTAATAAGTTAATAAGCAGCAAATATGAAAATGATTTTTTAATGTTTTCCGAGCCAAAAAACTAATTATGCAATTAACCATTGAAAAGGCAGAAATACTAGGAATAGTTTTTTCGAATAGATGCATTTGTGGAAATGATTTGTACTATATTATTAAGCAATGCTTACCTGGAATTGCAAATATTTTGTTGAATAATTATACCAAAATTAAAAATGACACTAAATTTTAGTGGTATAAAAAGGAAGTTGTTAGTATTAACTAATACATGAATTCTTATGCAGAACATTGATTCTATTCATCAATTATTTAATATTATTTTTAAGTATTATTTATTTTTTCGATTGTATTATACATTGTACTGTATATTGTATTATATGTTTTCTATTTATTTCTATGCATAGAAGTATTCTAACTAGGAACTAACTCCTTGCCTAGTCATATGGGACAAGAAGAGGGCATGGGCAGGGCCAAAGGGGCAGGTCCTTTGGCGCTCAACCATGAAATAAATAAAAGAAAATTTTAGAATTGCAAAGTTTTCTTTTCTTTTTTTCTTATTTTAATTATTATTATTTTGTTTGGCTAAAAGTGCCGTGTTAGAGCCCTAATCATGCTATTCGACCTAGCAAGTCAGAAAATCTGAAAAAGTAAGATGCCCGATGAAATTTGCTCTCTCCGGGCAGGTGGTCAGATCACTTGTGTGACGTCACTCAGTCCTTGGAGAAGGCCCTTTAAAACAGCTCTTAGAATCCTCGCGCTGGCCCCGCTTCAGCCCACAGATTACTATGCAGTTAAGGCACTCAATGGTAACCAAAAAGCGAATATACTCTTTAAATACATTTCTTGCGACCATGGAAGTCTCTGCGCAAGTGCGGATTCAACGAGTCCACTAGTAAAATAGGGGAGACAAGCTTTTCGATGAGAGAAAATAAGCGACAAGGGAATACCGAATGACTGGATGCTTACTAAATTCAAACCTGTTGGTCAACTTGGAAACCCTCCAAGATTTTCGACTCGTCCTCACTGCTAGGCGTAGGAAACGTGGTTACAATATAGTGACCCTGTATGCAACGGCTGTAATTTTCTCGAGATCTCCAGTTTATGCAATCTGTCTGTATGTCTGTCTGTCTGTCTCTGTGTGTGTGTGTGTGTGTGTGACAAAATTTTGTGGCAACTGTATCTCAAGAACTACTGCACAGAATTTCATACAAATTGGTATGTAGTTGTACCTTGACATAAATTAGTGCCTATCAACTAAATTGTCTTACAGGTTGCGTTGCCATCCCGCTTTTTCTAAATTTTTAACATGGTGATATAGGACAAAATTTTGTATAAATGTGCATAAAGAGAATTATTTTTTAGTAATCATTATGAAATTTACAAGAATTATTTAAAATAGAGATAGTCAACTGGGAAAAAAATTTTGTATGCGTAGGAGCCTCGCCACCCCCCGTGGGGGGGAAGTCCCCACTCGAGGGGAGTAAATTTTCAAGATGGGTATCTTTCGAAAGGTCTCGTCAATACCTTTAAAACGAATGGTTGAACTATAAATCTGTGATAATTTAAAACAAAGTTATCGATTTTTTTTTACTTTTAACAAAAAAAAAAAAAAAAAAATTAGAAAAAAATCGTAATCTTTTTTTTTTTTTTTTTTTTTTTTTAAACGAAATTTAACCAGACTTGGTATTTAGTTGGCCCCTGACATAAACTGAGGCTGATTAGATTTGGGGATCAATCGCTCAACAGGTGGCGCTGTGATCGTATTTTTTCTAAATTTTTAACATGGCAGTATAGGAAAAAATTTCGTATAAATGTACATAATGAGAGTTATTCTTAACCTGTGATTGTGAAATTAATATGAATTATTGATAATAGTAGTAGTTAATTAGGGAAAAAATTTGGGGCATCGCTTCCCCCCCCCCTAGGGGAAGTACCCCCCCCCCGGGGGGGGTGTAAATTTTCAAGATCGGTATCTTTCGAAAGGTCTCGTCAATACCTTTAAACCGAATAGTTGAACTATAAATACGTGGTAATTTAAAACAAAGTTATCGATTTTTTTTACTTTTAACGAAAAAAAAAATGAAAAAAGCCGTTTTTTTTTTTTTTTTTTTTTTTTTTTTAATATATATATTGTTACTGCGTGAATTTGTATAGGAAAATATAGAAGAAAGTCTTGTGGTGGCCACAACATACTAGTTTTTTTTTTTGACGAAACACAGTTTGAATGTTTGTTCCTCAATTTTAAAAACCAGCAGTTTCTTTTATAGCCTACTAAATGCTATTTTTTTTTTTTTTTTTTTTTTTTGAATTCACAAAAGACTTTTTATTTAATACCAAATATAAGAATCGTAAAACATCTCTATTTTTTTTTTTTTTTTTTTTTTTTTTAAATTTATTACATTAAACTGTTTGGATTATGTTATTGAAAATAATACAACTTTTTAATATCTTTTTAAATTTCAAGCTCATTAATGTTAATTTTATACATTTAAAGGTTTTTTTTTTTTAATATGGGCTTGAAAAAATATGTCTTTATCATATCTTAAAAAGTCATAATTCGTTTCTTTTATTCAATGTGTCTCACATTAAATTTTCATTAAATTTCTATACCGTTCAATAATTCTAAACTATAATGTAAAAGAATCACTTAATGAGATTTATAAAATCCCTATCTTAATTTAATCTTCTTTAGAAATAATGAGTCATTTATTCTATTATATTTTCGTGTGAATTGGAATAGAAAACTTTGAGAGTGTTTGAATAATAGTTGCATTTTACAGTCGGTTCTATTTTTTTACAATAAGATTTTATTTAATTATCCATTCGAGTAAACCACATAATGCAGCCATACAGTTATTAGAAATAATCCTTTTGCAGCAACGTTGATTGCGACCATCCAGTATCGTGCGCCTATAAAAAAGACTAAACCAAAAATAGAAAATCCGAGTTCTGACCGAAATTGCATTTTAAAGGTAGGCAGCTACCTTAAGACCGATTTTCAGTATATTTACACATTTCGTTATTTGCGCAGATTATAGCGTCACCTTACGTGCTGATTGCATCTGACGCATTCTACTGTTATAAATAAATGTGACAGGCACATTTATCGCCAGTTGTTTATTGGATTTTGTCGTATACAAGTGCTGTTGTGTAATTATTGTGGTGGGTAAAAAAACTTCACTTGTTACAGAAAGGTCAGAAATATTGATCCTGCATAAAATTTGATTTTCTGAACGTCAATTAAAATTGAATGTGGGCAAGACAGCTATGCATCAAGCTATTAGTAAATTTAAAATTTCCTAATTTAAAATCCTTTCTACAATAAACATTTTATGCAATAAAATATTGACCCTGCATAAAATTGGATTTTCTGAACGTCAATTAAAATTGATGTTAAATGTGAGCAAGACAGCTGTGCATCAAGCTATTTGACAGGGTCCATTTTTTTTTTTTTTTTTTAATGAAGACTGCTGCCACGATTGCATTATAACAAAAAGGGCGGTTAAGGAAGCTCTTATGCCCTTACATTAGTATATAAACTGACAGCATTTATGGAAAGTAAAATTTATTGATCATTTTTTTCCCTTTATCACCACTTATTAAAACATTAAAAGGCTCTCTTGGAGTACATCTTAAATTCTGCAAGAACAGACTTTTTTTTTTTTTTTTTTTTTTTTTTTAATGAAAATTGATATAAGAAAAGGGAAAAGGGATTTTTGTTTCTTTAGTTCTTAAAATAATAGAAAAAGAACACAGTAAAAAAAGAATAATGAAAAAGAATAATTACAGTTATTAAGTGAAAATAACATAACTAAAAATGTTTTTAAAATAGGATTTTTTTTTTTTTTTTTTTTTTTTTTTGTATTCTCTAGCATAGTTTTTCTTTTCTATGTCTCATTTTTTGTTGTATGCTGAATTAGTAAATTTGTAGACTATATTTGGATTTATGATAATTAATCCTTTATTAAACATTAAATTTTGGACATATGTACATTTAATTTCAGGGTATTTTAACTTAATTGAAGGAAATTGAAATAAATCAAAACTTTTGCATTAGTTTGAATGCTAATGAAATTGTAGTTTGCTATCTCAGTATAATATGGTTAAAGCAATTTTCAAAAATTAAGGGCATGAAACTATTGAGTCCACCGTAAACGTGTACAGTAAATGATCTTTTTAACGATGAATTTTCCTGAGGAAGCTGCTGCATTGGTATATAATTATTGTTTTTATTGTAGCTTATGCAACTACCAGTCAGTTAAAAAATTCTAAAAATTATTTCTGCAATTCATACATGAAACTAATTGATTTAATTAAAAAATACTTTTATTAGATAAGTTGCTTTTCAAACTACACCATCTACCAATAAGTATTTGGACACTTTCGAATTTGGACGTTTTGTCAAATATCTAGAAAAGTTCTTTAGGAATCATCTTGAAACTTTGGTAGACTAAAGAACATGTTATACCTCATATATTTCAGCAAATGTTGTGTCCTGAAGTGGAAAAGAAGATTAGTATAAAAATTAAACAAAAATCAAAATATTTTGGCTGACCCTGTAAACAGTAAAATTTAACATGTATTTTGGCTGTAGCATGTGATTTCGGGGATTTGTCTCATTATCTGTATAAATTTATATGACGCTACCACATACATTCATGGAGATATAAATGTTTTTTTTTTTTTTTTTTTTTTAATTCCAAAAAAAAAAAAAAAAAAAAAAAGAAAATCCACTTTTTAAATTATAACACGTAGGGTATTAATGCCAGTGCTAATCCATTTTAGAAAATTTTTCATATTACATTAGACACAGCATTCTGCAATCAGATTGCAAAAATGTTACCTATCTTGCGAAACATTAGAGTTTTTACTAAATAACTTGTAACTGCGCATACGCTAGATTTAAAAAAAAATCCATTTGCCTAGTTCAACACCAAAAAAGTATTGAGCGACTTATATGAAAACCTTAAACAAATATCTTGTAAATTCAAAAAGGTATGAGAGATAGAACGAACAGAAATACAGCTCTTTTCAGAAAAGGGAAGATGATAGGAGAATTTATCAATATTTATTTACAATCAGCGAACAATTGGGCATTGATTGAAACAAAAATAAAAATGTGATTAAAACTCCTTATATTTTAGCTTTCATTTTGAGAGAACTGAAATTCTGTTCACTCTATCTCTCAAAACGTCTATATTTACATGACATTTGTTTGGGGTTTTCAAGTAAGTTACTCAATTCTTTTGGCTAATAATTTATGCAAGTGAATTTTTTTTTAAGCTAACGCATGTGTAGTTAAGAATTACTCAGTAAAAATGCTCATACTTGTTAAGATATTTAACATTTTTGCATTCTGATTGCAGTATGCTGTGTAGTATGCCAAATTTTCCAAAAATGCTTTTGCACTAGGACTAATACCCCACGTGTTATAATTTAAAAAATGATTTTTTTAACGGCTATTTTTCCATGAATATATGTGGTAGCCTCATAAAAGTTTATACACATAATGAGAAAAATTCTCATAATTACATGTTACAGCTAAAACGGATTTAAAGCATTACTTTTTACAGGGTGGTGCAAAATATTTTGATTTTTCTTTAAATTTTCACTGGTCCCTTTTTCCTCTTCAGGACACATCTTTCGCTGAAATATATGAGGTATAACATGTTCTTTAGACTAACAAAGTTTCAAGATGATTCCTAAAGAATTTTTCTAGATATTTGACAAAACGTCTAAATTTGTAAGTGTCCAGATACTTTTTGGTAGATAGTGTATGTTTATCAGAATAGAAATGTAAATCTCTATCAAAAATTTGTTTTGGTTATTATAATAATTTTTTAAGTAGATTATACAAGAGATCTGAAATGCTATAGTTAAATATGTTTAAAAAAAAAATGATTTTTAATTAAAAAAATTTAATAAATTTCAGCAATAAAATTTAGTTCTATGTATTTAAGAACAATTTAATGTTTAAGCTTATCTTTTAAACAAAAATTCCTTTTTTTATGTCTTTTTTTCTTTGGCTTAAATACACAACACAAGAACATGTAAGTTTTAAAATTTATCAGTATATGGTTATTAATAAAATTAACGAATTGATAACTTTAATTAGTTACAATAGCGAAAAAGAAAAACCTAACATCAGAAAGAAGTTGATTTTGAAAAATGAAATTTTGTCAAAGTTTTTTCTATGTAACAAACTTATTTGATCACAGTTTCAAGGTCAGGTTAACGGATGCACAGGAAGAATCATTTCAAAATGTGAAATGTTTAATAAAACTTGTAATCACCACGATTTTGAATGCAAGCCTGCAAATTAACATTTAGTCTGTCGTACATATGCCGTATGCCATTTTCTGGAGTGGAGTTTAATACCTGTTGCACTTAATCAGTCAAATCAGCAATGGTTAATGTTGGTTTGGGATGACGCTGTACTTATCGTCCATTAATGCCCCATATGTTCTTGATGGGAGAAAGATCAGGTGATCTTTCAGGCCAAGGTAGTATGTCGACGCATTGTAGAGTAAATTGAGTAATAGTACACTGTTAAAACAAACTTCTTAAAAATAAGCAGAATCTTCTAACTTTTGAGAAGTTTCATTTCCTATAATAGCTCCGAGTAGAAACTTCTTATTTTTAAAAATTTATTTTTTATCTCATTTAAGTATTCATTTCGAATTTTACATCACTTTACAGTTGATGAATTTTACAGTTGAGGAATTTTACAGTTGATGAATTTTTTAGAACAGAATATTCTTGAATTCGAAAAGTCTAGAAATTGCATAACATTAAATGAATAAGAAAACATAATTAACACAATGACACAATGAATAATAAACAAATTACATTTAAACAAAAAATATTTTTAAACAATTTCTCTTGGCGGGGATCGAACCCACAACCTCTGCTTTCGTAGCCCAATGTTTTACTTCGGAGCCACGGCGTTCACAACCAAAATAACTTTCATTACAATATTACAAGAGAGAATATGATATAAATAGTTAAATGACAAAAAAAATTTTAATATGAGAAGTTATTATAAGAAACTTGAAAAACTCGCGAACACTGGGAACTACTATAAGAAATAAAACTTCTCAAAAATTAGAAGACTCTGTTTACTTTTGAGAAGTATATTTTAATAATGTACATTATTCAAGGAATTTATAAAACAAATTAAAGGCATTTATCGTAACGTCTTTCATGAAATTAAATTATTAATAATTATATTATTTTTACTAATATTTCCATTTTTGAGAAATCAACGGCTCCCGACTTTTTTCAGAAAAATCTTCTCATAAAGGTAAGAGGAGGCTAATCTTCTCATTTTTATGCAGTTAATTTTTAACAGTGCAGCAATACATGGATGAACGTTATCCTGTTGAAAAACGTACATTTGTGTACTGCTCATGAATGGCAGAAAGCACAAACGATTCAATCACAACCCTGAAGTATACATTTACAGTCAAGATGCTTGGGATAACGACAAGTGTGCTTCTTAGACAATATAAAATCCCTCCCTCGACCATAACTCCTAGAAAAGGTCCGCTACACCGCAGACAACTTCGTTTCTAAACGTTCATCTGACCTTATTTTATCCAGCATATGGTGATTACTGGCACCAAGATAGAACATGAATCCGCTAACAGTCGGTTTTTATCAGAAAAACCAACAGAGAACCATCCAGCCATCAAATGAGCTTCAGCCTGACACCATTGAAGTCGCATATAGTGATTCGTAGTTAGTGATGTGGGCGCTAAAAGGTGTCTGGATTCGTTTTAGCAATCAATTTGTTACAGTTTGTTGTGTCATTCGGATGTGAAGAGAAGCTCTATTTTTTCTGCAAATGCCGTACAATTCTTCACTGTCATGAAACGAATACGGCAGTCTCCTCGGTCAGACGTGGACCGTCAGACCCCGGTCTTCTCGAGACAGTGCCTTCTTGTGACCACTGCTGCTAACAATCATGTATAGTGAATATATCCCAGCAAAGTTTTTTAAAATATCGCGGAAAGAAAATCAACATTCTCGTAGTGCTATTATATGCCCTCTTTTAGACTCTCTTCTTTGTCTCAGAGTCATTATAGCCTAAAATCTACTCACCACGTCTAATCTGGACGGTAAATAACGCCCGAGAAGTTCATATTGCGATATTAATGCGAACATGATTTGCGTATTCAAAATAACGCAACTAGCGCAACCCTTATAATGCTACCTTGGAAACTGAATCAATGTCATCTTTAGGATGTGCAATCACGCTTACCAAATTTCGTTCCAAATTCACAATTCCTTCCTGGTGTTGAGATATCATTTTCCACCAGTGTATTTGTAAAATGATTAAAAATGAAATGTAACAGAGTTTTACGTTGATTTCTTTAGAAATCGACCTATTGTAATCACTTCGTTTATCTCCCTCTCTCTCTCTATTTATATATATATATATATATATATATATATATATATATATAATGAAAATTTTGTTATCACGATAAGTCCCGAAATAATACTCGAAATGGAACCAAATTTGGACAGTGAACTGATCTTATAAATATCTTGGAAGAGTTAGTTAACCAAGTTGCTCCGACTCTTTGTTTTCAAGTGGCAGCCACTTGAAATTTTCAAACCGACATTGTAAAAAGCAGATTCAAAGCAAGATTTGCTTGAATTTTGTTGTAAATACAGGTCACATAAGGGCCTCAATGAAGTTTATTAATAAAGTTTAACCGCTATTTTTAATAAAGTGGCAGATATTTTAAGTTAAATGGGACCATTTGAAATTAGGCTACCACTTGAAAATTTAAAATCACTATAACTTCCGAAATAATACTCCAAAGCGAACCAAATTTGGACAGCGTCTTAACTTGTGTTATGAATATCTTGGATGAGTTTCTTATCCAAGTTGCTTCACCATTTTGTTTTCAAGTGGAGACCACTTGAAAATTTCAAATTCAAATTGTAAAAAGCGTGTTCCGAATTTGTTTGAATTTTGATGTATACATAGACTATATAAGTGCTTACAACTCCATATGTAGATAGCCTACATCAATATTTCTACTAATTCGTTAATAATTTGTAGCCGCCATTTTGAAACAAAATGACGGCTACTTGATAAGGAAAAAAAAATCAACCTACCCTTCCGAATAAGCCGGAAGGACTTGTTATTCAGGTGCTTTTGTTTACTTGTACTAAATCCCTTATAGTAATTATTAAAAATTTGATTGTAGTGATAAAAAACTTAGAAATTTTTAAAGGTTTTTGTATTAGAAAATAAAATTATTAAAATTTATTTGAAACTTTACTGTTTTTTTTTTTTTTTTTTTTTTTAGCTAAAAATAAAATATAATATTAAGAAGTATTTTGATGAAGGTAACTTCATAATAATACTTACATGCATTCACACAGACGGAACAGAAAGTGTTGTAAAATTGTTTCTGTCTCTAAAGTAGGAGGCTGTATCAAAATTAAAATTAAAGGTGTACAACTAAGCGCCATGACAGACACAAATATAAATTTGCAAAATTCTACAACCTTCCGTTTTTGCGCTATGCGAGATATAAAATCCGTTTCGTAAATTGGTTTTACAATACTTTCTTGTAATTTCTATTAGGAAGTCAAAAAACATAAGTAATTAATGCCAGTTCTAGATTGAATTTTCATTAATGTATTAAGTGAGTGCAAAAGTTCTACCCGTTTTTATTACCCAAAAAGAAGAGCAAATAAATGGAAATGAACAGTACCTATTGTTGTGCTTAATCCCCATTGCTATCTATGATCTCTTGTAATCTTTCTGGTAGGAGATTAATCCCACGGCGGTAGAATTCCGGCTGTTTCGAGTCAAAAGAGTCTTGGATGGCAGTTTTATCAGCATCAAGATCATCAAAGATTTTCTGACTGAAGGAATGGTTCAACGCACGAAATAGGTGATAGTCGGTAGTGGCAATTCAGGAGAATAGGGAGGATGGGGGTAAATCCTCCCAACCAAATACCAGTAACTTTTGGCGAGTGGTGACAGCATGTGGCCAGGCGTTATCATGACGAAGGATAATACCGCGACGATTGATGAGACCTAGCCGCTTGGCTACCAAATTTGAATGCAGCCTGTCTAACTGTAGACAGTAAAAGGCAGCATTGATGGTTTGGTTGATTGGCAGGACCTCTCAGGGAAATATTCCCTGCACATCCCACCACACATTGAATAACACCTTCTCGGGATGAAGTTCAGCTTTCGAAGTCGATGCAGGTGGATCAGAAGGGCGACACACAATCCTACGACGTTTTACGTTACGGTACATAACCCACTTTTCATCTCCTGTCACTAATGTTGCAAAAAACCCACAGTCTTTGAAAGATAGGAGTAAACCCGGGAATTTTGGGGAATAAACCCGGAACTTTGGGGAATATTGGGAATTTTAAAAGTGAACAAAACAAGTCACTTTCAAAATGGAAGTTAGGGCTAACGAATCGAAAATCCATGTACATAACACTTAAAATGTCATTGAGTATTGCATAAACCAGTTTTAAATGCAGAAGCAACTTTATTTTCAGGCAATACTGCATCTGTTCATTGCTACTGCAACCATTACATAATACTTTTTAATATATTTCCAAAAGAGAAACAAACTGACAAATTTTTAAGATTCGGTCTTTTCCCCAAATTCTTATGCACTTACTGTCATTCACTACGGTATGTTTGTTAATCTCAAGCTAATAAAAAATGCGCCTCCATTTTAAGGTAAATATAAGCTTTTACATTTGTCTCTCCGTGGCTCAGGTGGTTAGAGCGCCATGTTAGTAACGCGGTGGTGAAGCGTTCGATACCCCGAAGGTCCGGAGTGTTAATTTTCTGATAATTAGTAGAAAAGATGTCAATTGATAAAAGAAAATTTTCCGTTGACTACACAGTATCCTAAGAAATTTTGAAGAGTTTTTTAAGAATCCGTTTTTTTTTTTTATGTTCGAATGCTGAAATTTAAGGCAAAAATTTAGTATTCAAACATAAAAATATTTTATAAAAATTAACTCATCAATAAATTCATAAAGTAGTACATAAACATATTTAAAATATTTTTTAAAACTCAAAATTAAAAAATTGTTTGCAGGGAGCAACATTGTATGCATATTTTTATAATTCTAAAGCAATTATGCAGTTACTTACAAAAAAAAAAAAAAAAGAATTTTTATGCATATTTACGTTTGTAATGACCGATAGATGGCTCAACCAGAGCAATAACTAATGGCTAATCACAGCAATGCATTGGTCAATGGACCAAATGCCTCAGAAAAAGTTTTCAGCATCAGTTGCATATCTTGATAAACTCTTTGATTATGGCCAATCTTATGTACTTTTGAGTAGATTTAGATCACTTGACGGCCTTAGAATTGAAGCCCTTAATTCTGCTAAACTGTTGGGCAGTATACCTTGCAATGACGAAGTCATAGAAGAAACGAAACGACTGAGGGATTTACCTTCTCTTTTTTCGGAAGAAGAATAAAATGTAATTGATCCAAAAATTACTACACATAGATTTTATTTTAAAAGTTTAAGCAGTCGTGTATCGAATCTTCGACTGCCTTACCTCCTAGAATTTAGTGGTTTATAAAAGAGTACAAATTATTTTCCGCTGAAATTTATCATTTCAACTTAATACAAAAAAAACTTTCAATATTCATTTCTGCCCTTAAAAAAATATTTTCCTTTGTATTTTTAAAATAAATATGTACATTTATATTTTATTTCTATGTATTATTTGAGTATGCTTAAATTATTTATCTTATGAATACAAAATTTTATTAACATTGAAGAAATATTTTTTTTCTGAAAATTATTAGAAACAGTCTCTATTTCGTCTGTTTGTTTATTGATAACATACACATCAGATTTGAATGCTTGACTTTTTCTATTTTAATGAAAAATAATAACAACTGACTTTGTATCTGCAAAAGAAAGAAGAGTTGAGTTGCTTTTCACTGTTACAGTTAAAAATCGTTAAAAGAAAATCGTTAAAAATAATAAAAAAAAAAAAAAATGTGTCCATGCACCAAATTATTCCAAAAATCCCAGAAATTTTCAAAATTTCCTTCCCCAAAATCCCGGTTTATTTCCGGGAAAGAAACAGGTTTTTTCCAGCCTTTGCAACACTACCTGTCACAATTCGTGTCAAGAATGTGTCCTTTTTGTACCGATTAAGCAAGGAAACACAGGTGGCGATTCGATCACCCCGTTGATTAGCTGTCAGGTTATGTGAAACCCAAGGATCCAACTTTCTCGTAAAACCCAACTTAACCAGCGGTCCCTCGACCGTTGTCCGGAGTATGTTGAAGGCCTCCGCTAATTCTTGCACTGTTGGGTTCGGGTTGTTTTTATGGCTTGATCAATATCGTCATCTCCAACGTATGATGGCCGTCCACTCCTAGCCTGATGTTTGTAGCTTCTGTCTCCTTCCTTAAATTTACGAAACCATCGACGACATGCGCTTTCGTCTATTGCATCCTCCCCTTAAACTTTACAAACATTGCGACATGCTGTGGCTGCCGTATTCTTTTTATCGAACTCGTATATTAAACAATAGCTTATATGCTCCTTCTCGCTTTCCATGTTACACCTTCTGATTTCTTTTCTTTCTATTCTTTCTATTCTTTTTTTTTTTTTTTTTTTGAGATGATTAACTTTGTGAGACACGATGCATTTATATGTGAAGCATCCACACGTTTGATTGGCCGACGATTTGCGTCATTACAGTGTCACATGTGACGTCAATTCCATTGCAAATTTGCATATTCAGAAATGAGTAGAACTTTCGCACTCACCCAATATAAAGCACATTGATGTCTTACTGTTCAGTCTAGAAAAGTTGCTGTTTTCGCTTCACACATGTATTTTTAAAACTTTTACAACAATACTATCAGCAATACTACAAAAAAAATTCTCACCGTCTTTTCCTTTTTAAACCTTATATCATTTTTCAAATGCATTCTCCTTAGTTATTCAAACATCTGTTTATTCCAGGAAATATTTATGGTTTATTTCACATCGAGTTATTATTCAAGAAGGAAAGAAATATTTTTTAAATTTCCCCTTACTTAAAGTAACAATTTTCTAGAAATATTATTGCAACAAGAAATGGAAAACATTGTTTGCGTGTTTTTCTTTAAAATTAACCATTAGAAACTTAAACATAATTTAAAGTAATTTAAACAGTGTAAATACATTTTCGCGTTAAGATTAGGCGGGATTTTAAAATTACGTTTTTAAAGTGCATAAAATAAAAATAGGTTTTAAAAGCCGTTTGAATATTAAAAAAAAATATACGAAATCAACATGTAAGTCAACATTTAGATGTTTAAAAAATAATAATAATTATAACAATTCAGTCCTCTTTTAATGTTTGTAAAATCTGATATGTTTTTACTAATGATAGAAAATGAATTGAAAGTATACTAATATATAACAAAATGTATAAGAAAAAAATGTAAAATAACATTTATACTTTTTTATTAAGTGTTTCATATGAATTTGAAATATATTTTCATAGCATGTGAGTAAAAAATTACTGTAAATATTTTCTTTTATATAATGAGAAGATTTTTAAAAACACTTGTGCTTAGTAATGAATTGAAAGGCACTTAAAGAAGCACTTAAAGAAGCACTTTAAAACACGTATGTAAACCATTTATTAAAATATACTTACAATTTTTATATTAAACGAAGCTTTTAGTCAACTATAAATATTAGGATAATCGGCGATGTTTAGAGGAAAAAGCTTGACGATGCGCAGAGAGATTCATCTACTTTATTCAACCTTTCCCTGTGACTTTCGCCGATATTCCTACTCTATACATATAATATTATAGTTTAAAAAAATTAAAGAACACGCTTTTATAAAAATGTGAACTAAAAAGCACAAAATATCTATCTTAGTATTAAAATGCAGGGTAAGAGAAAATAGTGTGAGGGACACACCATAATATTTACATACATTTAAATCTTTAATTAAAATAATTTAGAATTAAACAAAAACCATTTTTAAAAAATCTCCCCTGACTGGGCTCGAACGCTAGACCTTTAAGTTCGTAGCGCGGAGCTATACCTCACAGCCACGGCGTTTACGTAGGGAAAGTCTTTTTTTACAATATAGATTTTTTGTTTGCTCCCAGAGCGGTTACAAACATACATACAGGTGAAGCTAATAAAAAAAAAAGCGTGTTAATAAAAGAGTACTTCCACTCTCACTCACTGACTCATCAACGCACAGCAAAGTCTACTGGAGCCACTGACTCGAAACTAGGTCAGATTATAGAACATATAGTGTAAGCACCCCTAAGAAGCGATTTTTGCGAAATTCGCCCCCCAAGAGGAAGTAGGGGACAAAATGTGATTTCACAAAAACCTCCATATCTCAAAGTAAAAAACAGATATCCGTAAAATTTTGCTTTAAAATATAGCTAACACAAATATCTAAAAACAAATTTCTGGAATTTTCGAAATTCGGTTCCCAAGGGGGGAAAAGGGGCAAGATGTGATTTCACATGTGCAAAACGTGGTTTCACATACTCCTATATATCTCAAACAAAAAAACAGATATACGTGAAATTTTTGCTCTAATATATAGCTAATACAAATACCTAAAAACCAATTTCTGGAATTTTAGAAATTCATCCTCCAAGAGTGGGAGAGAGGGGGCAAAAGTGATTTGAAATAATCTTTTATATCGCAAACAGAAAAAAAGATGTATGTGGGATTTTTGCTCTAAAATATAGCTCTCACAAATACATAAAAATAATTTCTTTAATTTTAGAAATTCGTTCCAGGTGAGGTGGGAAAAGGGGGGGGGGCTATGGAGCAAAAAAATAGAAATACAGTTAGATCGTTCAAAATTGGTACAGGTAGGTTTTACAGACCTGCAAGTCGAATGAGGATATTTTCGAAAGTGTAAAGTTATTAGGAGGGTGAGAAAGGGGGGAAGGAGCAAAAACATAATAATAGTTAGACCATTCAAAATTCGAACATAGAGGTTTTTGATTCTTACAAATCGATTGCGGATATTTTCGAATTTGTTATGTTATTAGAAGGGTTGGAAGGGAGAGGGGTGGAGAGGCAAAAAGTAAAAATAGAGTTAGGTCGCTCAAAATTGGTACATGGAGTTTTTTTATACGTACAAATCCATTGCGAATATATTAGGATAGACGGGAATGGGGGTGAAGGGGCAAAAATGTATAAATAAGAGTTAGAGAGCTGAAAATTAGTGTTGTTAGGTTTTGAGGCCTGATAAATATATTGCGGATATTTTCGAAAGTACAGAAATATTACAAGGGGCGAAAACGGTAGGTGAAGGACTATGCGCGTCGTGATCGCCTGTATACGCTGCCGCAGGAAGTGGGGGCCCGGACCGATTATTCCTCCGATGGGCGAAGATTTTTATTATTATTATTTTTTTCTTATATTTATGTTTTTCCCTTACGATAATATAATCATTAATAAGAGTGTCGAACATAAATGCACAAGCGCAGCGCACAGTGGCCTGCGCTGCCGAAGGCAGTATGGACCATGTGCGACATTTTCTCTCTCTCTCTCTCTTTTTTTCACATTATAAAAATTAAAGCAATTTTGAGAATTCATTAACTGTAGTGATTCATTTTAAAATAGTGACCAGCGAAGCGGTCGTAGCCTGCTAGTATATATATATATAGCTGACTGTCACGTACGAACTTTGCACGAGCTAAGTATTCATAGTGAAATGCTTTGTTTAATATAAAAATTTTAATTGTATTTTAAAAAGTGGCTATAAACGTTTTTAAACTGCTTCTTTAAGACTATAACTTGTATTTCTTATATATTTCTTATGTATAACTTGTATTTCTTATATATTTCATGGATATAAAATTGAACCTGAAAAATAAAGATCACTGATCTGCATAAAAATGGGCCCTAACACCATTTTTGCAAATTCTTATGTAAACTGACTTCCTGAATCCGAATATAACGCCCATTTTGCCGTATCGCCCACCGTTTTTTAGAGACGTCCCCGAATTTTATCATTTTTTTTGCTAATTTTATGGCTATAAATTTGATTTATAGAGGGGAAAGGATTATTTTAACTATTAAATATCTTCTGAGGGGCTACAGTGTTGGAAAATTCTGATTTAGGGGGGGGGGGGGCTGATTTTCCATTGAAATTATATATTACATATATATTTTATTAATCAATTATTATTATTATTTATTATACATTATATTTTCTTGTTTTTAAATGTTAAAATTATTCTTTTCTAATCTTCTAATCAAATTTATGGCCACAAAATTACCGGACAGTGATAAAAATTGTGGGAGGAGGTGCTGTCGGTGATTGGGCAAAATGGAGGTCATATTCGGATTCAGAAGGTCATTTTATATAAGAATCAGCACTAATGGTATCAGGGCTCGAAAAAAAAATTTTTTTCACAGCGCAGTGTATTTCGTTTCATAAGAAACAGGTAAATATATTTATAGAATACATAAACATGTGTGATATGGACTTGTTTTTTTTCAAGTCCATTAACAACAAGAAAAATTAATAATAAAATCCCACTGAAATAATTTCCACATCAGATAAAGATAGGAGAGATCACGCGTGCCATAATGATAGAAAATTGTAAAAATAATCTCCTATTAAATAGAAATCCAATCTTTAAAATCAACAACATTTAAATTCCAGTCAAAAAATCAATCCAGTACTTGGGTCTAACCCTAGAGTACAGATTCAGCTGGCTAGAACATCTTTAACAAATTCGCTCTAAACCAATATTATTCACTTCTACTCTCAACCTAACAAGATAAAAAGGTAAAGAATATAGGAGAACATTCCTAAAAAGTTGGTACGAAACAGTAACACTCAAACAGCTAACCTATGGTTATCAAGTGTGATTTGGAGATCTTAATTCCCATAGGGTCAAAAAACTGAAATCAGCCCACTGCTTAGCGCTACTTTAAACACTCAGATCATACAAAAGTACACCAAAATGATATACGTAATCACAGGCTCTTCCTCCATTACCGTATTGTTACAAAAAGACTGTCGGAAATTTGAAATTCTAAATAATCTTTCATACATTATGTGTAACAATATTAAAATCTGCTACGATAATCTCTTCTTACCAATTCCCAACTACAACTTTCAAATTATTTTAATCTTACAAACTTATTTATTGAAGAATCCGTTCCTTCCCACCCTCTGACCATATATACAGATAGTTCTAAGACCTCGGATGGTGTCGCATGTGCCTTTGTCTCATTTTTTTATTCAGATTTAATTTATAAACGACAAATTAAGCTGCGTCGCCTAAATACGGTTTTCCAGGCAGAACTCCTAGCAATAACAGAAGCCATAGATTGGTTCTGTTCACTAAGCACCTAACTAAATTCTCTACTAATTCTTTCAGACAGTTACTCAGCAATATTCCTCTTTAATCATACATTCCCCAAATTTGAAATAATCCTAAACTCCTACAATAAACTTTTAAATAATCCCCACGAACAAGTAACAATTCAGTGGACATCTTTGGAAACGAGTTAGCGGATCTTCTAACTAGGGAAGCGATCTCGGTAGAGCGCACAACCGCTCATCCTCACCTACAATTTCCGATCTTCTTACTTAAAAATATACTGAAAGATAAACTAATGTTGGATTGACAGTCAAAATGGTCGTCCTCTACTAAAAGAAGAAGAAATTACGAATTCATTAAGAAGGTGGACACCTCTTATATCTGTGCAAATCAGATAATTGATTATTACATTACGGTTCACGAAAGTTTTCCGATTTTCCTACATAAAATCAATAAAAAATAAAATGATCTTTGCACATGTGGTAAAAGAGGTCCCCCGAACGATTACATAATGTAAAAATGCCCACTACTAAAATATCATTTTAAAATTAACAGAAAACTAACTATTCGTCAAAATTTATTTCAAATTGTTAATAACCCTAAAAACTACGCATCGCTAAAAGATAACTACAATACTCTAATTTCCCAATTCTCCAATGAAAAATGTAAATTCTAACTTTTCTATTCTTTTAGTTCATGGTCCCTGAATTTACTATTTTAACATAGACAAAGTATCTCAAATGTGTTTAAAAATTTCTTCATACTTGTAACTAATTTAAAGTTCAACAAACTGGGTCCTCGATCCTCCTTGAGGCCTCCTGAACCGTGGGAGTAGCTGGATAGGAGATCCCTCGGGATCATTAGATGTTTCCCCCATGGTTACATTACTACCATAAACCATAAGAAACCATTCAAATTGTAAAGTAAATGTACTAATTTTAAGATAAATATGTTATTTAGTAACTTAATGTTACTTTGCAATCTTTATCTGGTTTTGTTCTTTTCTCTGTCTCTTTAATGTTTTATCTTTAAATAAAATTTTGTAATTCTTTATAAATTTCTTTTATTTTTCTGACCTTTTTAATTATTGGATGAAAATATCCACTCCCAATACAAAAACGTTTCTTTACAAATGCGTTACAACAATGCCATTTAAGTGCATTTATTATTATTAACAATGTACATGTAGTTATAATTAAGCGCAATTTTTCCAACTCCTGTGCGCAATCTTTCCTACAATAAGGAGAGATTGAGCAAAACAGCTCTCTTGGTTTTATTACAGCTGTTGCTTTAAATTATATGAAAACAACAAAAGAGTAATGAAAATGCATAGAGGAAGAATTAGTTCAAAATAACTGCTCAAATAATTTCGCAAAAAATTAATATTTGGACATTTTATGATGTTCTGTTGAATTGTGCGCAAACTCTCCTAGCTTTATTTTAAAGAAAAATTATAGTCTTTTTCTCAGAAATTTAAAAAATAATTAAAACTATATCTTCAAAATTTCTGATACGAGATTTCGTTCCATTTAATGATTTTGTATTATAGAATTAAATATATACCTTGTTAAATTAGTTTTACTTCAGTGTTAAAAGCTTTAATTTCCTACGTATATATATATATATATATACAGGGTGAGTTTGACATAATCTGCCAAACGAAAGGAGGTGATAGAACAGCCCATGGGGAGCATAAAACATAATAGAAATCCTG